>JAVXUP010001153.1:0-273411 GCA_033070095.1 Escallonia herrerae | reverse complement strand
GCCGGTGGATCTGAATTGTTGAGTGGCTGCCGACTCGTCGCCGGCCGGTGCTGATGGTCGCATTGTCGCAGAGGCTAGAGAGAGATGCAAGAGTGGTGACAGCAGCGTGGGGGAGGCAGGGTGGGGCAGGAAGGCGTGGGAGGCTGGCGGCGAAGGTAGGCGGCGTAAGTCAGTGTGGGTGTGAGAGAGAGAGAGGGAGAGTACCGGCGGAGAGAATAACTGAAAGAAAGAACTAGGGTTTCTTGGTTTTAATACGTAGATTTTTACCGACGGACACAATCCGTCGCTAAAATCCCATTTAATTTTTTTTGAGAAAAAAAAATGAAATTTTGGAAATTTTCGAAAATAACATTTAGCAACGGACTTTTCCGTCGCTAAAAGTCCTTCGGTAAAGGTCTCGTCGCTAAAGATATTTACCGACGGAGTGTTCCGTGGGTAAAGATCTTTAGCGACGGACTTTTATAGACGAAAAAATCCGTCGCTAAAGCCACTTTTAGCGACAGATTTACATCCGTTGCTAGAAAGGCATTTTCTTGTAGTGTATCAACCTAGCCTGGAAATACCTAGATTGCTTCAGTATTTCACTCTGTATGTGTGTATATACATGTGCATTGCAAACTAGAAAGCTCCCTCGACGTGATGAAGCTCCCTCGATGTTATGAATAACAAACTTTACCGCAAGTGTGGCCTGCATCTGATTAGTGCAAGGCCGCAATGCTTAGTAAATAGGCTAATGTACAGAAGCTGGCAACAACTTGGTATACTTAAATAACAGGGATGTTTTACTTTTGCCACTTTTTCTGTTACTTGATTGACATTGATGTGCTGTTTTTTTTTTCGGCAGTGTATCACTTTGGTGGATTATTATGCGCCACTTTTCTTCTTAGAGGTTTCCTCTGTACAGCCTGGGAATTTTTGTCAAAAGGTCAACCTCTGCGAGAAAATGGTTGTCGTTGTTCAGCATCTTGGCGAGGATAGCTGTAGTTTGTGCCAATATGCCGTTGCAGAAGCATTATTAAAGTTGAAAGATCCCGACACACAGGTATTATCTTTTATCATCAGCCAATGAGTACATATTTTGTTGCAATTTTGCACCTGTCATTTTTTGGATTATGAAGCTACTTACGTAGCCATGGTTCTAGTTACATATAGTCATCAATCTAGAATAATTCACAAAGTTGAGACTGTACTCCCAACTTCTATGTATTCACTTCTGTTGTCCACTTTTCTTTTGGTTATCTTTGTAACCCTGCACCTCCTGCTCCTCTCCTCCCCCCTTTCCCCCAGCCCTCTTCCCACCAGGAGGAATCTTTGGAGCCACAATATGACGTGAAATAATTAACACAATTCGGTTGCTGTTTAGGATACTATTTAATGGTTATGTTGATCATGATATGACAGTAAAGTTCCTGCTTGGGTTTTATCATATTATGGGTGTCTCTATTCAAGTCATTTCCGTACTAGAGGCAAAAATGTTCCTTTGCTTTTGCCAGCCCACCTGAACAGTTTATATTCTTTGTCTAATTTCTGACTGAGGGTTCCTGAATGGAAAAATGACATGGTACTACCTGCTGATGTTATACAAGTACCACTTGGAATCTCAAAAAGCACGTGTATTTGGTTTAGGCCTTAAATGTCTCTCACATGACCTGCAACAATGTAATCTCTTATGACGTCTTAAAAATGTTGCCTGGTTAGTTAATTAGTTGACTTTGTTCTTGATGGCTTTTTTTCAGTTAGAAATAATTGAGCTGCTTTTGAAGGCTTGTGACGCTGTGGAGAGCTACGTTAAAAAGGTTAGAACAATCTAAAGCTTGCTTTAGAAGTCTAAAAATTCTATTCTACATCTATACGGTTGCCTCCATGCAAGTGCTCAAGTTTCAGAGATTACACAGAAATGATGAGATTCTCCAGTCAGTATATGAATGTTTTTGAGTGGAGCCTGTACACAGATATGATATACGTACAGCATAACAATAAAAACTCAACATGATTCTGTTGAGTGCCTTGTCCAAACCGCGTCCATCAGGACCATACCACTTACCACTGCCGCCATCTCATAGAGCTGACTAATGAACAAATTGGTCACAGGATTGATATCTTTTGGCTTTATTTGATTTGAACACAAAAATGAGTACTCCCGGTTCCTGTAGCTTTTAAATTACCCCTGATTTTACAAGATGATGATCATGTGAACTGCTTCACTCTCTCTCTGTCTTCGTTAGTCCTGCATCAAGTTGGGTTTATCACTGGCGGACGCTGACAGTGCATCAATTAATGTATTAGGAAGTGCTCTTATAAGGCAAACAGACACTCCACATTTTGAGTGCCGTGAAGGCATGATTCTAGCCAGTTGCTGCAGAAACGAAATCAGCGCCTGCATACTAAATTTTTTGGGGGAAAAGTCAAACTCCGCACCCTATTATGCTTGTCCAGACTTTCCGCTAAAAGTAGCATCAACAACACATTATGTTAGGATAAGCATACGAGGTTCTGGAGGCATTACCTATTTTCTGCTTTTCATACCCAACAATACTGTCAATGATGGTTATCCTAATGTTAGTTCTCTCACAATTACAACTGTTTTGGCAGTGCAAGATAATGGTTTTCGAGTATGCGCCTCTGATCCTAGCCAACGCAGAGCAGTTACTGGAAACAACTGACATATGCACCGTGCTTCATGCTTGCGATCCGTCTACAGCTAGTAGTGAACATGCCGTTGGAGAAATTCGCGAGCTTTTCAGTCAATCTTAGAAAAGGCAGTAAAGATAAACGAGATCGATACCTTCACGAGCTGTGAAATATACATCCGATTATTGCTTCCACTATGTGTGCATAATGTTAGGTTGTAAAATTAACAGTCGGAATTCTTGTAATAAATTGTTTTACTTATTCTTGAAAGAATCATTTCGTTTGATGGAGTTGATGAACCCATTTTAAGAGGAAGTATGACTGCTTAACACGGATCACTGTGCAATCATCCTAGCAGGATTCATAAATGATACCAAGAACTTGTAGTGTCGGTCTGAGATGGATCGTATATTCTTAGTGAATTTTACATCAGACGAGTAAAATCTACTATCAAATAACCAAAAGTTACAACAAAACGATCAAATGAAATGATATTAGTATGGAAATTGATAAACAATGAGCGGTTTTTACTTGACCTAGCACATAAATATTTGTTAGAAGAATGTTGTAATTTAGTATGAGTAGCAACTTTTGCTTATAAGATTTAAATAAATAAATAGAAAATCTACTATGCATTTCAAGCCACAGTGCAAAAAAAAAATCCACCAAACCTGTGTAATTTCATAGAAACTTCTTCATTGTTACGTTTAGAAATTGAAAGCCTGTACCGAACGTGGACCCTAAAATGTGGTACAAGCTCCCTCACGTTAGCAATCAAATAAATAGACCAAAGAAATTTGCGAATACTCATACAAATAAATATTACGAAATATAAACAAAGGCGTATCAACACTTCTGCGTGAAAGGGCACAAGTTGGAGCCTCATGCAATAGGAGAGGAACAATATTCGGAATAAGACCTTTTGTGTCAGGACAAAACAAAGATAAGAAAGAATAGAACTAAGTCACCCCTCGCAAGCAACTGAGTTGTACTTATAATCATTGAAAGAAGCCACTAAAATAGAGTGATATGAGCATGCATGAGGCCTTCAAAAACCTCAGAAAGGGATGATTAATACTTGTTATTCTTAGGGGTCATGATGAGTTAGGTGGAATATTTTGGAGCCGCAGACTTCCATATTGATTCTTAGGAGATAGACGCTGACACATTAAGTGGATTAGACATACCGCAAGCAATAACCTTTCACCCTTGCTCATTTGAAGTCATATATGAGAGTGACATCTCACCTAAATGAATCGTATGATTCATAAGAACCCTAAGATCACTCATTCGTTCGCAAGTGGTCAGCAGAATAGCGTGTTGTCGCACAACAAGAAGATTCTAACTATTTCACCCCAAAAAAGGTTAAAAAAATATCGTCATACAAGCACCGAAATAACTTACTTTGCATGCCACACTACAGCTTCATTTTACTAACACAAGGCATTTGAACTAAAAGCGTCGATCGTTGAGCTCGAATGAAAAAATTCAACGCTCTAGAGTTGTAGTTCCATATCTTTTCCTTAAACATATTACCTCTTAGAAAAAATTAAGAAAGAATCGTCAAACTATTTGGCCCTGAAATGATGGAATCATACCTTGGAAGAGATGGAGACGTGTATGGTAAGAAATTCAACCGACCCCGTATGCCTAGAGCTAGAGGTGTGTCCCAACCAAAGGTAGAACCTGCATCCCAAAGGAAGCTTCCCTTTAGTTAAGCGTCAATTTTCCAGTGGAATGGTCGCTACAAGACTGCCTGCTAGCTCTTGCAAGGAAGTTTGTACTGCAGCTTGTCGGTTGCCCCGTGCCAATGGCATGTTAAGTCATGTAGTTGGCCTAACTGGATGATTTTCTTGGAGTGGACATCGATGGAAGAATGTCCCGGATCAATGACAACTAGAGATTATAACCCGGGTTAATAAGGACTGCTAAATGCTAATTAAAGAAAGGAGAAGCAAGCAAAAGAGTGGACCATTTGGTACATTCCCTGGTTGCTTTTGTTTTGCTGAGAAGAAAATAAGGAAATGAAAAGTCAAATAAGGTCTCTAATCAAACGTATAGTCAGTAATGATTAGCTCTTAGCAGTATAAAAGCCAACGGCTTGCTTTTCTGTATATCTGTTCTTCCATATTCTTCTTGTTAATCCATTTTCAAGGTTCAAATTTTCCTCTTCTTAGGTAATGAATTCTTTCATGTTTAACTCTCTCCCTCTCTCTGCTCACCATTAATCTTCAAGAATTTTGTGCTTAAATGTGTTTTTTCTTGAACCTTTTCACTTTCCTGTTTGTTTTTTTGCCTGAATGCATCCTTGTTCTGTGCCAAGAAGAACAAATTACGTACTCTGTTTGGCTGCTTCATCTTAATCTGATGTCTGAACCCAATCAGTTTCACTTTCCTGTGTGATCCTCTGCTTTCCTGATGTACCTTTCCTTTGTTCCTAATTGTGGATACATATTTCTTTCTTATTACCACGAGTTGCAATGGTTTAGTAACTTTTGAAAATCTGACTCTACCATTACATGTTACGCGTGTCCGCAGAATTTCTGAATGTGGGTTTGTGCCCAAAAATCAGTATATTTTAAAATTAGGTCTTGACATCAGATTTGATCATGCTCTGTGAGAGTGAAGCAGTATGTTATGTTACTTCTTTAAATGCTCCTTCATTTTTTTATTTTTTGCATACGAGGATCCTAATAACTCTAGCACTCTCCGTGCCTTGAAATGATTTCCAGTAATTCTTCTCTAAAATTCCCTATATCCATGTATAATCTTATAGTTTGTAATATTCACGCTGTTCGATCCCATTTCAGGTGATCTTCGATCTCTTACATTAGCTGCTAAAGATATTAAAGCTCTCGCAGTATTCTGTCCTGCCTCTCCATTTGATCTGCCGAAGGTTCAAATTTTCAACTTTGTTTGGTATTCTCTAGCTCATGTTAAAACCAGGGAACGCTGGAAGATGTGGTTGCAAGCTAAGAGGTCTTTCTCTGAGGTTCGCTCAGAGCTCCATTTGAGCGGGATCCTTGGTTAGACATGATGAGATTGGATGTATAGACTATCTCCCTTCTAAATTCTTTGGTGAAATGCCCACTGTGGCAATATACTTTAGGGGACAAATTATATCATACGAAACCTCTGTGAAAATGGTTGAGCTCTTATAGAGTTGGAAATCAAGTCGTGTGCTGCCAATATCGATATTGCATATAGAGCGATGGCTAGGGAAAGTACTGTATATTTTGTGAATTGGCTTTCATGATCTGGATATGGAAAACGAGGGTGTGTTAATGCGGCGTTACAAGGCAGGGAAACTGCTAGGACAAGGAACCTTCGCCAAGGTCCACCACGCAATGAGCCTTAGAACTGGTATACATGTGGCCATTAAGATCATTGACAAAGAGAAGATTTTGAAGGTTGGGATGATAGATCAAATTAAGCGAGAGATTTCTGTAATGGGACTGGTTAGGCATCCTAACGTAGTGCAGCTACATGAGGTTATGGCTAGCAAAAGTAAGATTTACTTTGTTTTAGAATATGTCAAAGGTGGGGAGCTCTTCAACAAGGTGGCAAAAGGGAAGCTGAAGGAGGATATCGCGAGGAAATACTTTCAACAGCTGATGAGCGCGGTTGATTATTGCCATAGTAGAGGTGTTTACCACAGGGATTTGAAACCGGAGAACTTGCTGTTGGATGATAACGGGAATCTGAAGGTTTCAGACTTTGGATTGAGTGCGCTAGCTGAATCTAAGCGTCAAGATAGGTTGCTCCATACGACCTGTGGGACGCCTGCATACCTTGCTCCGGAAGTGATCAGTAGAAGAGGTTATGATGGATCCAAAGCTGACGTCTGGTCCTGTGGCGTGATCTTATATGTCCTTTTGGCTGGTTATCTCCCGTTCCACGATTCGAATCTTATGGAGATGTATAGGAAGATTAGCAAGGCAGAGTTCAAGTTTCCCAACTGGTTCCCGCCAGACATTCGCAGGCTGGTATCAAGGATATTGGATCCAAACCCAAAAACCAGGATATCCATTGCCAAAATCATGGATAACTCTTGGTTCCGGAAGGGTCTTGGCCTGAACGCAGTAAGAAGGGATATCAAAGAGAAAGATTTGGCCACTATTGACACTGATGCAGTTTTTGGTCCTCATGAGAATAGCAGTACATCAGCGGAACCAAAACAAGAATCGGCCAATCCTAGCAACTTAAATGCCTTTGAAATCATCTCCCTATCGGCAGGATTTGACCTGTCTGGTCTGTTCGAGGCAAATGACCAAAAGAAAGAAGTTTGGTTTACATCAATTCAGCCTGCCAAGACCATCGTCACGAAGTTGGAAGACATAGCTAAGCGTCTGAAGATGAAAGTCGTGAAGAAGGACAGAGGATTGTTGAAGCTGGAAGGATCCAAGGAAGGTCGAAAAGGTGTCTTGTCCATTGACACACAAATCTTTGAGGTTACTCCAACTTTTCATCTGGTTGAGGTAAAGAGGTCTGGAGGAGATACTCTGGAGTATCAGAAGATAATGAAGCAAGACATAAGGCCAGCTCTGAAAGACATTGTTTGGACTTGGCAAGGTGATCGTCCGCAACCGCAGCCGCTGCAACACGAGCAACCAGAACTGCAGCCTTCTCAAGTAGTCCAGATGCAGGTTGCCTCTCCTCAGAATCCTCAAGAAAGGAATTGCTTGTAATTTGTGTGTCATTAGCTAATTCTGAGCTGTAACACTTTTATCAGCAAGGTACTAGTTGTGGATACTCTTTCTGACTGATTTCAGGGATCCAGCGTAGCATAAATACTCTGTGAATATAACATAAACTGGAAACCTCTTTGGTTTGTATTTAACTTTAGGGAAAGATTGGCACCAAAATCTCTTCCCAATTAAGAAAAATGAACGAAGTACACCAGATACAGGCTTTGGTGGATTGCACCCTAACGGTAATGTTACCCCCACAACCTCCTCGCCATAGATTGCTATCCGGCAGCAATGTTTAACAGCTGCAGACGTTCATGATTGCCTATAAGTTTTTTTTAACTTTCCTGGCGTATCAATACACCCAGAAACATAAAAAGTAACTAATACAAACTAAAAGCAATCGAACTCTTAGAACATCAACCGCCTTTTCGCGTAGTAGATTAAGAATGGTGAGTGTTTTCCAAAATGTAGTGTCGAGTTTGGTTCATTTTCTTTGTCAAAATGATGAAAGGAATGTGAAGAGACAAAGGGGGAGGAATCTCACGTAGAAAGGAATTGGAAAAGTAAGTGGGTATATAATAAACAATTCCACTTACTTTAATACTTATTTGGTATGCTAAGATGTATGCATGTGCGCCGAATATGATACGAGAAACAATCGCACGCTCGCGCAGCGGTGGGCTGTGAGGCAAAATGTGACGCTTTGATGACGCACTTCGCATCGTCGCGAGATGCGTTTAGACACCTTTAAGTTTTCGTGACGAAAACTTAGCCGTCGGTGCAACGGGTCGGATCCGACCGTTAGCAACTGAGTGGTTACACTTGCACTGGTTCGGGTTATGCCCGAACGGTTGCACCTGTTAGGCAGCTGGGTGGTTCCAGTTCGGGCCAGACCCAACTGTTGGGAGCTGGGTAGTTACCAGCCCAGATCTGAACCGTTAATCTTAACGGTTTCTGATCCAACAGTTCAGATTTCTTGAGTGCATGATGAAAGGGTGTGACCATTGATTAGCAACCACTAGTGCTTTATAAATAGAGCACAATGGTCAGATTTTCGGACCTAGTAATTAGCCTCTACTCTCTTCATTTTTATTTCCTTTCTGCAGATCTTTTACAACAGGATCGGATCCGACCGTTAGCAGCTGAGTAGTTACACTTGCACTGGTTCGGGTTATGCCCGAACAGTTGCACCTGTTAGGCAGCTGGGTGGTTCCAGTTCAGGCCAGATCCAATTGTTGGGAGCTGGTTAGTTACCAGTCCAAATCTGGACCGTTAATCTTAGCGATTTCTGATCCAACGGTCCAGATTTATTGGGTGCATGATGAAAGGGTGTGACCGTTGATTAGCAACCACTAGTGCTTTATATATAGAGCACAATGGTCAGATTTTCGGACATAGTAATTAGCCTCTACTTTCTTCATTTTTATTTCCTTTCTGCAGATCTTTTACAACAAGAAATTTCTGCAGAATTTCTTACTTGTAAAACCCATTATCCAGAACTCCATACACATATCTGTGGGGTGAATATCGTGTGTGCAAACGCTATTCACTAAAGCGCTTCGTTGTATCTTGGAGGATATTTGCTGGCAACTCGCTGCACACCGTTTTTTTTGGTGGGGACAAATATAAACTTAAGGAGAGCGTTTTACAACGTGCCTCGAAGCCGATCCTTATTTCGGTCACAAAGTCATACTACATATTCACCAACAAGAACTTGGGCCATTAAACTATTCATGTTAGAATGATCGTAAGTTTGAGCCCCCCTTCTCAATACTAACCAAACTCTGAAGTTGCAAAACATTTGAAACTGCAAACGAACAGATTTGCACAACACAAATATGGAAAAGAGAACTCAAGATAGTAAGAGAGCTTAAGAGTGGGTCAAAGAGCTTAATTGCTCCTAGGGCTCGTGTGAGAAAAGGCTGGCTTCTCCTAGTAAGGTTTGATCACCTATTTGGTGATAACATATTGATCCCCGGCATAGCAGGTGTCTCATGTGGATTGGACATGCATTTTTATCCATATTAGAACCTATCAACGGTGGTGATTACGTTTATTTGAGTTTGCATAACCCGCTGTCATTTGTACATCCTGGGTTGTTATCTTATGAAGATGGGAGATTGCGCGGTGGCAGTTGCAATAGAGAAGTTTAAAGTGGTGGATTGTTTGGGGGAGTTCACGGCAACGGTCAGGTTCGGGGACGACTGATTTTTTGAGAACCGCCGAAGCAAAAAAGAACAGAAAAAGGGAGGGAGCTGCACCGGCTATAATGGACACAAAACGCCTCTCTAGTACCCCCAGACTGAGCGGCTCGAACATGATTAGTTGCACTAGTTTTTTGAGAAGTGGATTTTGGTAAAAGAAGACTGACCGCCCCAGAGAGGAGCACTTGTACGGAACTTGAGAAAAAAACATAAAACTTGTACCATCCACCCCGTGACGTGGACTGCCCATCGCAACTGAAAAAATTGAAAGTTTTGCGAGCGCTATTTGTGGATCAACTCCCTTTTAAGTTAATGAAATATAGTTGCCCAACGTATCTAAATTATAAATAGAAAAAAAAAAATGGGACCACAGAAGAATAATTCAATGGAATACCTGATAAATCCGCACCTGCTTTGTGTTCATTATTTCTGGACCTGGTAAGTGCTAATAAACTTTTCTTATTCAAAGAAGTTTGGAGACAGAAAAGTATCTGACAGCAAGATGTCTCATGAAATATTCACCTTCTAGTCCTGTAATCAGTAGTATTCACCTTCTAATTCCCACAAGAAGATACCAGTCAAGTCTCAAAACAGGTGAACCGCACTTGCAAACAAGAAACGGAAAGCTCAAACCGCAAAGCCCTTGGTCCAGTGTCCATAATAGCTAAATCCTATGGGATCTAAAACTAGGCCTGAGTTATCTCGCCAGGCCATAATCGAGATAACTCAGGCCAAAATCGTATCAAGCACAAACGCGATCAATGCACATGCACATCCATACGCCAAGCACAACCTATGAGGTGACTTTTCCATTAATACCATCAGTGATTATGATCATGGTAAACACTAAAAAATGCGCACAAAAACCTAAAGTTGGCTTGCATCTCTTAGAAACTACCATTCAATAGGGACCTCTGCAGCGCTCTACCACATCAATGGCCTGAATATAAGTACCACCCAGTACCAGAATCACGTCAGGCATGTACGCAGGAGGTAAAAAAGCAGCTATGAGAAATAAGGCGACTCTACAGAGATTTGTTCTTCCTCTACACGATAACCCTGCCCAGGCTTATTCAAGATGGATGCATATCGAGCGTGAGGAGAAAAAAAAAGAAAAACTAAACGAGGAAAAACAATTGTTTGAAGTCGAACTGTTACCTGATGGACTAGCGCAAGCATGCCACGTGTATTTCTATCATGCTTATGTAAGTAAACCTTCCATATAAAGAAGAGGGCGTTACAACGCATCAGTATTCTAAACTCTCCTCCAAAAGAGGCTGTTTCCCTCTTCAGAACAGGTATTTAAGTCCCTCATACTATGTCACTTATCCTTTTATCTATCTTTTAGCTTTTCAATCATATGACCAAAGTGACTGTACATTTGGGTTGGAATATAGTCCACCAACAGGGGGCCTTATCCCTGATGAGTTCCCATTGCCTTCGCCTGAACCCTGCACATTCCACTCCTTCCTGCCAGAAAAGCAAAAGCCATATGAGCATCGCATACATGATACATATAAAGGATTGAAGAACAATATACAGAGAAAAAACAAGCTTCAGAACTACTAAATCTGCAACAAGTTGAACAAAAAACGAGGGCACAGTTCTTATCATAAAATGTATGACAAGTGGACTAGCTAAAAGCCATTACGACAAGGGTAATTTTCGGAGATTGTGGTTATCGATATGGAACAAAAATATAAACCACAACACAAACGGACACCTCTAAAACGTGTCTTTTCACAATTTTAGAAATAAGAAAAATTTTTGTCGTATTTCAAAAGCAAAGACCAAGTTATGAGAACTTATGTAAGCTATTCAAGTATCTTTCTTTTCTCAACAATATGAAATTGTTTCTTAAAGGAGGCCCTCGCCCAGTAAAGATGTCCTACAGAATCCTAATTTCTAAGAAGGTACTCCATCAAGTATGTACGTTTCATAATCTCAATATAGGAAACTTAGGGTAGGTTGCTTTTATTCTCCCATTTAAACTAAACTTCAATATCTGGAAGAGTTTCTTACTAAATATTTAAGCTTTAAACTTGTATAACCTTATAGTGGGTAGGATTGTTTCAAATAATGGATACAAGTATTTATGACATAATAATATAAACAAAGATCAACTCTCTCTCATCAAGAAAAGTTATACAGGACAGACAACTTTGGAAAAGATGCATTTAGTTGATCTCTTTTAATTATGGCATCCATAATAATTGGTTCATTCATCGGTTCAATACATCTTCATTTATTTGAACTTGTCATCAATACACACGCTTATGTGCATGCATATCAAGTTAGAATGGCTGATCTACTCTTTCTTCCATCATGGCAAACCTAGAACTGGCTACATATATGTCAACAATTCTCACGAATGCAACAAAGCTCATTGGTAGGAAAATGTCAAAAACTGTTTAATGAGCCAACACAATGTGAGCTTCCCTCATCTTGAGCCCAAAACCAAGCCAAACCACAGCAAATCCGCTATTAGCACTGTATAATTGTCAAGGAGTGCCCTAGCAGCAGCCCTAACCAACAACTTACAAAGCCTCGAATATAGAACCAAGTTGCCATGGGGACAAGGGTATGGATATCCCAGCAATTAATCAGGATATCCAAAACCTGATAATATCCCACTGATTTCGTCAATTTGAGCAATTGCCATACCCTTCTGGTCAAATATCTCATTTGTTCATAATCCATCTCATGCATCCAGCTTTTGGTCAAATCTATCTGAAGGAAATAGTGAGAGTTTCCAACGTAACTGCTCTAAAGCATCTACTATCCTTAAATTCACGCGCACAGTAATGGATAATAATTTAGGATACTGTTTCCAGTGCAGAAGGCTGTAGCATTAGTGTTTGAGAAGGTCTCAATAGGCAACCTCAGGCCCTCAGCCCATTTCTGGAGGCTAGAGAAACTGATTCACGATACTGAACGTACAAGTATAATGCTTTGCAAATTAGCACTCTCCAATGCAACGGTATGAAGCTCCCTTCAAGTTTTCCTTTGTAGTTAAATTAAGGACTTGAAGTCCACCTTCAGCCAATTGAGCACCACCTTTAGTATTAGCTACACTTTATGAAGGCAAATTGGATTTTTAGCGACAAAAGCCCAAAACTCTCAACTTGTTGCTGTTCCATCTCGCAAGGCCATATTTGGCCCTCAAACCCAGGCCTTTGGACTATCTAAATGCACCATCAAGACTTACTTAATTGGCATTGCTAGGGCCCACACTTTTCGCACTTCTTTATACTTAGAATTAATTGAAAGCATTGATGTCAATCTTGCCTGATACTGCGACAGATGTAATAGTAGTATATTATCTTTCGTGAAATATATGTATGTGCGTGTGTGCTTCTGTATTTTTGTATGTATTTGATTTTGTATGTATGTATGTGTATGCCTTTGTACGTATGTATATATGTATATTTACAGGAAATGACATATGGTCCTGAAAATAATAATCAGATCCAACTGCTACTTTTCTGCCTTAGATAAGCTGTGGAAAGTTGAAAATCCTACAGAGTTCCGGTTGAGCAAATTACTTTAAGTAGCTGCTTTAGATTCAGCCTCTCTAGTATCTTTATGCTTACTCTAGTTTTTATCCAAGCATGTACAAACTTTGTTTCTGACGACGAAAGATACTTATTTTTGTGCTTATTCACTGTTCATATGATGTGTGCTTTTTCCCCTTTTGGTCAAAAGGAAACAGGTAAGGGACTACCAGTACCCAAACACGTCTTTCATTAAAGATCATATGAACCATCTTCTATTGGGGTCATGCCCATGGTCCTAGGCGGATTGCCTTGGCTTTTTACTTCACTCATTTAAATATCCACACCTTGAGCCTCGGACCAAAATATTCCCTAAAGCAGGCAGCACCTTTTCTTGCCCCTTTAGTCATCAAGCCCATCACTCGCTTAACCTTCACCCTTCACAATCAGCCTCTAATCTCTCTCCCTCTCGCTCATCCTGCGTCATTTGACAACTCGCGGTTGCTGGATAAAATCTGCACGTTATATATATATATATATATTAAGTTGACGAAATCTGCACGTTTGACGTAAGATTCATAGAATTTGGCGGAATCTGGCTCATGAACAAGAGATAGTCCAATCCAAGGGTTGGGCCAACTGTCTATCCCAGGTGCCATCTTGTACTTCATACCATTGAACTTGGCAACCAAAGCAACCTAAAGCCACTACTAGTGAGCGTCACAGGGGGCATCATTAGAGTTGGGCCAACTCCGCCTATGTACTTCAAAATTCACACTTAGATGTGACCATCAAATGTTTTTTGCTAAATGAAAAAAAATGAAATGCAATTGTGTTTTTCAGGCTTGTTGGAACCAAGACACATCAAATAGACCAGGAAAAAAGGACACGCAAAATATGCATCTTGCTGTTGTTCATGTGGGATTTCTTATAGTGACATCCCAAAGAAGTCGGGATCCCTAGTTCAGAGGCAATAACGCCAATGACAATCTGCCTCCTTCCACTAAAAGTGGCTTGAGGAAGCACTTTTCCCCTGACCAAGCCAAATCTATAGTATCTGAGTGCAAAAGATCATGAAACAGGACGTACTAAAGAAAATGGAATGGATGATGAGTAAGTTAGAAGAAAAAGGTCCAAGGGAAGAGAGAGAAATTTTTTTTCCAGGAAATAAAATGTGCAGGAAATGAAACGAAGGACACAAGTGAGTAAGAAAAGATAGGGCATCCTAAGGTCATAAGAGTGCTTTCTCACTTCATGGCCAATATATATTACTAAGTACATTTGTGGCTATAACATTTCCAGTTCTACAGCATAACTCACCACTGTGTCAGAATAGGGCCTGTATTGCTGGCTATTAGAACCTTGAATTTAGAAAATGGGGGAAATAAAATTAGCCCGTCACAGTGTAAGGTATTAATTTCAACAATCAAGACAAAAAGGATACAAACCATTGCTACCACTTCATTTACTCGAATAATCAATCTTCCTTCCCACCAGTCTCTGAACAACCACTACTTTGTAAGGAAATCTGAACCACCACTGCTTGCCGCCGTCCTCACTGCTCACACCACTGCTTTCCACCAGATATGTTTCTGTTCTCAAAAACACTGGAGAAATGGCAGATCGGCATCTCTGCCAAAATACCAAATTTCTTCTCTTTCATTTTCTTTGTTTCGATAAGTGCGACTTGTTAAAAAAATTAACCACCCCACAATGCTCAACGCCTGGCAAAAGGGTATCTACATTCTGGACACATGCAGATGGTATTTATTCCACGCACTTTATACACATCATCGTCAAGCATCTCTCTACGAAAATAATGAGTTCCAGAAAAAGTCAACATTAGTTCTTTACCATTCACGGATAAATAAGGAATTATAACCTAGGTTCCATCTGGCCTAGTTTTATATAGTTGGTGGGGGTGGGGAATAAATTTGTGTTTTTTGGTGTGTGTGTTTTGGGGGGGGTGTTGTCGCTACAATAACTACCAAACAATATCAACCACCCAAAACATCGGAAGGACACTAACTGCGTTCTTATGTACGAGTGGGTGAACGTTAAGTCAAAAGTATGACAATATTCATCTTAGAAGTCCTTCCTTTCCACATTCATTTTTCTCTTTTTCTATATTTTTGTCTAGCAATGAAATTTAAACAGGCTATTTTATTTGACTAATATTAATTACATTACTTGTCAAACTAAAAAACTGCAAATTTAGCCAGAAAGTCGAACGCTGGTCAAAAAGTAAGCAGGAACTTAGCAAGGTACATCTAAACCTCTATAATAAATCGACAAAGGAGGACTTTCTTTAAACTATTAAAAGTTACATAAGGAATCAGTAGTATACGAATTAAAAACAACTTTCTATACTACAAATTTACCGAAAAAACGTATGTTTCGGCACCTTACAACTATGCCGAGCTGTCAGGGACATTTGCTGGAACATACGAAAAAGAGTCGGCTTTATTTCGTAAGAGACTAAGGTAATATACATTTCTTGGCTAAAGTTTTACATCAGTAACACAAGGTAGTGGTGGATTCTAGTCAAAGAATGGAATAGCAGCATGAAGTAAGCCCAGCAAGGGGAATAAAAAGGTTACATAAAAATATGGAGCATGGAAAGGTGAGAAGGATATTATTGCATTTCACGAGAAAAAGAATCTTCAGTTTCACAACTTGCCTTTTTGTGTGTAAGCTAAAGTGTACAAGTATCTAAGTTAACCTCTAAGTCTAACAATATAACATAAGAAGCTACCTGTATTTCTTCAAGTACACATGTTAAGGACATGTCACTTTAAAAAAAATTAAAAAAAAAAAAAGATTGAGTTGCTGTGCTTACTTGGGCCAACCATTGGCTGGTAACATATCAAAT
Organism: Escallonia herrerae; assembly: GCA_033070095.1. NCBI lineage: Eukaryota > Viridiplantae > Streptophyta > Magnoliopsida > Escalloniales > Escalloniaceae > Escallonia > Escallonia herrerae. The sequence continues at coordinate 257,519 of JAVXUP010001153.1, read as the reverse complement.
GGATGATTACTCGCAGACACACTGGGGCTTCCATAGATCATTTCATTCTGAGGAGTTCCCTCCTGAGGTTTCAGAGAGAAATGGTTTTCGCCACCTGGCATAGACCCGAAAAATTTTTTTTGTAACCATGGATCATCAGCAGCACCAGGCACAGATGTACTATATGTCCCACCATTCTGAACATTGCCAAGAAAAACACTCTGGGGAGAATGAGTGGCAGAAGGGACGTGATCATCATTTTTAAAAAGCGACGCCATGGTTTTATGAGGTCCAGGATGATCAATATCTTCCTTGTTCAATCTGTTCAATTCTGAAGGTAAAAGCCAGCTCGGAGTGCCACCTATCAAACCTAAGCCATCCTGGCCAAGAGGAGAAGAATTCCACATCTGCCACGTACCCTTCTCATTTGCATTGCTTGAATCATCCATAGGCAAATTGCGCATATCCTGAGCCTTTGGGGTACCAGACAAAAGGAAAGAATTAGCATGCCTCTCATCAGATACTCTTATTCGAGACATTGGAGACTCGATTGGCGATGGCCGGCTGACTTCAGAAGATGCTGACATGTTCTTTAAAGGGCGAGGCTTTTCCAATCCCATGTTTGTTACAAACCCATGGTCCAACTGAAAATGGTCAAGCGACTCTGAAACTGGGCCAAGCAAGGATACTGGGTAAGGGATATAACACGGGTCCTCAAAAATATCCGACTCTTCTGGTAAAAATTCAGAAGGCGCTTCTCCAATTCGAGGAAACATAGATTCAGATGACAATGGAACACCTGTACTACTGCTAATTGATCCATAGGGGAAAGCAGATAAAGTAAATGGCGATGGTAAACCAAAATTTATAGGGTTTTCATATGATTGTGTCAATGGTGCACAACCAGAAAAAGGAGGGCTTTGAACTTCTACTTGGGACTTTCCAATTGGTCTACTTATGACATTTTGGGAAGGAACAGGTGATGAGCGAGTGAATAGTTGCTGCCATGATTTCTTAGGGGCTGCATAAGGTTGTGGTTCAATAAGTGCCTGCAGTAAAACATGCATGTTAATTATAAAGACGGACATCTATCATTCTGGAAATAAAGAAAGACGAAATTAAATGACACTATCAAAAGCTGAGGGATCACCGCCACGTGTGAGCATGTAAATCGAGCAACCTACTTGATTCGGAAATAGTGTTCAGTCTAGAAACTTTAGCTTAATGAAAATGCTTACATATTCATGACTAATACATAAGCTAGCAATAGAAACCATGGAAGGAAAGCAAATTATAGGAGAATGATGGACATATTTTTAAACACTTTCCAAAATTGTTTAACAGTCAATTAAACATTTATGAGCCCCGCTTCAAAAACCAATCAAAGTGGACAAGTTGCAGTACAAAGGAATCTAACATAAAGAAAGACGACTTACAGGACGATTGATGGTCTTATCCTCCACAATGACATTTGATTTTCCCGATACACGCTCAGGCTGCAGTAAATCTCTCCTATTGGCAGAAACTTGGACAAAATCATTAGACTTGTGTTCTCTTGAAACAGTAGCAGAAGTATTAGCATCCTTCCCAAAGAATCTACCTCCAGTAAATGCTCTAGAAGACGACAAAAAGGAACCACGCATGCGATCTAAGTATCTAGTTCCAGCATTTCCCCGGTTTTGGTTGTTTGCAGCACCTTTAAACCCGTGCCCTGTATCGGTGCTATTGGGCCCAGTTCTGTGATGTTCCCGGCGATCAGTCTCACTCTTCCTGCTCCGCTCACTTTCCTTTCCTGCTCTCCTTTCCACTTCTTCCACATCAGAGTTGCTTTTACTAGAACCCCTGTCCTTTTCCTTCTTTCTTTCTTGACGCTTCTTTTCTGCTTCCTTTTTACTATCTTTTTCTCTAACAGAAGTGGACCCTTTGCCACGATCTCTCTCAGCCTCGATCTTCTCATCCCTTAATTTCCTACGTTCCTCCACCAATCTTGCAACCTCCTCCCTCTGCTTTCTCTCCTCTTCCTCCAATTGCTCCTTCTCTAACCTAGCCTGTCTCTTCTCTTCTGCTTTTCTGCGAGCTTTTTCTCCTTTGCTCTCCAGACAATTTTCCCCATTCTCACCTCTCTTGGACATCACCCCTCTATGCATCGCATCCCCTGAGTCATCATCTACTGACGAACTAACCCTAAAAATCCTTCTCCAAAGCCACACGATAGTCATGAAAAAGGCTGACAATGCCTTGTAAACAAAACTAAGAAAACGGAAATACGATTTCTCCGCAAAACAATGCTCGTCACTCCCAAAAAGCCCCTCGGCGTTCTTCTGCCAATATCCAGGCTTCCCAGCAACCCAGTTACCGTTCTCTAACCAATCTTGACCGCACATCCAGCCATTGTCAGACCAGGCCTTCCCATTGAAAATCTTCCCACCTTTGCCAACTAAATCCTTCAAAATCCCAGAGTTCGAGAGACCCAGTCCCGGCGATAAAGGCAAGTCTAGAACAGGCCGCTTCGATATATGCCCGCAGTACGAACACATAAAACGTCCCCCACCTGGATTCTGGTCCCGATAAGGAGTCAAACAGTTCCTGCACCTCCTCGTCGCAGTCTTCCGGAGCTTCTGCATCTCAATTGCCTCGGACCTCTTCCTCTCCCTGAGCCGTACATTCCTCCTCACCCGCCACGCTGACAGCTGCGGCATCAGAATCTCGTACCAGAACAGGGTCACCAGGAGTACGAACACGCACGCCAGCCTAGGCGACGTGATTTCGAACCGAAACGCGGGCGGCAGAAGCTGAGACAGCGCCCATAGCACAATCAGCGGTATCACCAGCCACGGCAGCATGGTAGCAACCCGTCGAGACCACTTTGTAATCACGCACAGTATACACATTATCCTCTACCCGTTACCTATCTTCCCAACACCAATGTTCAACCAATGAAATCCAAACCCTGATTAAAAACGATAGTCAACCAATCACAGCTCTCCAATCTCAAACAACGCTGTACAAGTCGAAAACCCTAACCCCAGCAAGGCGATTTCCGTAGTGTGACCTAATTTGAAACAAAATACGCGGAGGTTAATCAGGGAAATGACGTCATGTCCGCAAGAACCGGTCAATTAGGGTTGTAAAGCGGTGGAGTTTTGGCAGCTATGAAACCAAGTAAAACAAGAAACGAATAACAACAACAGCAATCAATCCAAGAGGTAACAAGGAACTTACAGATTGGGAGTCCATTAACCGGGATATTGCCCGCGACGGCAGAGGCGACGGCGGTGGCGGTGGTGGCGGTAATGGTGACTGCTCGGCGACGGTGGTCGTTGGTGTGATGATTGATGAGAGAGAAAAAGATAAGAGAGAGAAACATCAAAAAGAAAATCTGAATATTAGAGGACTGTGCATTATGTAGCCATCTTTGAACCGGAGGGTCGAGTTCTAGACCGGGTTCAAGGGTCAAACCGACTTAATTTGAAGCCTTCTGCTGTTGGAAGGCATGCATCGTATGTGGTTCAAGTATTGGGAATATCCAGATAATGGTTTTAACCGCTTCTTCATACTTTATTTTGTCGCTAAAATTTAATAATCGCTATCGAATATTAGCGATCCGATAACAAATATAAGTAGAATCTAGGGTATGGATATGCATATTAGGTTGGGTCAAATATAAGTTTTTGAGATGGAATTTATGTCAATGTTGACTAAAGTAGAGAATATTTGGATTAGGTGACAAATGGCAAAAGTGACCCACCTATTTGTCCCTCCTAATTTTGCATTGGCATGCTCTATTTTGCATGTTGGTGTCTTCCTAAAAGTGATGAAATCATGAAAAAGGGATGTCATGCATGCTATAGCTACTTTGCTACGAAGATTGGAAGCCATTTGTCTTATCTATTGAATTTTTTTTTTTTTTTGGTTAAGAGGAGAGTGACATAAATAAAAAGGAGTTTTATGTGTTTACAAACATAGTCTAGGACATACAAGTCATGACAGCAACATGACTTACAAATATAAATACAAAGAGCATCCTTCATATATACATTGACCGAAACAAAAACAGGTAGACAACTAGTGACTATGAGCATAAAAGATTTCACTTATCCAGTCATAGTTCCCTGTATTCGGTGCTTGCACGCCTGAAGAGTATCAGCCGCCACACTATGTACACAAAAGGAGTGGAAGGCTGGCAAAGTAGCACAAAAGTCAGCCAAGATCGCTGCCACCATGTCTAGGATATCAACAGACTCAGCTAGCTGATGGTGAGGTAAGGTCATCTGGGGATATAGATCGCTGCCTTTTGCCTCGAGTTCCCAATATCTGGATGGTATTAGTCACCAAAGAAGTAGAGATTCCACCAGATTTTTCAGTTTCATCATCAGCGTCACTTTCATCAGGGAAATCAGGAGCCCAAAAAATAGTCCCTTGAGCTTGTGCTTGCATGATAGTTGTGGGAGTAGAATGCTTGGCAGCTATAATAGAGAGGTCCTGCTATCGATCCAGAGAAGTGGAGAGTTGAGTACGCATCAGGGAGTCAGTTGAGGGCTTGAGAGTAATGTCTTTCTGGAGATCTGCAATATACTTGAGAGTAATGTCTTATCTATTGTTGATTAGCTAGTAAGGAATCATTTATTATGCATTAATAACAAGTTTTTCATACTAATTTGGGTAGGAAATATAGGATGATGTGAGGGCAATAAATGTAAATGCATGCCTCTTTTGTATGTTAGATAGATTAGATTTTTAACATGGTGCATGTAAGAGAAGTGTTGGGATGTTTGGTATTGTGTGTGCGTGATTCTCCTTGTGTTTACATTTCTACTTTTGGTTTGACATGTCAATTAAGAATAATGTGCCTCTGAGAATAATATTCTAATTTAATATGCAGTATGTTACTAGCAAGTCTCACGACGCTCTTAATAGATGTATAACAAATAATGAAGTGCGCTCTGCATGTGTCTTTCGTTGTATAATCAATTAATTGAAGGCGACATACGATTGTTTGTTTTGTGAAATAGTAGAACATAATATCTCATCTGTACTGGTCCGGGATTACCAATGGTACACAAAACTTCACAAATGGATATACGACATACTTGAGGCGTGTTCAAATAGTTATGCAGTACATTATGTGTGGAGTGATGCATTTCGTAAAAAAGGAAAATGCCATATGCTACTTGTAAAAAACGTGCCACAGTGTGATGCTAAGTCTGGATTTTCATTTTCAACCACCAAACATCAATATCAATAGATATTCAATACATCAATTATATAAAAATATATAAAGACGTGTTTAGTTCTGGAATTGCCTCAAATATCATTTTTCTTTGTTGTCTCTCCCGTAAAATCCTGCTTAATTTGGATATTTTAAAATTGAGCTAGTTTACAACATCGACTTTGAAAATGCTACTTGCCAGTCTAGAAGCTAAAAGATTTGTAAGAGATACAATGTTGATCTAGTTTTTTCAATCTCAGTTCAGTAATATGTGTTTTCACTTATGTCAGCTTATTGTATATTTAAATTGCCAATAAAGGATATTTCCTTTGCCATTTTTTCCCTATTTCCTCTATTTCTTTTTTTCATGTTCTTATCTTCTTTAATTCACTATCATCATTAGCATCACATCAGCACATGTGTAGACGTGTGTGGTGGTTGGTAGTGTTGGTAGTGTTAGGGTGGTTCCATGGCTGTGATTGGTGGGGGTGGGGAGTTGAAGGGGGCATCTCCATAGAGAGGATGGGTGGTGCTGTGGTGGTTGGTGGGGGTGGGGGTGTGGAGTTGAAGGGGCATCTCCATGGAGAGATTGGGTGGTGCTGGGGTGGATGATACGTTGGTGATGTTGTACTTGAAGGAGGAAGACCGAAAGAGGAAAGTGAAGAGGAGGGGGTTACTATTGGAAGCAAAGAAAGAAAGAAAATGAAGATGGAAGGCTGCACTAAACAAGGAAACTCAAGACTGACAAACAAAGGGTTAAATGAGTCATTTAAAAAAACTTGTTACCTCCATTTGTATAATGTCTAAGGAAAGGTATTTGGTATTCTTTGTACTAGATAAATACACATGAGATTCTCCCATAATCTCAAGGGGTTTAGGAATATTTGAATGTGTGTGCATTTATGGGTGCACGTGCCAGAGTGTGTGCGTTGTGGTGGTGGTGTAACACCCCAAAGTTTTAGAGGTGCTCAAATATTACTTGTTGGATTGAGGAAAAAAATTAATAATGATTTTAAGTGACAATTATGATTGACATTGTTGTGCTTGTTAGGTGTCTTGTGGTGACACCTCGTGCTTATTAAGGACTCAGTATTGATTACTTCTCTGATCGACACTTCATGCTACCTATCATTGTCATACTTGTGACGTGTCAATATAGTATTGCGATACGTCGTGCTTCAAGCCTTATCGTGCTTGTTAGGTGGCACATCCTTGTTTTGCCACCTCGTGCTTCGAGCCTTGTTGTGCTTTGGTTAGCATTGTCGTGCTTGTTAGGTGGCACATCCTTATTTTGCCACCTCGTGCTTTGAGCCTTATCGTGCTTTGGTTAGCATTGTCATGCTTGTTATGTGGCACATCCTTGTTTTGCCACCTCGTGCTTTGAGCCTTATCGTGCTTTGGTTAGCATTGTCATGTTTGTTAGGTGGCACATCCTTATTTTGCCACCTCATGCTTCGAGCCTTGTCGTGCTTTGGTTAGCATTGTCGTGCTTGTTAGGTGGCATATCCTTATTTTGCCACCTCGTGCTTCGAGCTTTGTCGTGCTTTAATCAGTATTGTCATGCTTGCTAGGTGGCATAGCCTTGTCTCTCCACGTCATGTTTCTTTACACCTCGTGCTTCCTAAAAAATTTTATAAAAGGTCCTTGATCTTTTCAAGTTATTTTATCTTTGACTTTTATCAGTAGGTAGACAACTAAAGAGTGAGAAAAGATGAAAAGGGAATCATATGGCCTAATTGCGAGCAATGTTATAAGTGGATTTTTCGTGATTTAGGTAAGGAGAATTACATATCACTATTCTTTTGTACCATGTGGTTATTTCTTAACGTTCCTCGTACTCCTAAACACCGTTGTTCTGAAAATCTTGCTGAAATGCTTTGTTTTGGAGGTTGGTAAATATCTTGTTTTTGAAATATGTTTTCGGGACGTGGCTTAAGTACTTTTGATCAATGACAGTGCTCCAGTGATTTGTCTATGTGCATGGTATGTTATGATACAGCTGAGCTTTGGCGAATTCCTTTGAGGATACCGGAAGCAAGATGCTGAAGTGTTATGTGCAACCTGGATATTGAATTGGTTTACTAATTGTTCGGGGTACTAAGTCACGGTCGTGTTGACGGTTTGACTGTCAAATATATTGACTGATGTTGAATTGTTTAACATGTTTGATTCTAATCCTATGGTGCTATGATTATTCCACTTACTGGGCTACCCATCTCACCCCCCACCATTTACCTTTCCAGTACATATGATTATTTTGATGAGCAAGTTCAAGCGAGGATGTGAACGGGACTTGCAGTTTTGGAGTTTTAGAATTATTTGTAACGTATTTTTAGGGCTTGTAATCAGATTGGGATTGCGTTGTGATATTGTTTGAAAATATGAATTGGGTGATTGACGATATCAAGTCGTCACAGGTGGTGTTAGAGTTGACGGGTTAGATCTAGAGAGAGAGATTGGGTGGGTGGTGTTATGGTGGTTGTTAGTGGTGGAAAATACAACGGTGGTTAAAGAGAGAAGGCCAAGAGAGGCGGGGGAAGGGAGGATGTCACGCCCCGAAATGGGTCTGACCAACTAAGCACATCGTTAGCGAGTCAATCTCAAAAGTAAGCAGAGCATTACTATTATTCTTCAAACATATGCAGAAGCGATAAATCGAGTTTTTGCCCTTAATAATCTGTTTTTAAAACTTAATTACTTAATTACTCCATTTTGAACCTTATTTACCTGTGTAGCCCCTTTTTTAAAAATCGAGATTTCAAAGTGAGATTTCAACAGGAAAAACGTGATTTGAAATAGAGATTTCTTTTGAAAACGTATGAAATCTCTGTTTCAAATCACGTTTTCTTCCCTTGAAATCTCTGTTTGAAACCATGATTTTCAAAAATGGGCTACACAGGTAAATAAGTTTCAAAATTAGGTAAAAAAGTAATTAAGTATTTAAAACAGATTATTAAGGGCAAAAACTCGCGATAAATCCAAATGTCTAGCTCAAGTGTACTTCTTAATCGGTATATTTCGTACTTAAATAACATAACCAAACTTTCAAACTTAACAACAATCACTTCAAAAGTTCCATTCTTACTCGTAACTCGAATTACAAACTTAAACCACTAGTCACTCTTTACCAACCATTAAATCTACTAAGGTTTTTCAAATCTCCTAACCCATACAATATCACACACTGGTTTCTGAACTCAAATCCGAGGACTCTATCCTAGCTATGCTAGCTTATAGCTCTGATACCATTAACCATACTTAGCATACATATTATAAAAGGGTGTTGGGGGGGGGGGGGTGTTCTATTAAAATAAATAAAGAAAGAAAGAAAATAATGATGGACGGTGGCAAGTAAGAGAAAAATTCAAGACAAACAAAGGGTTAAACGAGTCACTAAATAAAATCTGTTACCTCCTTTATATAGTCTGGTCAATGGACGCATCTGATATTCTTTATGGTCAGTAAATGCACCTGAGATTACCTCCTAACCTCAAGAAGTTTACGAATATTATTCCATTTAACTATTAAGAGACAATTCATATTCGGAAACTAAAATAAGCATTTTCTATAGGGCTAATTACCCTTATGTCCCTGAGGTTAGGGTATAATTACAGGCAAGGACAATTACAGGCAAGGACAATAGTTTAAACAAATTACATTTATGTCTGTTGACCAGACAGAATACAAAAATACATAACTGTTTTGACGAAAAGACTTTATTGCCCCTAATTGAAATTAAAATTCTAATTTTCTTTTATCTTTTTTGTTCTCTCTCCAATTCAATCTCTCCATGCTTCCCCCCCCCCCCACCCCGACCAAGTTATGGAGATAGCCCATGCATTAGAACGGAATGGGCATCGGTTCTTGTGGTCCTTACGACTACCTCAGCCCAAGGGCAAGCTGGGGTTCCCAAGTGAATTCTAATTTAAACGAAGTGCTGTCGGAAGGCTTCATTGAACGAACGGCTAGGATGGGGAAGGTGATCGCACTGTGGGTGGAACTCGACACTGGAGAGTGTATGGTGTGGAATGCCGATGGCGGCAGGGCCCTTGTATGCGGAATAGCAGATGGACGCGTTCAAGATGGTGAAAGAGCTGGGGATGGCGGTGGAGATAAAGATGGACTATCGGAAGGATTTCAAGACCGCGGAGGCAGTTGTTGTGACGACGGAGGTGATAGAGAACAGGATAAAGAAGCTTATGGACAGCAATGACGAGGGTGTCAGTGGCAAAATGAGGAACAAGGTGGAAGAGATGAAAAAGAAGAGCAGGATGGCGTGGCGGAGGGGGGAGAGAGGAGATGGAGGGGGAAAGGCGGCGGCGGTGTCAGCGATGGGGGCGACGCAGGAAGAAGATTGGTCGCCAGCAATAATTTGAAAACATAATTTGAAAATTAGGGTTTTTATACAAACCCAAAAAAACTCTATTCCTAATTAGAAACAGTTAAAATTTATTTACTATATGTAGTAAAAAGCAGTATTGCCATTTTGAAAATACTTAACGAGGACATTATACAAAAAAATACACTTTTTAGATGGAACCCTAACCCATTACCCTGAATATTTCACCCTTCGTGAAACTTTAACCCATTACTCGGCCTTCATGCCTTGGCGCTATTTGTCTCAATTTATAAGGTTTTTAGTGGGTAGTTTCAACATAAAAAGTTAACCTTTTAATTGGATGTAGCTTACCAAATTGATCTTCAGAAATTTTTAGTGGATTCAGTTTACTTGATTTAGCTAGAGGCCTTATCTACGTTAATAGCCTCTCTTTTTTCTTTTTTTTTTCATGCATGTTCGAGGTGTTATTATCGTTTGTACTCCACTTTCAACATAGATACTAGCTGCCTCTAATTCGTAATTCACGCCTCGAAGGATATCATGGCCTTCTGCAGTTGCAGGGGTGGAGGATAATTGCCTACACCAGAAGTTCAGCTGCAAGGTACAATGCCCATTTAGTTGCTAGCTAGCTACTAACATCTATAAATCTTGAATGTGTGGTCATATTTTAATTGCTGTGTATGATGTGCTATAGTCATTCATTACCGTTATCTATTTTTGTAATTCAACATTTTTTTCTAATTCCCCTTTCTCGAAATAATGGTATATCCCACGACAAGTAGGGAAGTGTATGAACAGATTACTAACATGAACGAAAATTTTTGTTTTATTATGCAACTGGAGATAGAAAAATATAGTGGTAAAGCTTTTAGCAACAAGAAGATGCAAGTCAGAAGCTAGATGGTCACTAAAATTTCAGCAGAAAATAAGAAAACGATAAGGTCGGTCAAAATCTTTCACAAAATCTATTTTTAGTGCAAAATAAGGTGTTGATAAGTGTAAAGTGATACCTCTACTGAACTTGAACTTAAAAAAGTAGATCGACAAAAGGAAAGTAAAGAGACCAAGGACGTCTAACCTGTTTCGACCATTGGTGAATCTTTTGGACGGTCCATCGTGAATATCAATCCCATGAGGTGGGAAGTTCGCATTTGCTGCTGCTGCAAGTCCATTGTAATTGCCATTGTCGACTAACGAGTTTTCGAGAACGAAGTAGCAAGGCCCTTGTGGTTCACCGATACCAACAAATATCTACAACTGCATAACAAACAACAACAATAGGGACACTTTGAACCCTCGCTTAGCCCCACACGACGCCGTGACAAGAAAGTAGCCAAGAATGATTTTTATAGCCGGAAGTTGAAGGCAATTGAAGAGATGTATATTTTTATAGAGGAAAAGAAGTAGTAACGCTTTGCTAATGAGGCCTAAGAGTTATAGCAGCTGGGAGAACAGTTAGCACCCATTTAAAAGTAATAAGCTACACCACCTTCCCCTAGGGAACTCCTAAAAGTTGTAGGGTAGATAATTACCATCCCAAGTCTAAGGCCTCGTACCAATATATTTTTGATTTTAAAGTTTCAATTTAAATGATAATAATGACCCGTATTTTGTTGTATGGACTTTATTTTCTTCGATCTATTACCAGATATGTTTGGTATAAATATCGTCAACTTGTATGCACCAAGTCTCACCTACCTACTTGCGCGGGCGTGTTAGCACCAAGTTATTGTTGTCCTCTTGGTCATGACAATTTGTTCTAGTTGGTGCTTCGCCTGCTGGCAATGCTTGGTAGCTTAATAGGTGCCAAACTCCCAGAATTGGTTGCCTGAGAGCAGCAGCCCCAGCTAGCTAGTTTTGGCCGGCTTTCTCTAGACTGGATTCATTCCCACCCGATATATCCTACGTGTGTAGTAGCTCTACGTCCACTGTCGATGTCGATTTGGATACTTTTTGCTAGGCTGACGCAAAAGTTAGTCTCTATGAGTTTAATTAGTAAAGAGAAATTAGAAGCCGTCCGTCCGTGTGCAACTGTTGAATGTAAACAAAAATTATTTGAGACAAAAGCGTCAGCTGTAAGAGGTAAAGTGACGAGCGATTATCATATTTGATCACTTTAGAAGCGCTTTATTCCTGGGCTTTACACCCACTTCGACACAGAGCCAATATGTTAATTTGCCTGGAACTTGGAGGTGTGTAATGGAGCCAGGGTCCAGGCTTCCCTCATGGCAACCACAAGTCTGGAAGTAGGCACCACCCGGAGAGCCCATCATTGAGTCCAACATATCAGCGCCAATGAGTCCATTAAAGCCCAGCCTTTGGTCCAGTCTATGAGGCCCACACTTTGCATCATCAGACAAAATCTCCAGTGTATGTAAATGTGCAATGTCAGGTTTTGATTTGGAGGAGGAGAGAAATGTTTTTGGCATTGCAAAAGCAGCCTCAGCATAAGAGGCTTGTACTTTATGCATCCAGTTTTGGACACTGCCTGAGAGAGGCAGATCCATGTCACCCACATTCCCATCTCCTACAGAAGATTAGGATGCTCTTACACAGACCTTGGGGCTGCAAACCCCAGCATATTTCTAGGGAGGGAAATAGTAGGTTTGCTAATGCAGTTTCCTTCACGCAAGTCCCCGCGGTTGGTGAATGCAAGATTTCATAACGTAGAGACAAATGCTGGCATTAAGTTTAATAATTGCCACTAAAGTGTGACAACAAAACTAAAAACCTTAAATGACAAAGTTTCGTCGTTGATGAGACAGGGTGAATCAGCTGCTCAAACCAAGGGTTGGGGCATGGATAAGAAAGTCTAAGCACAAAGTTATACATGCTTTGCGTGATTTTACGACAATTGTATTGACATTTCATAAGTGGTCATTTATATTTTCTGCTTTGCATGATTGTGTGTTGTATAAATTATGTGCATAAGATAATGGTAAAGAATGTCATTAATTATTTAGAAAGTGACAATCGATCTTAACTAATCGAGACTCTTCCACACAGATCATTTGAGCGTAGATGCTTTTTAAATCTCCCTAATCAACCAAACTTAGCTTGCCAAGTAGATAATTATTTAAAAGATGGTCCTAGAAGAAGCTATTTAAGATCGTCTTATAAGATAGATGTAATATAGACAAATCAGAAAATTACGCTAAAGCTCCAGAAATTTGATGAATATAGCTTGAACTCCACTCACGTTACTGGGCTTCATTGGACCCATGAGGCGAAGTCATTTCAAAAGCGGGAGCACAATTGTGACGAGTAGTTGTGGAACTAGCTGCAGAACCACTCTTTGAGCAGATGTTGAGTTCGAGACCGATACGTAATAGCGAGATGTTCTAATGAATCCATACATAATAGTCCAAGATAGGCACATACTATGAGGACGTTCAAATGAGTTCATGCTTGTAATGGTAGAATGTACTTTTGACATTTATATATATATATATATATATATATATATATATATATATATATATTTGCACTTTGAAGGCATGCAAATTGACACTACACACGACATCTCCAAAGTCTGTCATATTAGCCTTCAAAAGTTTGAATTGCTTGTCCTAACGTAATTCGTTTACGTTCACATGTGAGGAACGTATTTTAATATGAATTTCACATCCGATAAAAAATAATAACACGTATATTAATTCTTCTTAAGATGAGATCTTCTAGGTATCAAACTTATCGATCACCGTTTACGAATATATACAACACATAATAATACCTTCATTATTGGCCAACACAGAGAACGCGAGCAGAACAGCTGGTTGTACCTGCACATTTCTGTACCATAAGAGAGTACAAGGGCAAGTTGGATTATCAATTAATTAGTGGCCCCTAAGTAGAGCATCGTTTGTTAATTATTGTCTACCAACAATAATTGCTCTTTTTCCGGTGCCATTATAATTGGTTTGAGCTATCTGAAAAGGATCCGGACCAACCCATCTCTATCATTTCCTAACTATTGATAATAGTTAGGAAATGCTAATGACAATGACTCATTTATTTCGCTTCATTTCTCATAGTCTGGTCTAACGGTCTAATCAAAGTGTAGAGCAGTAGATAAACAACATAAATACCTTCGAAATCCCAAGGCCCCTTGAGTGAAGCTGATGGTTCTCCGTAAAACCATCAACTTTTATGATAAACGTCAAATTATCTAATTTACTATTAGACAATTTTACTATTTTTGTCCAATATATAACCCCAATCAAACAATCAACCATAACGGACGACTTGAATCAAAGTGATAGCAAGTTTGACTAGCATGTCTAAAACCCGACTCGCTATTTTCTTTTTTCGTTCACACCTCCGCAATTAACTTTGAATTTTTTGAACGAGTCAAAGATAAGAGATTTACGCCCGACCTTTTTTTTGTGCTAAAAAGGCTGGACCGTAAGGTTCTAATCTAACTGGTCTGGAGTATTGAGCCTCGGGGACCTACAAGACCGCCACATACATCTGAGCCTCCGATTCCCGCACCTATGTCGGGGCCGAACCGCACAAGGACCCGTGTGTGGAACACACGCAGGACGAGAACGTAAGTTCGCCACCAACAAGTGCAGCGAACAGGATTCGAACCCAGGTGAAAAACTTGAATTGAAATCTTGAGAACCGCTGAACCAACCCTTGTTGACTGATTCACGCCCTACTGTACTATACTCACCGCACTACTTAAAACATTTTATTTTTTTTTGGAAAAGGAAAAAGAACCCTACTTAAAACTTTTCATTTACATTTTTTTTTTTTATGAACAACTTTTCATTTACATTGATAGAGTTCTTTCATGGTACATGCATGGCAGACAAAATTAAAGACAACAATACACGCGGCGGAGCTTTGTGGCATTGTCCAGACGAGTCCCCACGCATAAAAATGAATCAATAATTGGTCGCAAAAGGCAACACACTTTTCAGTTTCCGGCGACCGGCTCCTCCGGTCTGTACACCAGATTACTAAGCAAGGACCTCAATTTATCTTTCCACGTATCCAGACTACATCCAACCTCACTCTCTCTCCTCTTAACCTCCACCACAACCAGCTTATCCGTTAGCCGGTGAACCTCCACTGCGGCTGCGAAATTACCGTTCTGCCCCTCCAGCACCACCCCACAGTCTTTCCTCCTCCTCACCGTCGCGTTCCTCTCCTCCTTCCCCACCGCCTCTATCCTCTCGATAATCCTCTCCGGCGTCTCGGCCGAAAGGAACCGTTCCCCTCCGACCGATATATCGGGCTGTTGAAACAAACCCGATAAGTCAAAGCCGGACGAAAACGATATGATATCAAAAGCGTTCAGATACTTTCCCGTACCGGAACCAACACAGTCGTCCTTCAGCTCAAAATGCTCCTCGTGGAATTTAATCTCCTTGTAACCCTTTTTGAACCAGGGATCGTTCACAATCTCATCGACGGTGATCCTCGTACCGGGATCGGTATCGAGAAGGCGAGACAGAAACTGTTTCAAATCAGGTGACATCCATTTCGGGCACCGAAACTCGCCCTTGTAAATCTTCCGGTACATCACCATGAGATTCGGATCATTAAACGGCAAATAACCGGCGGTGAGCACGAAAAGAATGATTCCACATGACCAGATGTCCACCTTAGCGCCGTCGTAGCCTTTCTTCCCCAAAATCTCGGGCGCCACATAAGCCGGTGTGCCGCAGAGTGTGTGGAGGAGCCCGTCGGGTCGGATCTGATCCGTGACCGCACTGAGTCCGAAATCGGTCACCTTTAAATCCCAATTCTCGTCCAGGAGGAGATTTTCCGGCTTGAGATCGCGGTGGAACACCCCGCGAGAGTGGCAGTACCCGACGGCGGAGACCAGCTGCTGGAAGTACCGGCGGCTGAGATCCTCGCTGAACCGGCCCTTGGCGACCTTGGCGAAGAGCTCGCCGCCCTTGGCGAAGTCCAGGACGAAGTAGACCTTCGTCTTGGTGGCGAGCACCTCGTGGAGGCGCACGATGTGCGGGTGGTGCAGGCGGCGCATGATGGAGATCTCGCGCTTGACGTGCGCCGTGAGGCCGCCCTTGAGCACCTTCTGCTTGCTCACCGCCTTCACCGCCACGCTCTGCCCCGTACGCGCGTCCCGAGCGTGGTACACTTTCGCGAAGGCCCCGTGCCCCAGCAGCTTCCCCAGCTCGTACTTCCCGAACAGGGTCACCTCCGCCAGAACGTCCCCTCCGTCCGCCGACGTCGAAGGCAGCACATTGCCTCCGTCATCTCTCATCTGCAGCACCATTTAACCCAGAAAAGCTCGCTCGCCCCGCTCTATCTTCTTCTTCAAAAGATCCTTTGCCTGTGTACCAACTTCCAAACAGAGGCGAGTCCGGAAAGAAATTGGGGATTAGAGAGGATACAAGGTGGCAAAGAGTGGAGTTCAATACAGATCGGGCATTTTTTATTTTGGGGGTATTTAAAGGGTAATAACAGAAAAGCAAAATTTTGAAGTTATTTTTTTAATAGTTTAAGACAGTAAAATACTCAACACGTTTTTTATGTATGGGAAATTGGGGATTATTATTATTATTATTATTGTGTGACAAAATAAGACCAACCACCCACGCGTTCAACCTTGTTGTTGAAAAGTCGCTGTCCGCACTTTGTCAATCATCGTAAAGCAAGAGCAGAGTCTTGTGAATGCCGCTTCTACGAGCGCACCCCACCGCGTTGGTTGCCTTGAATGACCAAGATGCCCCTATACGTCATGCTTGTTGATTCGGTCACATGCTTGACTATTAAATTAAAAGTAATAAAAAACACACACACACACAAGAGAAGGAACAGTTCTCAGTCACTTCGCCGAGGCTGGAATTTTGCGTAGCAAGAGAGCGAGGAATTGAACGCGCTTAAAAGTCGCGGTGTCTAGATTGACTGACAATAAGGGGAAGGTCCATGGCGTTAGGTATTGGAATATTAGTTAGTGTCGTGGATAAAATTCGAAAAGACTCGAAGAGATTCGTACGACACTAAAATTAGATAACTATGACGCATCGAATGGGGAACCCAGGAGCTCCAAAGTACACGGAAGAGGAGGGCTCATTGTGTGAGTAAGTATGACAGTGCATATTTGTAGAGTTCTGCTAACCTTATAATCATAATGTGGTCTTCATGGGACACGAGTCATACCAATAGACGGCGTGTTTTTTTTTTTCATGTTAGTCTCTTTCTCCGTTCCTTTTTATTTGATCACTTTTGACTTTCATGCTTATTTTCTATACGAGTTATATTTTATTTTATCCCAAAAAAAACAAGGAGGGGGGAGGGGAGGAAGAAAGTGAGTTAGGACCAAGAAAAATAGAATCGTAGAAGATTAAATATGGAGAGATAAATAAAAAAAGTGTAAGAAGGGTAAACGTAAAAATAAAAGTAAGAAATCTTTCTTAATTTGAAATTTATCATTTTTTTGGGACAACTTAAAAAAGACATCTGATCAATTATTTATGAAATGAGAGGGCATTATCTATATCTATATTTGTGTATGAAGAGAATAGGTCTTTTGCTTTAACACCACTTTTGGTGTCATCCATCTAAAACGGTGAAAAGTGATAATTTATAATTTTTTCTTAAAAAATTCAAAAATAGAAGTTTAAATAATGAATAACTACTTATATTTTTTTCTAATTTACAATTCATGAACGTGATAATAAACACCTATACATAATAATAATTGAATTTTTTTCAAACAAGTTTTTCCCGAAAACTTATTTTTTTTTAAAGTGAAATTATATCTCAACATGCTCCGTTTTAATGGTCCAACACGTACTTGAATTGAACTAGATGACGATGAATGTAATTTTAAATTGTGTACAGAGCCTATATTGACCACTCTAAATCATGCCAAAGCATTCGGATTCAAATCAATTAGAAACTAAGAAGCATGCCGTAAGACTTACATGTTAAAGTGTCAATTACTATTTTCTCTATGCGGAATTATATTTCAGCATCTCACAGTTTCTTCATATTCATTTCTTGACATTTCCGGAAAACAGTTATCGTTTGACAGACTCGACGCAAACCTAACGGGAAGTTGAACAGTTCGGGCAGCCATTAATGAATGATGAAGAAGGGAGCAGCTGGGGAAACTTAATACAGTGACTTCTACCAAGTGGGGTTCACATTCGCTTTTGTGGCAAGAGAAGAGATGTCTACGGTCAAAACTCCACGGCTGTTCGGCCGAGTAGATGACATTAACAATGGAAAGAATAAGGTACAAGTGACTACCTGTTTACTTATAATATTATACTTCCAAGAAATTCAAGTGCCTTAATCAAAGAGGTAATTACAGTCAACACGACAAACCAATCCGGGTTACGAAGTCAACCCATTTTTGCGTACTAGCTTACAAATTTGTTCCGACAATTGGATGGACGCAATATGAGTTTAGACGTGTCCCTTTAGTCGTTTAAGTTCAACTTCGTACGGTTTGAGTGATCCTCCAGATAACTACCGTTGTAAAATTCGTCTACTATTTGAGACGAATACGTCCTATATTTAATTTGGATTCTTTGGCATATTATCTTATCACTTGCGTCCCTTGTTTGGGGTAGCACTTTAATGTGGTATAATGGAAGTGGGCATCTTCTGCTTTTATTACGTCTCCTAATGGCCACTCAAAAAAAAAATCTTCATTTATGGTATATCAGTATTGGTCAATACCTACAAAATTGTAACCAATCCCGAGTCGTTCATGATTGCGTTTGTGGATCAGCTCGGCTACTCTCGTCTAATGCCTAAGAGGAAATTAGCTCGTTTGTATAATAAACAAGCGGAGTTTACAAGTTTGGTACTTGAGATTGTTTAATAGAAGAGACGAGCTTGAAAATGACAAGGCTGTTCATGAACGAATAAACTCGTTTAGCTTTTATGTGAATAGTTAAAGTATAATTACATATACGAGAACTACGAGGGTAATTAATTATGTTAAATTGTACCCGGTGACTTAGTAGTACCTCCTATATATATATATATATATATATATATATATATATATATATATATATATATATATATATATATATATGTTAAATGTCAAATATATATCTCCAAAAATTATATATTTGACGAATACATTTTTTGACAAATATATATTTGCCAAAAAAATCTCTCTCTTCCAACTTTGTCTTCGTCACCACCGCCGGTCTTCCCGACCGGTATTGATGTGGTAAAAATAGTTAATGTTTGATCGATTCAGGATTTCTATGGCCTGTTGGTGGCTGCGAAGGGCTGGATGAACGTCAACTTCATGACATGTTGTTTTGATTAAATGTGTTCCATGTTTTTCGGCTCCGAAGTTTGGTTATAGATTGATGAGGGGTAAACTTTCGGAGTGCTGGGGTGATCTGGGTTGCCCGATTGGGCTGTGGTGGGCTTCAGTTGAAGGTAGATTTTGCTATCTTTTTTTATATTTATCCTGTTTTAGTTAATTATTATCCTATTTTGCTAGATTTTATCTTGTACGTAGCAGGTTAAAGTATATATAAAAAAAAAAGAAAATTGTCTTATCTACTTGTAGGCTTTTGTTTTATTATAATTTCTGTTGGATGGGGATGTCATCCGTATTACTTGCCTATTTTGGGCATGTTTTGTAATTCTCTCCGTTAATCTTGATATATATATATATATATATATATATATATATATATATATATATATATATATATCTACTCTTCGCTCAAAAAAAAATAGATTGTTAAATATTGCATATTCGTCTCTATTAGGTTTTCTTTCCACAAATTTTGTAATAAGCAAATCAAAGGACCTACTTATTTCTGGCATTAAACTCTCAGCTATTCTAATCTGAGCAGTACTGGCCGAAGGATAAGCAAAATCTTTACGTGCATTAAAGTTCCTTTATTAAAAAGAAAAAGCCCTACCTTGTCCAATCTCATGCAGTATTGTTGCTAGTGCTTTAGTCACACATTTATCAGCGTACAATATTTACATTTGAAGCCTTTTTAACACTTTACCGATATGTTTAGAGGTATAAAAAAGTTCAAAAATGTTTCAAATCCTCGTCTTGATGTTTATCCGTTAACGAGGATTTGACTCACTTCCGCGCTGTCGCTAGCGGTCTTGCCATCAAACATATAGCTAACGAATGGTTGATTATCAATGAATGTAGAAAGAAACTTAACTGGAGTGCGAAGTTTATCCGAAGCGAAAGACATGGCAATGCGTATAAGGAACCAACAGCCACCAAGTCTATAGGGGATGGGGATGGCTACCCAACTTGGCTCAGAAAAAACTAGAACGGTAAACAAGCTACGGGATTTGGTCCATGTGAACAAAATTTGGGTATTCACGTCCCTTCAAGTTCCAAATTCCAAAAAACCAGCAATGTGATCCGTGGACCCAGCAAAGATTTTACAAACAATTTCGACCCTAAATTAGCTTTATTCTTTTTTTTTTACTTTTTGGGTACATAACGAAAAGAAAACAAAAGTCTAAGTCCTAGTCTGGACTACACCATCTGCATCAGCCTTCTGCGAAGATCGTAATCTATCCCAAAGGGGGCTGCGAGAGATGGACAAATGCCCTTCCTTGATTCGCCCCCCATTTCCCTAAGTAGTCTGCACGTTTCGCAAAAAACGTACATTATCTTAACGTTGGTTGCTCCTAACGAAATCTTGCAGTCCCCGATCAAGTCTGGAAGTGGATAGAGTGAGTTGGAATCGGTAGACAAAGTTGGAATTGGTGAATTTTAAGGGGTATTTTATTTTTTGGTTAGAACTTACAACCAAGATGTTACAACAAACCAAACATGTTTGCAATGAGACTATTGAAACTACTTCTTAGTCTTCATGGCTCTATGTCAAGCTCTTCTGCTCATATCAGATATGATAAGCTCTGTTAATCCACGAGGAGGGGGTCTGTTGAAGAATGGAACCATGCACATCTCAAACTCTTAGCAATTTAATATGGCACAACGATATCCTGGGTATCCATATGCTTGATGCTACAAATCTATGACATGTTCAAGACCTCCTGACCGCGACAATAATCATCAGCCCATGTGATTGAAGGAGCTTCGTGCTTATGATGATATCGATAGAGGCAACCGATTGTATTTTTAGAGTCAAGTTGGCGCTATTTTCTTTCTTTATATACCTTTGTAATACTTGCGAAAAACCGTTACGAGAACTACCAATATTAGACGCTAAAAAATCTACCAAATTTGTAAGGAAAGTTGTGCCCATGTGTGACCCGTTATTGATTTCTGCTTCCCTCTTTTGCTTATTTGTCTTTAACATACTCAACGATTTTAATTTGTCAATCTCTTGGTTCCGTTTTAGATCAATCCTAAAATAAGTTTTCTGCTTCGGAATGAGTTGTCAAAGTCACCTTAAATGCGTTGACAACAGAATCAATGAATGTTTCACAAAGTTAAAACCCTACTTAAGGGATGTCGAAAATGTCTGGATAACAAATGTTCAAAGTCATTATATGTGACAACATGACCATCTAGTTTGATGATCTGAAAGAAGTGCCGAAAGTAATAAATGTCATCTTGTAAAAATTTTATGGTAAGTTAGGGTTTTCTTTTTTGGTCAAAACCGATTCTGTAAAAGTGCTTAAAATTATAAAACAAAACAAAATCTGTTAATAATGGTTCTAAATATTTTTTTGCTTTCGGTAGGAGACCTAAAGACCTCGCTGTTTTTCCAAAAACCAATTACTCTGCTTTAAACCAGTTTAAAGCTTGTTTGATGGTGCCAAAATCAATTCCAAATACCCTCCTTGTATTTTTTCATTATGATTCTCAGCTAAGGTACTAGTTCCACCTTTATTAAATAAAAAAGTTCCATCTCCAACAAATCAATTTGAACGCCCTACATACCTTGATAAAATAAAGGAATGCATCCACTGGTTTTCTGCATGCCAGATCCCATACGGTGCAGTGAAGCATTAACTTAAGCACTCCATTTGTTTTCGGTTTTTAAGAACTCATCAGAAAGTTATGGGGAAATCATGTAACCAAAAAGCCAGCCAAGTGTTTGAGTAGTTGAGGATTCGTTTCCTTTTGTTAATGGAATGACAGGACATTCTCTCGATTCTGCACTTAATCTCTCTCTCTCTTATAATATGTGATTTGATCTTGCAAAAACACTGCAGTAATCCACTCTACTTCTTTACCAATTCAAGTTTCCTTGAAACATGTGTTCATATTATAAAGAGATGTCTCCTTTTGCAATTAAATAGTGTTGAAGCAAGTGAATAATGAGTGTTGCTATTATCAGAATATATTTTGGTTCCAGATTATTGCACTGTACTTTTATGTAGTCGAAGTACCCAAATCATTGCTTCTGCAAAAGTTGTTGATTTTGGACATCCTTTCTGGGGCACCCTCAACTAAAGCAACGTTATTTCTGGCCAATCAAACCTGATCCCTGAACCAATTTTGGGGTGTAAGCATCTTAAAATGCTGTTTTACTTTACCGACGCTTTTAGTGCAAAATGTTGGACAAAAGTAAGATTCAAGCGGTCCACCAAGTGACAATACATAATTCATTTCTGTGACAAGGTCAAGAGGACGAGCAACATAGATGCCAGCACACACGCAGGTCGGATGGCATCTCCTGTCACTAGCCAATAATCCATATTTCTGATATAAAGACAAAAATCTACCGGTACTAAAATGCCTCTGACATAATTAGAGTGAAATGGACACGCAGGGTGCCTAAAAGGAGGCATCTACGGGTGTAACTTCAAGTCACTCTTGAGGGTCCAAATGTTAAAGCACCGTGACGACGTTGTTCTCATTCTACACCGAGAGTGCATTTGGATTAAAAAAAGTTTAGAATCCCTTCATTTTAATATCTCAAAATTGCAACTTTAATGTTTGACAACATTAGCGGATGAGTATTGTATGATGACAGTTGGTTATGAAATGAATAAAATCATAAATGAATTGCTAAAATAAAAGATAAAAAAATAGATAGCTAATATTAAAAAAGAAGAGGAGAGAGAGAGAGAGAGAGAGAGAGAGAGAGCGGGAGGGATGAATATATATAAATGTAAAAAGAACGCGGCACAAAAAATGACCTGAATTATGAAGGTAGTTCTCTCATAAATTTTGAAAAAAAATAAATAATGTAGAGCAATTATTTCAACTAGAAATGTTGGCCCCTATACTATCCCTCTTTCAAATCCCTCAAGAATTTCACAAATTCTCCATTGTAGCTATCACACACACAACTATGAACAGAACTTGGTGAATCCGTTCGTTATATCGTCGTCCATGCAAATCCAAGATGATCTTGCCACATACCTTTCACGATGAAAGGTTCCATCATAACGATACCACGTACTTTCTATCTTCTCTGGGGGTGGGGTTGGGGATCTGTTGCATTCACATTAAAGGAGGATTGAATGTAGCAAAGTATACAACTTAAATTTCACGACTATTGAAGAGTTGCCTAGCCTCGGCCAAAACTTGCCGTTGTTGAGCAGAATACGAGTTCTATTGGACTATTGCTAAAAATGCATTGGCTGCAAATTATTGTTTGATTTTTAAAGGCGAATATAGACGTTTCTATTCAAAAAGCAAAAGGTGTGGCTAAGTTGTTTGTGCGATCTAGAGAAGATAAAAAGGAAGGAAGAAAAATCAAGAAATCTGATTAGTCTTTTTGCAATTCTCTTGTTCATCCTTTGATTACTCGAAGGAAAAGACCATCGTGGTGCTTCAGCCACTTTCCTTATCAAAACTTTTTTTCCAAGTGAGGAAAAAAGAGAGGAGAGAAAGGAAGTTACTTTATGTAACTTTTCGGTTACGACGCTACCATATCACCTCTATATCGAAACCTAACCAAATCCATAATTAACCAAATCCATATCACAAACAACATGAAAGAAAATAATCCTGATCTCATTCCAAGCTCGCAACTACAACTGAAGAAAATTCACGAGCTTTTCTCTTTACTAGCAGTGAGCACGCGCGTTGCATGTGAACGTGGTTGAGAGTAATTTTTGAATTGATATCATCAATTTTTTGGAATTCAAAATAATATAATGCAATTGTATTCATATTTCTTTTGTGACTTGCTTTAGAATAATGTATATTTAATATTCGTAATTATAATCAATTCAATATTTAAAAATTTTCTTTGTACGCTTTTGGATTGAAGAAATGTTTGATGATACTGCTGAAAAGAAAAGTAAATGGAAAAATAAAGAAAAAAAAGAATCTAATAGGGAGTAATAAATGAATTTCTTTGTTTTGTTTTTCTTTCTCATCTAACTTTTCATTTTCCAATGTTTATAATTATATTCATTATCCAATGTTCATTTAATTGTAACCAAATTTTATAGGGAGTCATAAATGGAGGGTAAAAATGTTATTGATATAATTAACAAATGACATAATCGTCCAAAAATAATTTTCAACATTCGTACTTTTATAGGTAGTATAGATATAGATTGTTTTTGAAACTCATAAATAGGCAACGAATTTTCAAATTTGTACTTTTAATTTTGTGTGTGTGTGGGTTGGTGTGGCTGGGTGTACAAATTTGAAAGACCTGTCACATTCAAAACATAGGGCCGGCCCAACTTCAAAATCCCCACAAGATCCAAATAAAATGACATGTCCAGTCTGAAGACTATCACATCCGTATTTTCAGAAAAATATATAGGAGAAGGCAATGTGAAAACTATTTAAATTTCTAACATTTATCAATCATGATTTCTTTTACTAAATTTTAAGAATTTCCATGGACAGACGCCTTTAAGAGCCCGCGTGGATTGATTTACTCTATGTGCTTGAAAATAGTTCAAAACTGCTTAAATCAACTTTCACAAGTTAAAAGGCTAATTACTCATAATTTGAAAAAAAATGAAGAATATAAGGTTAATTACTTTTTCCAAATAAAATTTGACAAAGTAAAATATAAGAGTATCCCTGTTAATTACAAAGACCCTAGCACATTTTTATTCAACCACTAAATTATTTGTGTTTTTGCCGCATTGAAACTGTTTTGACTACTTTTATCCAAACATCGTTCATAACTTAAAACTAATTTTTAAAAGTCTATTGCGATTTGATATGGAATTTTGTTTTGAAGATCAACCCCAAACAACCCCAAATCTTAAGAAGTTTGATACTTCATACTTAGGAAAAGTCTTTGCTATTGTCTTCCTTTCTCTTTATCTATTATCTGTTATTCTTTTTTATGAAGCTGGCCAGCTTGCGAGCACCGTATGCCTCTCTGATTCCATGAGAGCCTGAATTATTTACTTACTTCAATGTTATGTTGGAGATACATGTCCAAGATTTGCTAGAGCATGGTGATCTCATTTTGCACATTCTAATTTCTCTCACTCTTCTGAAGAGATAAAGAGAGCCTAATTTTAATTTAACTAAAAAAGGGTGTTGCAGCTAAAAACTGGATTGGGAACCACACCAGAAATCTGGCCTGCAAAAGAGAACACGGAGTGACCGCCGGGTGGGGTTCCGGCGGGGAACGCTCCGATGCTTAAGTCAGAGATGGCTAACTATGTAGAACTCTGAAGAAGCAGTAAGACACAATGTGTGATTGTGTGTGAACCTCTTTTTACCTGAGGGGCTTGACCCCTTTATATAGTGGTAGAAGGAGGAGTCCTAGTAGGACTGGGCTTTGACCAACTCTAATCAGAATCTAATTAGGATCCTAGAGGATCTCATGTCAATCTGAACTGATAGAGTCAGAGCCTCTTTAGGATTTTGCCCGGTGATTGATACGGTACATGCCATATCAGTAATGAGCCAGTATAGGTTACGTGTCATAACTGCCACGTGTCGTCCGTAGATTGGAGGGATATTTTTAGCTATATCAAAGGGTGAGAGAAAAGGTGTGCTTTACGGAATAGGTCAGGCCAAGATTTTACAACTAAAAAGCAACGAATTTTTGCAATCGGATTCTTGTCACTTAGAGCCATTTTAGTGGCACTTAGAATACATCAATTGATAAAGTTACCCACCCAATAGTAGCAAGCAAGCTCTGCCAAAAGACTCATAGCATGGGTGGCAATAAAGACCAAAATCCATTTACCCGCCCACTTAAAATTTAGCCAAACCCACCCGACTGGGGATTGGGATGGTGGAGTCGGTTGGGGAGCAAAATAGGTTGATGAAGATGAGATGAAGGAGAAGGAGATATATGGTAATGGGTCTTGTAACAAACATATTAATGGGTCATTGTTAAGCAAATGGGCGAAACCAACTTATTTAATAATTGATCCAGTTAACCAATAAATAAGTTGATCTATATAGATAAGTTACCCATTTGATCCAAACTCATTTAATCCAAATCCAAGCCCAACCCAACTACCCATTTTGCCAGGCCTAACCCAGAGTAGGCCTGATAATGAGCCGATGAGAGCCAGGCCCGAGATTGCCCAACCTAGGGGGCCCAAACCATTATAAGAGCTTAAGCCAAGATTTCGGCCTCCTCAATCCTGGTAAAATCAGGCCCAAGCTCGCTTCACATCCATTCAAGTCGGACTTTATTGTGTTGTAAGTCGGATTCTCAGCCAAAGCCCATGCCATTTAAAAAGGTATTATTTCTAAACGACAAAATCAAAAACAAAAAAAAAAAGAAAGAAAGAAAAGAAAAGAGAACAATTGTTTGGGCTGAGATTATATCTAACCGAGATTTTTTGACACAGACTATGATCACCTACGGTACAACACTTCTGCTATAATAGAAAAATAATATTTAGTGAAAAAAAGATATCAATTTAATGACAATATTTTGATATTAAAACTGTTACAGCAGAGATACACAGAAGATCCTTATCTCATTATGAACTTTAGTGAGAAAAAGAGCGTGGAATAGTAGAAAAAGTGTGTGAGTTTTGCGTCCGACTGAATAAAAATTGTGAGCTTTAAACCATAAATTCAAAATTGTTTATCTAACTTTCTACGACGAGAAGAATGAATGCATTAGCACTTGGCACATAGCTTCAGAACTAAAGTCTAACTAGTGTACACTTGAAGTTCATATTAGGACACATTACATTCCTTCACCAAGTACATAAATAGACGCTTCCAGTCTATTTTGGTTTTGTATGGAAAAAAAAAGGAATCTGATTTTTTTGAGAGAATTTCAGGAACATAAATTGTTACACAGATATCTAATTGATCAAGTACCCTTCGCACTTTGTGAGATACAAAAACGTTTAGCCAGGAGAATTAATAAGGAAGAAGTAGAAAAAAATCTCTGATTGGTTGTTGTTTTGTTGGTATGTTTTCGTCCGACTTCAATAATGTCTCGTAAGACCAAATTGTTTTTATTGGACGTCCAAAGATTGTTGGCTTTCATCGGTTGTCCAAAGTTTTTTATGTGCTCTTACGGTGATATCTACGAGATAGAGTTATTATCCGTGCATGCATGTATGTATTTTGTGGACTTGTTATAAACTTGACTGCTTGCAGTCTTTCATACGTACATATATTTGTTAGTATATAAAAGAAAAAACAAGTACATAAATATAGAAATCGTACCAAATTTTATGCTCGATGGTACGCCTTTTTATTTAGCGGACAGCTGAAGAATTCCTATCTTACTAGGGCCAGCATGTCTCTCTTTAATCATGGAAGTGGTTGTAACAAACCATATAATGTACACAGATTATACTGTACAGAGTGTAACACAATATTTCAATATATGGACGCCAATATGTTAAGCAACATGAATTTTGCACGCATTGCTAATTAAGAAAACCATATGGACCTAACCTGTGGGCATCTGCCGGCAGCTGAAAATGAAGTAAAACAGCCGTATGATGTCAGATACGATAAGTTTGGGAAGAAATACTTTGTACACTAGCTTCCTTGTTGCTTTCTTTCCTTCTTTGATATCGGATGGTGTTAATCATTTTGTTAAACAATTAAAGACGTTTATCAAGTATCACTTAGTGAGTTCTGAAACATACCGTACAAAAGTATCCGAACCCATCACGTATTTTGTAGTAAGCGTCTTTAATTGTTTAACACATTTTGTGTACCTTCTAATGATTCAATGAAAGGTTTGAACCTTCTCGGAGAGGCACTGATATATTCTAGCCATCAAGCTAATCCCTTGACCACTTTGGCGTAATTTTGTGGAGTTTCGTACTCCAAAGTTTCTGAAAGAACACTATACTCCATTTGGTTATCATTTCTTCTTTTCTTGAACTCATGTTTTACAAATGGTATGTTGCTTGGTAACTATAGATAGGTAGTTCCACCGACGGATATTATTGTATTAGGTTCAAATAGAGCAGACATAGGATCAACCAAGTAAGTTGATCTGGAGGAAGAGGAGGATGAGGAAAAGAGGGAGAGAAAGTTTACCTCCATGAAGATACAAGAAAACGGATTAATAATATGAAAGGAAAAGGCAGTATATTTCTTGTGGTCTGAAAGAATCATGAATGAATACTTACTTTCATACAGGGAGATTTACGGGCAAACGTGTTTATTAAGGAACCTGCATGCGTCCATCGAGTTTGAAATCTCTATCGAGGTGGATATCGAGGCTAACATCTTCTGAGACTCGCTTTCATTTGAAACCCGCTTCTTCCAAGCTTCTTATTTTTTTTTTGTTTTAATCAATGATCAAGTCTTGAAGGGCTTTAGCTATTCTCAGCTCTCGGAGTCCCTTTTCAGCCACACTGAGGACCTTTAAACACATATTACTTTCTTGAAGGCCTCTCTCGTTCCACCCAAACGCAGTAAGACATTTAAAATTGTGTTAACCGAGTGTCTATCACTCGAGTTCCATTTATTAGGTATTAACTTCATTAAGCATATATGATTATAGTCATGTCGTGTACTAAGTACAATTTATCACATGAAATTTTTGCTTCTATTATCCATACACCCCATGTTGCTTGTGCTAATCCACGCATTCTCTTCATTTGGGCGGTATCCTAGAGTTACCATTTTTAAATTCAGGGGACATTCAATGAAGATTTTCATGTTCCATTCCTAGAGATCTCTCTCGAAATTTTAGAAGATAAAAATCATACACTGGCTAGCAAACAGTCTATGGCTTTATTAGCTGGTACTGTAGTTTGATACCTTTACGACCGCATGATGAAACAGTCTTGTGTTTGTATTGAAAAATAAACTCAATTTATTTAGTTACTAAGTTGCATCACATATGAGTCAGTGAATCAAACAACGTTAGTGGTGCACGGTGAAATAAGTTACAAATGTATTAGTAATGTTGCTTACTGATGTCTGTTGATGATAATGGTCAGGTATGAAGCAGTGAGTAAGTGCTAATTTATTTGCGTGCCAACTAATTACCTTGAAGCAATATAAAAACTCTTTCTATAGTAAGATGTAAAGAAACGAGGTTGTAAGAAAATTAAATCAATAAATTTCCGAAGGTATTTACTCAATCTACTCTCTATTACGTGCTTTATATATGTGAGCGTAGAGCATACGCGTGAACGTAGAATATATAAGTGAATAACTCTTTGTTCATAACGGTTTGAATCGTATTAAATCACAAGTTTAACCGTTTCAAAAAAAGGCTAGAATGAAGTTGCAGGAATATAGGTAAAACGAAGCATATATAATCGAAAAATACAAGATATTTTGCGAGGCTTATCATATGATAAGACATCAACAGCCTCGATGCTCTCTAGGACAAAGCCTTTGATTTGGCAGCATTATTACGGCCTATGGGATGGGATCAATACTATGATACCGAGTGTCCATGCCCTCTTGACGTTGGAAAGACAAACCTTATCCCATTTCTTAAATGAAAGCTTTACTAAAAGGGAAAGCCTTATCCAATGTAGGGCATAGGTTCTCCAACCCTTTTAGGGAGTGACGTTGATACACTTCCGAGCACGAGTCTGTCCTCTTCAGCTGGCCACACAAGAACAAGTTGATTGGTAGAACTTTGCAAGATTTTCGAAGGTAAGACAGTAAGATAGCAGACGCCAAATTGGTTTGAAGCATTGACAATGGGAAATGGATTAGAGTTGTTAAAGAGGATGCGAAACATGTGGGTTTGATGGAGGAGAAAGTACAATTTTTGGGACATGTGTGCTGTTGATGCAAAAAGCCACCGGTGATTAGAGAAACTTTTGTCAAAGGTTTGATCTTTTACCTAATCAACACGTCTTCCCAATGAAAATCAGTAGCGTAAGACTGGACATGATAAGGGCGGATGGGTTAAGATGACCACGTGTCGGATAAGGCTACATAAGTTGCAAATCTCATTCTGAGTTTAAACCAAATCTAGATTATATATAGGCCTATAGAATTATCTTGCCGCCTTTGCGACTAATAACAACCACTGTTTGACAACCCTAAACCCACCACCACATCATCAACACCATTAACACACCACCACATTAGGACGCCCATCACGAACACATCACCACACCAGGATGTCGATCACCACCACCATCAACACGCCACCACACCAGGTAGCCCACAACCACCAGTCACCACCAACCTCTATCACCCATCACCCACCACCCCGTCGTCCCATCCTCCATCTTTTGTGTTGACTAAACGTAGGCAGTTCAATTGGGGCTACGACTTAGACTTTGAACCTGCCGATGAGAAAGGCAGTGGCAATACGATTGGGGCCGCGACTTTGCATTTCAATGGCAATACAATTGGTGCGACGACAACATTAGTCTCTTTAATTCTTCCTTATGTTGTTGCTACCGATGATAGAACAGAGAATTTCAATTTACCGTCACCATTGATACGAGTCGGTGAAAGGTCGACCTCAAGGCTTTGTCGATAAAAAATACTTAGAAGAAAGTACCATAATGATTGGCAATGTAACCAGGCTGGCCAAACAAATTCCATACATAAAATATGATTCAGCTGACCATCCATATCTCACCATAATTTATAAGAAACAAGTCTAGTGGCAACCCCAATTAGCACTACGCACACGTTATTACCAGCTCACCTCTTCCTTGTAATTTCTAAATAGAAGTACATAAGCTAGAATCTTACATCCCATTCTCATTCGGCACGCCGTCTATATACCCTCCTCCAGCGGCTGTTGAACCATAGCCGTCAAGGCATCAGCATATTTCATCATCTACGTAACGTACGCTCTCGTGGTTTGGCACATCCACCCAACCGGAAAAACTCCCATCACATATATAGAGTTTGAGTTTGAACAGCTCAAATTCTCTGTTTTCCGTCTTCCATTAATAATACGACGACTAGCCTTTTTATTTGTTCTTCCTAATCGATAGGAAAGGATCGGTAAAAAGAGACAGTCTTTACGGTTTTAGTGAGACTCGGATTTAACAGATTTCGAGAGGCGCTTTTCCTGTGTCAGTAAAGCGAACTTTGGAACGGTATTCTTGCCTGGTAAAAGCCCCACTCAATCAACGCGGCTTATACTTATATTATAATTATAATCCAAGCAAAACCCGTCAGGAACCAGCAATTTGCAGCTGACTCTGTATTAACTTCACTTTCGTTCTCCTAAGACTTTCTGCAGGTTCTTCACAAATTCCCATTTTTCTCCCTCAGAATTACCTTCCTTTTTTTTTTTTCCTTCTTCTTCTTTCAAGAATTGGCTGAATTGTATGCGTTGATGGCGGTATCACCTGGGGCTTTTCCGGCGAGAAAGCGACGGCCGTCTGCCGAGTCTTTCGTATCTCCCAGCCTCTCCGACCACCGGCTGCTTCAATCCCTGTTGCTTCTCTCTCAAGAAACCTCGTCTCTGCAACCCCTGAAATCTATCCTCAAGCAAAATTCTTCCTCAATCGTCCGCAAAACGAAGCTCCTCAGTTTGTTACTAGAAGAGCTCCTCCGCGACCCTGTGCCTTGTCTTCCGCCTACAGCCGTCCTGTGCTTCGAAGAACTGTACATACTCTTGCACAGAATTAAAACTTTGGTAGAAGACTGCCTAAACGGAAGCAAGATGTGGCTGCTCATGCAGCACGAATCCTTCGCCAGCTCCTTCCACGAACTCACCGCCGAATTATTGACTGTCTTAGACGTGTTTCCGGTCAGGGAGATGAATTTAACCGAAGATGTCGTTGAATTAGTCTGTTTAATCAGAAAACAGTGCTCCGAAGCCAAAGCTTTCGTCGATCCCGTCGACGACGATCTGAAGACCGATGTGAATAAGTTGTTGCTTTCGATCCAACGAGAGATCGTGCCCGATCATTCGAAGCTGAAGGAGATTTTTGATCGGTTACAGCTACGCGATTCCGCTATTTGCGGAGACGAAATCGAGTGCTTGGAAGACGAAGCAAGGAACCAAACGGACAAGAAATCCAAGGCTCATTTGGTTGCATTGATCGGACTTGTTCGTTACGCGAAATGCGTGCTGTACGGAGCCTCGACGCCGAGAACCACCAGCAGGCGGCGGAGATCGGCGGCGGATGTGAATTTCCCGGCTGACTTCCGGTGTCCGATTTCGCTCGACCTGATGAAAGATCCTGTGGTGGTTTCCACCGGCCAGACGTACGACCGAGCCTCAATTAGTCTCTGGATCGAATCAGGTCACAACACGTGTCCTAAAACAGGTCAGACCCTGGCCCACACGGACTTTATACCCAATCATGCTTTGAAGAACTTGATAGCGATGTGGTGCCGCCAGCAGAGGATACCGTTCGAGTCAACGGAGCCTAGCGAGAGATGTAACGGGACGGCTGATAACAAGACGGCGTTGGAGGCCACCAAGATGACCGTGTTGTTTTTGGTTGACAAGTTGACCGTCGTGCAGTCAACGGAGACGGCGAATCGTGTGGTCCACGAGCTTCGCACGCTGGCCAAGACGGATTCGGATAGCCGAGCGTGCATTGCTGAGGCGGGAGCGTTGCCTCTACTCGTTAAGTTCTTAGGTGGGGAGCAACCAAACTTACAAGTTAACGCGGTCACTACTATTCTTAACCTTTCTATACTTGATGCGAACAAAACGAGGATAATGGAGACCGACGGAGTCTTGAATGGCGTTATCGAGGTGTTGAGATCGGGTGCCACATGGGAGGCGAAGGGGAACGCCGCAGCAACCATATTTAGCCTGACAGGTGTACATGCCTATCGGAAAAAGCTAGGCCGAAAGACGCGTGTTATAGAGGGATTGATGGATTTGGCCAGGGATGGACCAATAAGTTCAAGGAGAGATGCTTTGGTGGCAATTTTGAATTTGGCGGGAGATAGGGATACCGTTGGGAAGTTGATTGAGGGAGGGGTGGTGGAGATGGCTAGTGAAATCATGGAAGGGCTGCCGGAAGAAGGGGTCACGATTCTCGAGGTGATTGTTAGGAAGGGCGGACTAGCGGCGATCGCGGCGGCTTATCATGTGATCAAGAGACTGGCTACGGTATTAAGGGAAGGCACGGACAGGGCTCAAGAGAGTGCAGCAGCAACACTTGTGAACATATGCAGAAAAGGGGGTCCGGAAGTGGTGGCCGAGCTAGCGTCGATATCGGGGATCGAGAGAGTGATATGGGAAATTATGGGAATGGGGACGGTGAGAGGGAGACGGAAGGCGGCCACGCTCTTGAGAATTCTTCGAAGATGGGCAGCTGGATTGAATGGCAGTGCGACGACGGTGTACTCGGTTGCAAATGTGAGTGCTTCAACAAGAATTGTACTGCCAGTGTAGCCTCACTGCCTAATTCTTCTTTGTTCATTGTAATTGTATGTTCTTCTCTCTGATAGATTCATTTGTTGTTTCAAAGGCCATGTATTAAGTGAAATAGTTATTTGATTCACTCATTTTCATGTGAGTTGAACGAGACAGGCAACAGCAGCGATTTGACTCTGAACATGGTCAGAACATGGTCAGAAGACAACAATGTCTCATTTCAGTGTATACTTTAGCCAACGTCTTTCCCCTTCATTATGCAGCTTAACCGCGCAAACATTCTCATGGCCTGCTATCCGATTGCAAAACGAGAAGGGAACAGTGGGCATCCAGCGCGCAGTTTACGTCGTGAAATCAGAACGACGGTTCACACCACAAATATTCGTGGACAAGTACCGAAGCAGAAAGCTCGTTTTTCTGCGTACTTTGGACTTTGGAGTAATAAAACACGGACATAAATGTTGAGCATGAACATGGGGAATGTTCAATTTTCGTATGCCAGCCTTGTAGCCCATGTCAAGTAGGCCAGATCAAAGCAGTTCAAGTGATGTATCTAGGAACTCCATTTCTAAGGTCAAGTTTATAAATATGATGTTAATGTTGAATCCTCCATTCGGTTAGGAGGCAATATTGTCTCATTTTAAGTTCATTTGGCCTGTATCTTCTACAATTATTCTGCAGCTTTACGATATCAAGCATAGACGTAATTGATTTCTTCAAAAAGAAGCAAACTTGTTGCTATCCAAAAGTAGATTTGGACATAGAAGTGACAAATGTTACTACGCATTTGCAGGTGTGGAAGGCATAGTACTGTGGCGTAGAGACACGATTCAAGCCACGATTGTTCATTGTACGTTAACAATGTACAAATGAAGATGCTACGGTGAAGGGGTTAAGCATGAACATGAGAAATGTTTCCATCTTGATATGCACAAACCTGAAACTTTCAGTTATTTCAGTTCGAATGTGAGCTTATGGAATGTGATATTCTTCTCTATCCAGACACGAGAGATGTTTTAGTAGAAATGCAAATTGAAACCGCAAGATACCGCAGGCTCAAACCGCCATCAAACGCTAAAACCAATATGAGTTTAGGTTTTGATTCTTTATATATGTAGTGGTTGTGTTCTTTTTCTTATCATTGTTTACTGCACCTTGCTGATCTTGCACAGAGGCTTGCCCCTCTGAGAATGCACCGTTGCTTAATGAAACCTTCAGGCCTACAGTCCCGTTTCGGCAGAGGTCTGGTTGTCGCGCCCAGTTCGTCACACGCCCCATCTGCTCATTTATATGTAGAGGAACAATACTGCTACTCTTGAAATTTCTATTCCAATTTTTTTACTTGCAAACGAGGTGAACAATTCAGTTCATACCCTTAGAACCTAGCACTGTTATTCAAATGAGGCAAAATTGCTTGTATATGTGTGTACTGATGAAATACTCTGTGGGAAGAATAGCCCGAGTCCTTCTGTTCTTGGTCCATTGAAATGAATCTTTGGAGTCGAACAATTAGTCATGCCCATTGTAAAGTGCCTGACAGTTAATGCATCTTAACCAAAAGTTGTATGTGATCCGCAGGGGTGCCTCAACAGGGAATAACATCCTTGTACAACTTCCATTTCTTGCAAATTTCAGGCCCTTGCGACAATTACATGTGACAAACAGGCTTAAAGCCCGTTGCTGGGAGCTTGGATCTTTTTCTAATAAGGCCCGAAGTCTCCAAAAAGCTTGGCACCTCAGCCCGCCCACACCCAGTCTGGTAGACAATTTGTCTGGAATTGACCAAAATGTCAGATGTACTTAAATTCTGGAAAGGGGAGTAACTACAGCCTTAAATTTAATAACGCTACAACAGTAACATGGGATCGACATATTCGCTTCAGTTGCACCTATGTGCTACGATCAATGAACGGAATTTAACGAGTTGAAGGGATTCTCACCCGTCAATTGTCCCACGTCACCAAGACAAATGATCTTAAGCACATGTATTGTGCTTAGCACCTCAACCCCCAGCCCAGTTGACAGTTTGTATAGAATTGACTGCACTTTGATCCACTTAAAATCATCTTTATGTGCAAAAATTGACTACACCTGCGATGGTCCTTTCCAACTACCTCCAGCCTGATTTCTCTCTCCAAGTAGTCACCTTTAATTTGCACATTCCTGAGATTAAAGTGTGGGATCTCATGTAATGATGACACATTCACATCGTACATGAGCAAAGTACCTAATTTTATGTCTCAACCAAAACTTTTCGTGGCACCGTCTAGAAAAATTATCACTTTTTAGCAAGTTCACATTTCACTACCGATTCCTCGCCTTGAGCTACACGAGGGAAAAAATTTATTTGGTCCCCATGGATGTTCACTGGTGGCCTTATATATGACTAGAGCATTCGCCATGCTTTGTCCGGCATCAAGGAGGGGACCAGTTCATCAACTACTTAATTTTTTGTTTCAGAGCGGTTACTTCCATGAACGGATGACGCGGATTTTGCCACACCACGAATGGGAAACTGTCTGAAAGTAAACATCTGGAACATATATGGACTTGTGGGATTGCCCGACGGATTCAGATGAACTTGCATTCACTGTTCAATCATGAAAGATTGTTGGACCATTCTGAAGTCCATGCCCGAGGCCAATGACTTGTCTTGCAATGCAGACCATGATTGATCTGGAATCATGGATATCAAGGACGGAAGTATATGTTATTCCCTTGAAGTAGAGGAAGTACCATCTTCGTGCAACAACATTCTTGCTACTTTGACTATCTGCATGTGCACAGGGACGTGAAGTATAGTTGAAAATCATGAACTCGATCATGATCATTTTAACAGTTGTTATGAGAGGACAGCCCAAGATGGCAAGAAACATTTCTATTCTGTTTCTACCTCACCTTCAGTTTTTTATGATTTGCAGAACCAAGCAACTTAATTTTCTAACCCATGCAATTTGGTTTGCTGAATCTCTCACACATACATAAAAGTGCTTTTGTTCTTTCTTTTTTTGGGGTGTGTGTATGTGGGTGGGTTGTGTTAAATCGGTCATATAGTGAGGGGCAGAGAGAACACCAAAGGTGTGGGAAAATGCTACAACGGAGTATTAAACTAGACTATAAGCTGAATGTTAGGGCATGTGTTGAGACTTTAAGAAGAAGTCTGGAGGTTGTCGCAGTAAAGGCAGAGCACCCCTGCACAGACAGGATCCATCTCTGCAATGTTTCTTCAACGTGTAGGTCAAGGATAAGGTTTGGGGCCACCCCACGCAGCCACGTCGCGGCAAAAAGAGCCGCACTTGTGGTTAACCTGAAAAGTCATCCCGAACGAGCAAGTTGTAGAGCGAAATTCAGAGCGAATGCCATGCTTTTTGTGAACAAACCGAAACTTGAATAGAAAAGGAAAAAGAGTACAAAATCTGTTTGAGCAGGTGATTAGGGGCCATCAAACCATCATTACAACCCAAACCTCATCTGGATCCTAGTTGTGTTTTGGCATGAACTAAAACAAAATTTTCTGTTTCGAGATGGTGATTATGCCCATTAACTATGGAGTCATCTTTCATGTTTTTGGTACCCTTGACTATTAAGTCATCATCAACTAGCAAAACCACCCACCACCCTACCCTACTTCATTTGCCTTTAGGCAAACTTTTCTTCATTTGTGGGGCCATCATTGCCCCATAAAATCTCTCCCCTCCCCACCCCAATTTCCTCCCTCCCCCTCAGCCCTCTCCCCTTTCCTTTTTATCTTCCACAACTCACTCCCAAAGCCATTAAAGTTGAACACCTTTAGTCAGTGTGTGAAAGAGAGAAGAGAGGAAGCTTTTGAATGGGCAAATACAGGTTCAAGTTAGCAGACATGATCCCAAATGCCTGGTTTTACAAGCTTAAAGACACGAGCAAATCCAGAAACCAAAATTCAACACACCTCACAAAGAAAAAGCATCAACCCACATCATCATCATCCTCATCGTTGTTAACTGCACCACCACAACCACCATCTCTGCCACCCAAACCAGAGCAACCCCAACTCTCCGACCAAAGAAAGTCATATCACTTTCCAAGAGATCTCGCTGCAACACCCCCACCAAATCCCCCAACATCCCACCTTAATTCCCCAGACCCACCGAGAAAGTCATCAAAGAAGAGGAGAAGCACAAAGAAGAACAGAGCATCTTCCAGGTTAGCCACCTCCTGTGTCTCCGCCTGCTGCAGCTGCCACGGCACCATGAAGTCCGTCTGGGCTAGCGCGGAATACTCAACAAGCTCCTCCGAACAAGAATCCTTGCTACCGGAAATCACCTCATTCGACGACGTGGTCTCTTTATCCACTTCTTGTAGGTGCAATGTCCATAAGAATTTTATCGCGGACTCAAATTCTGAGCATCTTGATGGGTTCGATACGGTTTCCAAAACGGACCTCCCTCCTATCCTAACCAAGCTTGATCAGAGAGAGAAAAGTGACTCTTCCAAAGAACAGAGGACCAGTCCTATTCGCAGGTTTTCATTGCATTCACCGGGGTTGAAGCTCAGGACAAACTCTCCAAGAATAGCAAACAAGAAGCTTAATCAGGCCAATGGCCGGAGAAGTGTGTCCTCAGTCTCCAGCTCGAGTTCACGGAGGAGCTTATCGGAGAGCTGTGCAGTGGTGAAGTCATCCAAGGATCCACAGAGGGATTTCAAGGAGTCAATGGTGGAGATGATAATGGAGAACAACATAAGGGCATCGAAGGACTTGGAAGACCTTCTTGCTTGTTATCTTTTGCTGAATTCGGATGAGTATCATGAGCTGATTATCACGGTTTTCAAGCAAATCTGGTTTGACATTACTGACATTAAGCTGCAGTGAATTTCAAGCTGTGTACATTTTTAACTTTCATGTTTTTTGGGTCATGGAGTCCTTGAATGGGGCTTTTTGTCTCTTTTAGTTGAATATATGAGAGAGCATCTTTCTCTAATAGTATGAAAACCAGACCCTATGTACAGTATGGTTTTAGAATAATAAATGTTGGTGCCATGTTTGGTAAAAATTTGAGTTAGGGTAGGCCTCCTACTCTTATCTATAAAGTATGTTCATTTCCTTTAGACTCTCGTCTGCTCCGATTTACTTGAATCCAAATTGCGCCAACTTGTTTTCGATTTCGTTTAAAAGTGAAAGTCAGAAAGGAAAAGGGTAGATAAAGCAAATCGTGCAATCACTTTTTAGTATTATTTAATTCATGATAAAACACCGATTATTATGATTCGTTATGTATATAAACTCAGTAGATT
Source organism: Escallonia herrerae (assembly GCA_033070095.1). Classification (NCBI taxonomy): domain Eukaryota; kingdom Viridiplantae; phylum Streptophyta; class Magnoliopsida; order Escalloniales; family Escalloniaceae; genus Escallonia; species Escallonia herrerae. The sequence goes on along the minus strand of JAVXUP010001153.1, from coordinate 219,154 downwards.
GCAGATACAATATTACAAGGCACAAACGATTGAGCACATACAGGTGAATGCGAGGCAAGGACGGAAATTGGAGCTCCTTCGGGGAATCCAAATGCTCTGCTTGCAATAGCATGAGTGCTGATTCCAAAATCACCACCAAAATCCAATATAAATACACAAGCTCAAGGAGCCAAGGCCCCTGCCCATGTCTTTATAAAAACCCAATTAATAAATTGTAATGTGCTTCAAGTTAATAGAGAATTTGTATCAACTAAGCTTATCATACTTCAAAGAGGCGTTAGACCAATAGAATTCTCATTCAAGGTGTACATCATTGAACTAAAAATCACAATAAAATGGATGTTCTATATAGAATTTCTTTAATAGGCCTTAAAGAGAATTTAATTTGCAACATTCTGAAACAAAATTGACTAGTAGTAATACTGAGCATACCTTGTTGGTTGCCAAGCCAACTATCATAGAAAAACTTTAACGATATATATATATATATATATATATATATATATATATATATATATATATATATATATATATATATATATATATATATATATATATATCCACGTGCATGAATCCGGACGTCACGTACAAATTTTTGTCTGAATAAACGTTCAATGCCACGTAACGTAAGATGCTACAAGTAATCAACAATCGACATGATGGTGTCTCAGATTTTCTCATCTTCATGTACAATAAGTGTTGATTTCTAATTTCATCTAACACCCTGCTTTCCAACTTTGGATGTTTGCGGTGAAATATATGAAAGACTGTATGGTGCTATGACGTTTCAAGTAAAAGTTCGAGTCCTTCCATGTCACCTTGTAGCATCAGGTTGGACAAATCGGCTAGTTTATGGTTCTTCAACAAGTGTATTTTGGCCCCTCTACTGTGAAGTGGGTTTTCCTTATCTTGAGCTCGCCGTCCTCTCCTACCTCAAGACATCAAACAGGTTACATGATTTGGGAGTGACAGGCAAGACAACACTATCAACTCTTTGTTTGAACAAAAGGGACCCTCACATGTACAATTCTCAGTTTCTACCATCTACTCTAAACGAAGATACCTTTTAAGGACAAGTTCCAATTATTTCACAGGTTTCCTTAGTGCAACATCTGCAGCTTTATGTACTCTGCATATCCCTCTACCCCGTGAGGAAGACAAGAGAGAACTGTATCAATGGAGAGAAACCATGCGAGTAAGATTCAAATTAAACTGAATAGTTTGATTAAAAAGATAGTGAGATCCATGGGGCCTAAGAAAAGCTTTGAAAATATTCATAGATCTTGTCTAAAGTAGGCAAAAGTTGCTTCGAAGATTACAAAAAGTTGTAAGCATTTTTAAACCTAAGATACAGTATACTTGGAGGGATGATCCTATGTTCTAGTTATAGATCGTCTTTCATATAAATTTTCCAATGTAGGGTTTATACATACTACCCTTATCTTAGGTTATTATAACTTGTAGACATGAATCAACATGTACATTCATGTGGCCTACTACTTGTAGCATGATTTGAAAAACCAAGATATGATTCTGAGTGTGTTGTATCATTTTGAATTCTCAAGGTTTTATTCTGTTAAGTGGGATATATTGAGGATCTTGAGAAATACCATGTATGTTACTGTTTGTCCTTGATTTTGTGTGTGCCTTTGCCTATTCCTTTGGTAGCCAATGAGCCTATTGCGGCAAGAAGGTACATTGACGGCTTGAATTCGACGAGTTTTATAGTAGAAGAAGAATTGTTTTCTTTTGATATGGGAGAAAAGTTGGCGTGATGTATTCCAGCATAAGTTTGGTCCATTTTAGACAATGAAGGTAATTCTTTTTGTTGAAAAAAAACGTGGAATGGGAGGTTTAGAGATTTAATGGTCAAACGACTTTCTTGCCTGATTCTTGCCCCCACCCTTTTTTTTTTCCTTTAGAGTAGCTTTGATGCTTCATTTAACCGCTTTCGAAGAGTATTTTTTAGTTTATACACAAAGTTTGACATTTCTGAAGAAATGTATGGATCAGCTCCAACGCCGTTTTCTCAAAGAAATTCGTTCAAAAATAACCATTACCAAAAACAAGAGACAACTTTTCAAAACTAATCATGACCACGATCCAGTATTACCATGTTCAGTAGCAAGTTAATCAGGGGCGGACCACCCCCCCCCCCCATGACCCCCGGGGGGGGGGGGGGGGTGCACGGCACCCCTCAACATTTGTGAAATTTCTTAGGTCAAAGAAGTAATATTGAAGGAAATCCCAACTGCAAAGATTAATGCAATGGAGTTGGATTTCAGTTCAATTACATTAGTAAGGAATTTTGCAGCAAGCTTTAATTCCTTGGGTCTTCCTCTGAGTATCCTTGTGTAGGTTGATTTCTTTTGTCGTCTCTCTATCTGTTTTATAGTGTAATTTTCATTTGGTCCTAGAACAATATTGCTTCTTACATAATAGATAAATATATATAAAAGATGTAAAATATTTATAAAAATATCACTATATTCTAATATTAATTTATAATATTTCATTTTATTTGTGTTTTTTTAACTCTTTGTGACACCGACTACCATAGTCTTTGTCTTTGTTATTTTCTTACTCTATCTTCATTGTTCCAAATCCCAAATTCTAAATTTCTAGATTACCAAAAACAAGAATAGATTTAGGTTAGTTCATTTTTTTTTTTAGTTTCAATTCTTATAATTTTTTAACTTATACGTGACTAATGTACTTAAAAAATTAATAATCACATTAATAATATATCGATATAGTAAGGATTAAGCATCTTTCATGTAAAATTAGTAAATTATTGTTGACTAATCTTAGCACGTTAAATAAATCACTATGTATAGTGAAAATATATTGTCAGTGGTCAAATTAAGCAATCTATTTTATATTTAATATATTTAATAGTGACAATAATTATAATATATTAGCCATGAATTCTTTTAGTTATGAATTATTTTTTATGATTTTTGGCACTCCTCGATTACACTTTCTGGATCCGCCCCTGAAGTTAATCATGTACGGAGTGGTATATTACCTTTAGCAGAACGCCATTAATTAAGTAGACAATTGTCACAAGAAATTCACCATCTCGAACAAGTATTTATGTTTCCTTTAAAAGTACAATTTATAACATTGAGTCCGCAAACGACTCTGGTCAGTTGATTATGTGAACAATTTCTTTTCGGAAAACGATCATCTGTTGTAATCTAGAGGTGCTAAAACACATAAGTGCCATTAAATTTGATTGGCAGTGAACTAATTGTCGGTATTAATTTTAACTATCGTAGCAAAACATTTTTTGCGACTAAAAAATATAGCCAAAACTCATACACAGCACCATTGCAGATTTGCTGAAAAAATCATGATCCTTTCTTTTTTGGCTGGCATGTTGTACTTCGGGAATAATTATTTTATTCTCCAACAGTTTGTTTTTCTCACTATATAGAGTATAACATCAATTTTATTGACTTACTTTTTTTATCATAAAACTTAATACAAGTAAACGCCAAGCGATCTATTCTATTTGATTTTGCCTCGTTGCTTTGCTTCACTGTGGCTACGTACTCTAAAGTCTAGGCTTTTTAGGAGAGCAAGGTCCCAAGAGATGATTGGACTTCTTAACTTTGTTGCTTCTTGAAATTGACCTCAGAATCATATATTTATCAAGTCCACAAAGGGACAAAATGCTTCCTGTATGGACCATACATCAAGTCACCAACCCTTAGCGAATTGGTCTTTCATCTCCTGTTATCTTACATTATTCAGTTCAACTGAGTAAAAGATAACATTCAATAAGGGAGTTAGGCCTGGGCTGTTCTAGTTTTGCTTCAATTTTTGTAAAGACAGGAAAAAATTAGCTTGTCATAAAAATTCAATTTCATACCATACAGTTGTATTTATACTTATTTTTGGTCTTAAAAAGGTTTTCAGAACTTTTAAATTTCAGTATAAAGTAAATCATAAATCTTGTGAAATTCAGTGTGGTCTCCGTGTTTTCTACAGATTTGTTGCCAATCTATACCATGACAAGTAAGTATTTATCGACTCCTGTACAACTTAAGTAGAAGTTACGCTCCATTTTTTGTCACTCAAGATTCTTAGTGACAATTTTGATGATTGTAATGACACTTATAAAAATCTTTCCCGACAAAAAGCAAAATATAATTGATGAAAACACCAATGATCTATTTTTCACTTGGAAGCCTTTTAGCTCGAACAACTCATTTTAATATGGAACAGTACTATGTAACTCTCTGCGTTTGGGAGAAAACGATAGTCGAATATATTTTTTACAAAGTGGACATCCATATTTATTATGAAATTCTATCAAATTTTTCTATGTTAAGAGTTCCGTGACTAAAAATTTTGCCTGACGTGATCATTTTTGTATCTTGAAAATATCAATAGTACCTTAAATATGTATTTGACACTAATTACGTATTTTAGACGTATCTCTTTCTTTCCATTTCTCTCTCTCCTCTTTCTTTCGCTCTTCCTTTCTCCACTTCTCACTCTTTTTTCTCTTCTCCCTAATCTCCAAGCATCAACGCTTTTTAAGAGAATTTTTTAATGATTGGATGAATTTTTGAAGTGACGACAAAATTTGAGTTGTTGTGTGAAGATTTGAGTCGTGTGTGTGTATGCACAGATCTGCAAAATTCGTGGGTTTATAAGTAGTTGTGTGCCCCAAATCTGATTGTGGAGGTGGATGTTACCGATTGTGGTGGTGGGTTATGGTGGCTACTGGCGTCGAAGGTCCATGGTGTGGTGGTGGCGGCTGGTGATGGTAGTGTGTGTATCACGATGTTGCCGCAGTCGTTGTTAGGTGTAGGACAAAATAATGGTGGGGACGTGGGGTTAGCGCTGAAGGGGGAACTGTGGTGGTGTTGTGGTGGAGGCTATATAGTGGTGGTGGTGGCTTAAAAGGGGTTCAATTGTGGTGGTTTTGTGATGGTTGCGGTGGTGTCTTAGTTGTGCTTAGTGTTGTCAGGGTGGTGCTATGGTGGTTATTGGTGATGAAGGATGTGTGATCAAACTATGAGAGAAAGGAGAGAAAAATGAAGTAAAGAAGAAAAAAAGGCAAACACATCTTTTCATTAGATTTTGTAACGCCGTCACCAATCCGTCTGGTCAAAGATATTATGTCAAAATACAGTCTTCAACTATAACTTAGCCCTAAACTCATAGGCTATGTTTGGCGACACAGATAAGGACTCGGGATAGGACAGGATAAAGGTGGACAAGTTATACAGTCGGATAAGGCTGGACAAGCAATAAATCCTGTCCATCGTTTGGAACAAGTTTGGATTATAAACCGGATAAGCAATTTACAAAAATGTAAAATTATGTGCCCGCGCACACACATATTACTCTTAACCACCATAGTTTTCACCGCCCACAAGCATGGTGATTTCCCTCAGCAGGCAAGCCCTAATTAAGGGAGTCGAACTACATTTTTCTCAACCCATCGTTGGCCTCAATCTCCACCGGCTTAGCACCTTTTCCGCCGACGTCGTACCCTTCATTGCTAGCCTACCTTCAATTTGCACCACCCGTACCACACACAACTAGTTTTCAACCGGATGAGAGAGAAGAAGAAGAAAATTAGGGTGGGTCTCTTTTTTTTAAATCCATTCTTAACCGGATTAATTCTATACCACCCCCCTTAGGTACAGAATTATCCCACTCCAGAGGGATAAAACAAGTCCAAAGGATACCTTATCCGGGGACTAAGTGCAAAACCAAACGCCGGATAGGACTTTTTTTTTATCCTATCCCGGGTCCTTATCCGTGTCGCCAAACACAGTCATAGAGGTTAATGATATTATCCCTTTTGATATTGTTGAAGAGCATAGAAAAGACATGTATTTATTGCATGATGCCCTTGCTCGTCTACACCCCATTTTTACACAACGCAATTTAATTCTCACTAAGAAGAAATCTATAGTAATGTAAATGACCATATTGTTCCGTCTTATGGATATCAATCCATAACCTACCAAACGTCGAAATAACTTGTCAAAAAGCCCAAATGGATGACCTGTGGTCGTAAGCTAAAAGATTACAAAGCTATATAAATATATGTCAGGTTTATGCATTCTAAACACCTTTGTTATACAGTAAAAAAAATTAACAAAGGTAAATTGTACTAAACCCTGTGATGAGCTTTACTTCAATTTCTCACCTAAGACTCCTAGGTTTCACTTTAAGCACATAACACCCTAGCTAGATCTAAAATTAGTTCCATCTGGATCTAAAATTGTTTTTCTATTTAAAAAGAGGTGGATGGCCTCCAACTTGAGGGCCGATTTGGGCAACCAAAAAAAAAGCCAAACCTACAAAAAGAGTGTCGCCCTCGCCCCCAATCCTCATCTGCACACACACTGAAACACCAAACTTTGCACACCACTATCCATCACCCACCATCATAACGCCAACAACACCCACCATCAATTGCCCCATGCATCACCCACCATCATGATACACACGACAACACAACACCGACCATCCTTCAACCCATGCATCACCCACCAACATTAATTGACACCTACCCACACAAAGTGATGCCCCTTTTCCCCCTCTCCCCACACCCCACCCCAACCCATATCCCCTTATTCACCCACCACACACACACAACTAAACCCACAAACAGAGTCAGCCACCCTTGCCCCCAATCCCTATCTGCACACATATCGAAACACCAAACTTTGTGCACCACCACCCGCCCATCACCCACCATTACAACACCCAAACACCCTCCATCAATCGCTCTAGGCATCACCCATCATCACAATAGACACGACACATGCAACACCCACCATCCATCACCATATGCATCACCCACCAACACAAACCGACACCTACCCACACAAAGTGGTGCCCCTCCCCCCACCCCTAGCTAATCACCCACCACAAAACACATATACACACGATTTGCCACATTCAAACCCATTTAGTATCGCTTCAAAGGATAGGGAGGTTTGTGGCTTTCTTTGCACTATAGTCAATCCCAACAGACTCTAATTCTTTTTGAGTATGAACGAATAACATGTATACTAAATGAAGACATATATCATAATAAAATTTTTAACGTAATGGTGATAAAGATAATAGGATGTAATAGACAGTAGCGGAGCTAGAATTTTTTTTAAAGGTGGGTACCAAAATCTCAATCTGAAATTAACAATTCCACTAATAGTAATTTCCAAATTCTATCAATTCCTAATTGTAAATTGCAAGTTCCAAAACCCAACTGTCACGTCCTAAATTGATACAAAAAATGAAGGGGTTTCGAGAAGTAAAAATTTTAAGAATTAATCACTGAATCTTCCCTTAATTTATGGACTGCGGTCGGCAACCATTAGTGTCATCGTCGAGAAATTGACCTGGCGACTGCCATCCATGAGCACTGTTGCCGGTAGCTTGTGACTCGGCCCTGCAGCCTACTTGAGCACGTGAGGTCGTGACGTTTGGGCTTTCAGTGCCGTGACTTGTGAGCCCGTGACCTGCCGGAGCTAGACCGACAAGTGGAGGCAGTGACGTTGGCCGTTGAGGACGTGCCGTCGTGAGGTAAGGCCGGTGTGCGGTGAGGGAACTGAGGAGGAGGCGGTGTTCTCATGTCCTCATATGTGCCTTTAAGGCTTTGAAAGTATTGAGGATTCGGAAACCGCAGAGAGTGAGAACAAAAATAATTTTTTTTTGTTGACTTTATGCGTAAACTAAGTCTCTTATTTGTGTAATTTAACATATTGAATGACTAAGAGGATATATTTATTAACCATCCTTAAAATTTTAGATACATTAACTTGTAAAATGACCACAAACACATCTCCTTTAAGTATTTTTAAAATTTTTAGGTGAACACTTTTACCATTAAAGATAAAATATACCATATTAAGAGCAAAAATTCTGGAGAAGCAAGTGGGCACCGGCCCACCGGTGCCCCACACTCCCTCTGCCACTGGTAATAGATGCATGAGATGTAATAGAGTGTCAAAATTTTATTATCTTCTCATCTTCTTCTGTTAATTACATTATGTTATATCTATGAGATACATTAAAAAAATTATATATTACATTTGGCGCAATATTTGCACCGCCAAAACCTTTCCTTCAACAAATGCTTGAGAACTGATCGGCATGGCCTTCTTCGCAGGACTCCTTTTTCTATTTTCTCCATCTCCGTAATGTATTAAACAAATAGGGAATCGTCACAATCAAGGGGACAGAGGGTATTATATTAGGTCAGTGTCGGCGAGCCGCAAGGAGGGACCGAGTCAAACAAAGAGCAAGAAGTGAAGAATGTGCACGAGGAAAAGGAGTCCCCTCCTCCACCAACATAAGTCATGGATTCTGGCTTTTGGTTTGACAAGAAAAACATGCCCTGAGGCAGGGCCTGAGTCACTGAATCTTATGATAATATATATTGCATAAGGACAAGCACCCCCACACGAGCTCTTCTTCATTAGTCTTGAGATAGTACAATATATCTTTAGGGGCCCCTACCCTATACCTTAAGGACAAATGTTTGAAGATGTGCTTAAATAAACAGAAACGAAAGGAGAACCAAAAGAGAATGAGTTGGCAACATCAGTTAGGATCTAATTGATCCTACGAAACATTAGTAGAGTCTCATAATGTTTCAAGAAGGATTACCTAGCATCTTATTACTTGATTGGGCATAAAACCGTGGTTAAATCTCGTTGGTGACACGTTTAATGCACCGTTAGCTAGAATGTGTGTTGTTACCATTTTAATGATTGCGACTATAGTGTTACAGAAACACGACAAATTTTTGTTGACCACTGTTTCTGTGTTTGTCAGGATTGGACTTAGGAAAAAGTTTGCTCCGTTGGAGTTTTTGATGTGAATTATTACCATATATAGTACAACATTTATGGGTTCTGGGCCATTCTGCAACCTCCACCCTTTGGCTTATGTGAGTTTTGAAGATTCTATCGATCAAAGATTTATGTAAATTGCTGGCCTACGATCAAGCTCGAGATTTATGTATCCTTTGAGTTGCTTTCATAATGTCTATTTACTTCACATGACTGCTGTCCAGCTGCTCTTGCAGCATCAAGATTCAAGCCTTCCAAGTTTCAACCCTGCAAGTTGGTTCAACCGCTTCTGAAAAAGGGTCATTTTCGTGACAAACCTTGTGATTGTCTAAATGAATGGGTCTATGTCTGTGCACGAGGAAACGTATGGGAGACAAAAATACATCTTGGGAATCTAAAATATTTTCCATAAAAACAGTTTGGTATGGAAGTCAAAAAGATTTTTAGGATCTTGCTGTGCACGATATTGTTGTTGTTAGCCTCATTTTTTAATAATTTAACAGGTTAAACTCGCAAATAATTTAAATTAAGTGACGGTAAATTTAACTTTTAAATTGTTTTGTGGACCTGAATTGACTGCTCTGATATTATATGAGAGCATTCAACTCAAAGCCAATTGTTGATGCGGAGAGAAGCCCATAAAGCTTGTATATTGAATGATTAATCATTATGTAACCGATGTAGGATTATATCTGACCAAATTAACAAAGTACCAGAGCTTTCGTTGCGTATGGTCTTTACTCTATTCTTCCTGTTTTCGTACTCGGTCGTCTTTATAATAATACAATTTGCACTCTATTTATCTATGCATGCAGCTTCATTTGTCTTCTCAAAGCACAATCAGAAGCTTACACGTGAAGAGAAGTGACAAGCATGATAACATTATTATGTTCCATCTCTTAAAGTTTAAGCATTTCAAGCAAATACAACTTAGCGTATTATTTGTATTGTTTAGAGACCTACAAGTCGGAATCACCTTATTCTCTATCTTTTGTTTTGTCTATGTTCCTATCCCAACCAAGGCATAAACACCCCCTTTGCGAGTTTCAATTTGGAGAGAAAGAAAGGAAAAAGACTTAATTCTTTTCATTTTCTTACTTTGTGAGTTATTGTGAGGAGAGAAAAGAAGACAGATTGAAAGAAAACTTGAATCTCTTCCTCTCAAAAATCTCTCTTCTCAAAGTAGGAGAAGAAATGTAGAAAAAGCGAATGATATTGTGATATCTCAAATCTGATATGGGATATTATGAGATTGTCCTTATAAGACAGTTCTTATAATTTAAAATTACTTACTTGGCTAGTCCTTTTAAATAAGATAGTGTCCTGTGGTGTTACAAATTTTTATTCAGAAGTTTTAGAATATCACTGTTATCTTTCTATCCAAACACGCAAATATAACACGAGTCCAAAAATATAAGGACATTTTTGTAAACGATAACTAAAAATTTCTCTTCTCTTCTCTCTCTCCCCCCCCCCCCCCCCCCACCCCAACTCACAGACTACTTTTACTTTTCTCATCTTAAAATTTACAAACACACCTAAACAAAGGCGAAATCATTTCACTTCTCTTCCTTTATTTTCACAAAAATCTCACAAAAAAGCTGAAAGAGAAAAAGGGTGAGCAGCAAAGTATGTGGCACGTCAATACAGCATGAGCTCATCGTCTATTGCAACTTTTGCAAGGGAGGGGAGGAATAAGATATTGGGCCTGCAGTGCGAGTTCTGGAGCTATCTCAGCGGAGGCAACCTGATTGATTGGATCCTAAAGACAGGTGTCCGTGTCTCGGCACACGTGTGTGCTTGTGTTCGTGTGGCTGTATGAGAATCTAGATGGGCATGGGCAGGTTTTGAAATCTGTTTTTTTTTTTTGCAAGTTCAAGGTAGTGTTTGAAAATACTTTTAATTTTAATTTTTTATTTTAAAAAAAATAAAAATCAGTTTATTTATTTTAACAAAAATAAATGGGTATTTAACTATCCAATTTTTATTTTGAATTTTTTTCATTTCGCGTTTGATTATCCACTTTTAATTTTGAGTTTTTTCTTTCGTGGTGATTTACTGTGGCGGTGGTGGGGCGTGGTAGTAGCCGGTGGTAGTGGCTGCCGACCGGCCGGCCGACGGTGACCCCCGGCGGGCTGCGGTGGCCGTCAGCTATGTCCGGCAGCTATGGACAGTGGCTGTGGTGGTGGGAGGTGGTGAATTAAAATCAAAACTCAAAACTTCTAAATAGAAGTTTTAAAAAATAGTCCTATTTTAAAAATTGATTTTCAAAACTGAAGGAAAAAAAATGAAAAACTATGTGCCTAACGCGTTTATTTTCTCCAGTTTACAAAACTAAAAAAAAACTGAAAAAATAAACGTTATCAAATAGAGCCAAAGTAATCGGTACAAGTTAGAAAGACAAATTACATAGCAGCATAGTTAAAGGGCCCGTATGTTTATTAATTTATTTTCTAGTTTTATTTTCATGATTTTTCGCATATGTTCCTGTACTTTCATTATTTTCATCAAAAAAATTCATTCAGTTTAGGTGAGAAAAACTGAAAACACTTCGAAAGTGTTTTCAGTTTTTTGTCACTATTTAAGTAAGTTTACTAAAAGATACTACTCCAGTTTACATGAAATACGGTAGAAACCTAACATGTGATAAGAAGTTATATAACGTTTTTGTTCTTATTAAAACGCGAATACATGTCAAGAAACGTTATACTCCACAAAACAAGGATTTATTGCAAAAAGCAGGAGCTAGTAAAATGTCAAAGTGAAAAATCATAAATAACATGTCTTTTCTGATAAAATATTCTCACTTTTCAATACAGGATTTGCCAATTTGACATATCAGTGAATTATGATGAATTGATGATATGTGAATGTCTTTAATCAATCATTAATCACTAACTTCGGAAGTTCCGTACGAACCAGATCGTATCACCTTTGTGTCTGCAATTGCAATCAAGTTATTGTTAGCTGGTGATGGATACTCATCCTGGCCCAGGCTAGCATCCCAATCAAAATGCTCCATCACAATCAAGTCACTACGAATCTGGTTAATTCTACTGTGTTCGAATTATTGGTCCTGGGATCCTGAGTGCATCAGCAAGGACCACCTTGCGTGGCTAAACACTCCTAGGTGAACAATAGCAAAACAGTATCCTAAGGAAAGGATTAAAAGAACCCCTGTTGAGGAGTGAAACACAATATGAAACTCTAAGCTCCCAAAGGTCAAAACCCGCTAATAGGAAGGAGAGAAAAACAAAGCAATGCCAAGATCTCCGTCAATCACTGATCGAGTTTAATTAGTATCAAGAACTACTTATTTAATATTCAATGATCAGCAGAAAATTACTAAATAGGCTTCCTTCATTTATTGTAAAAATGATAGGGAAGTCAATATTTTCTACTTTGAAAGAAACATAAGAATTTTATACAAAATTACTACCACAAGTACGAATTAAGGTACCGCTATCACGCTATTTTCCTTCCGCCGCTACATCTTAATTTCTAAATGTCCAATCGAAGCAAAGCTTTTTTTTACTCAAGCAACGAGATAACAGGCAATAAGCTAAGAGCTAAAAAGAAAATTCCTAAACTAATTGACAGGCTGCCTGCTGTCATGGTAGACTTTTGTTGATTGTTTGTGCCTGAATTCTAATACTACTATAGATGGTTGTTGGATGTTATGTTACTTTCAATAGACAAGAAAAACAACTACGAATAAAGAGAAAATTTGGGTCGTTTTCCGCCAAACAAAGTACAGTTTGCTGTGACCGATTTAAATGTATGAAATCCTAGATGTTTTGTCAATAGATTCGTAGGGCCTCAAGTGTGACATCTCAACTTAATAAATCATTTGCTTGATCATCACCAAGATTATAAACTCAGGTAATAAGGTCAACCTCATGCACCATCATCCACAGTGAGTCATTTCTCTAACTAGAACTAATTGAAAGTTGGTTTCCTTTGCCTATTTCATCTTATTTGGGTGATGGAAGCCACAGTGGGCGTGTCGGTTGGCGGCGTTAAGAGCCGTTTAAATAGAGCTCTTGTATTTTACTCGTATAAGAAAAGGGATATTATTGTCTTTGAGAGTTTTAGCGATAAAAAACTGACAATTTGTTGCATTGAAATGATTAGTACATAATGATGAGTTTGATTTTTCAATGGTCCAAAGTTATTTTAACATAAACCCAATGGTAACAGTAGGTTCTGAATCGATTTAGGTTCTTTAATTGCATCTGCATCTAACACATGATACTGAGCACGATTACTTTTCTTTTTCTATGTTTTAATTAGTTTGACTTTCTGCATCTTGCTTTCTTTTTTTATTCCAGTTTTTTGTGATATTGCCAAGTTGATAGAGTTTAAGATCTTTTATTGGGCCCTTAGCAGGCCATGTATAGTAAAAGGGTTATACTCCTATCGAACCAAATTCTTTCCAGAAGTGAGTTGAACATAATGAAGTTCAAAACTGCAATTTGGTTAACTTGGTTCCAAGTTTATATCATTAAGCTTCCTTGAAGAACTCAGATTATTCAACCAAAAATTCCATGCGAGCAAGTTTTGGCCCTCTTATATACAGTATGTTACAGTTAATTACTCCGGTGACTACTGTATTATTAGACAAATTTAACTTTGGCCACTAAACATTAATTTGACGGATTGACCTGATTGAAACGAATTTTTAGAGTTTAGTGGTCAATTTGACACAAATCGATATCCAGTGACCAAAACTGAATTTGCCTAATAGTACAGTTGTCAATTGAGTAGTTAACTATATATGTTAAGTGGAGTGGCAGGTGCCTCAGGCGGATTTTTGTATTGTTTAAATTGTGCAGGCGTGCCAAGTTTTGATCAAATCAGGTGTAAATACAATTTTCAATATTTTGATTTTAGCTTCCGACTTATTGAGACTAGGGCTGTATACAAACCGAGTTCGAGCCGAACATGAGTGTGTTTAAACTCAGTTCGTTTAAGTTTTAGTATGTTCGAGCTTGGCTCGGGTTCGTTAAGAGCAAAAAAATCAATGTTCGAACTCCGCTCGAGTTCGTGAGTGAAGAACTCGTGCTCGACTCGTTTAACAATACGAGTCAAACTCGAGTTCGGAAACTCGGCTCGTGTTCGAGTTCAACTTCTAACAAATCCCTAAATCTGCAAAACAAATCATCAAATCCTTCAATCTAATAAAAAATGATATTATATATAGAAGATACAAGAGGGATGCAGAATAAAACACTACAAAATTAAAAGAGATCTTGATCAATTGGCGATGAAAACAAAGAAACGAGATGATGCATGCGCTGGCGACGGGGAGACGATGACTTCGAAGACATGTGCCATCGATGGGGAGATGATGACTTCAACGACATGCGACGACGAATTGATGACTTCGAAGACATGCAATGATGGCATCATAGATAGGTGGAGACGGCGTCGTCCAAGCCATGATGTGCATGCGTGGAGAGGGGGAGAGGGAAGGGGGTTATGTGCGATCTATGAGGCATGTGTGTGTTTGTGTGTGAGAGAGAGATGAGGAAGGGATGAGAGAGCAGACGGCTGCGACTGTGTATGATTTGTATGTGTTTAGGTTTAGGTTTTAGTTTATATAGTTAGGATTTCTTAGATGTTGGGCTTCACAGATTGGGCTAATCCCATGGGCTTGGGGTTTTGGTCTGATTAACTTTAGGGTCTCAGTTTAAAGTATTAATTTATATGTTTTATGAAAATATTAATTTTTTTAAATATATTATTATGAATTTATTATTTAGACGAGTTGTTTACAAACATTTTGGAGTATTCATGTTCGAATCGTTTAATAAACGAGCTCCATAAACTTGTTCTATTCGGTTCGCATATCATGCGAATGCAAACGAGTTTTAAGGAGAATGAATCACGAACCATTCGTGAACAGGTCGATTTATTTACGGCTCTAATTGAAACCGGATGAAGCCTTATTATACCTTTTTACTTATGTTGTCCTCCCGCCGTTATCACGTTTTCTACATTTCTTTCCATGATAAAGCGTTGCACAGTGAAATTTTCACGCCCCCCGTCTAAGTGAGTCATGTCTCCTTTCTTTGCCCAGAACTGACGTTCATGTCACTTAGCCATTGTTTTCATTAATTTGAAAGTCTGAATAACAGTAACCATCTTGTCATGGGCCAGTTTTCAATTCATGGATGACGTGGCATATTGAGGCCTTTGAGAATATCAGCCTTGCTGGGTCAAATTCCAGATTTTCCTTGAGGTGAACAGTGACTGTCTACTCTAAAAATTATGTCATTGTATACTGAACCTAACAACGTTGTCATGATTAACTATATACATGTCAAATTTAAATGCTTAAAGACCTAATGCACCGAGATATTGAGGCAGTGCAATGTGTCAGCTAAGGGTTGGCATCATATCACGGCGTCTTTGCACTTCATTAAGCGTCCATATTGGGTATATATATATATATATATATATATATATATATATATAGTGCCTTCCCCAAGTTCTTCTACGTTTGATTGTTCCGTAGCCATGCGTAGGAGACCCAGGGGATTCCCTTGTCCTGGTCAAGCAACAAAGTTTGCCAGAAGAAGTAATTCCACTCTCTTAACCTACGCTAAACAGCGTAGCACAATTGAGGAAGATCTAGCAAGGCGTCACGCACCTACACTAGGATATAAATAAGCAACATAACTAAGCTGCAACTTATGTGTACTTCAGAGCATTTGTTTTACGGAGTATCCAGCATCCTCAAAACTTGGGATCACTGTTTTGACATTTTTGCAGCAATTTGGCGTCACTAAAGGTAATGTTGATACACCATCTGCTTAATTTACCTAGTGTCTTACTCCTGCATCCGAAGCTGTATAGCAGATCGATCTTTTCCTCTATACATACATGTGCTTATCATCCTCTCTCTCCCCCATGTTTACGCATCTCCCAGACAACACATTAAATTTCTTCATTTTCTCGATGGTTACCAGTACTGCTACATCACCTGCAGGTTAGTGTTGATAAAATCAGGTTCGGCAAGTTCTCTTTATTACAAGTACACTAAAGACCATATCCTGATAGTCATTCAGAACTTGGAATGCTGTCTATGACAACTTTGAAATCGGAAAAAACCATATCCCGATATACTATGTTTTAATATAAAATTGGATCATATGTTACACCTATCCACAAAAAATGAAATATGGGTCCCGTCACGGCCAAGGCAAATTCAAAATTTGTGATCTTGATTTTAAACTGATGCTACTGGTTGACTTGATGAAGCTAAGCCACAACCAGGCATTTGCATTTTGGTTACAGGCTATGCGTTCTTACTGGCCCAACATGCTGAACAAGAAAGGATAGCTGGCCTCAGCAACCGTCTTACAGTATTACTGTATATCATTACTCAGTACTCCTGAAACTTCTCCATTACATCGAACTTTCTCTCATCCTGTTGGGTAACATCCTGCAGGTCATCTCTTATTGTTGAATGATATTTTTGTGGGCAGTCCTTACCAATAAATTGTCAGTCACACCATTGCTCGCTGTCCTCCTCGTCAAATTCGTGCTGCATAAGTTGTCTTAGTCCTACATTTAGTGAAGACCATTTGATTTTCAAGCCCTTCTCCTGAACTCCCGAGTAGCACTATCCCCCTCATATATATATATTTGAACCTAATCGAGGGAGGTGGGGCAGTGAGCCCGAGATCATCCCACTTGATTCTTTAGCAAGCCGTATTTATCCTTCTTTGATTTGTCAAACAATGTTATTCAACTTTTCGTCTAGTTCGATTTTATGTACTCAAAACCTGTCCGAAAATATCCTCCTTTTACCTTAATAATGCGATTCCCTTTCACATTTAGCAAATTTTGAACGCATAAGCAATACCCTTATTCATCTTATCTACTCTCGTTTTGTCAGTAATGCGTGATAACTTTTAACTTCTATTAAGGTTGGGAATTTCTATCTTCACTGCTTGTTCGTCGATAAAAGGTTGATATTTCTGTTGCTATTGAACTTTAGTGACACATAATGTTGTGCAAATAGACTTTCCTGGTGGGTAATATGGTCCAATTAAATTTTATGCTGGTACATTCAGAATCTATCCTACCTAAGAACTCAAAGGGGGCCTCAAATATTGGAGCGATGAGGGAAAAAAAATCATACTTTCTTGACTAGAAAATAAAAAGAACCCTACTTTAGTACAAGAATATATTGTGGCGGCAGGAGAATAGCTGTTAGCTTCAGTGAAGACACTAAATTGACGAATCTTAAATTACCCTTTATCCCTTAACAGCTATACTCTTGAAATTGCAGGTATTTATAGTTTTGGTGGGAGATGATCGGTCTTTTTCTTTGAGGAAGTCTTTGTTATTTTGGTGGCGCAGAAGTTATTTATAGCTTATTCTTTTCGTGTTCAAAAAACTAGTTAGGTTGGGCCTGAAACCCGGCAAATTCTGCTGGGCTTTGAGTTGTATTATCAAGTATCATCTTGCTAGGCCCAGCATGAGCACACGTGTGGCCTAGTGTCCCAGGCATGTTGCGGAGTAAGTATTTTATTTCGGGATGCAACTTGGATTGTATAGGAAAAAATTTCACTATATCACCCTATTTTTGTTGACGTGATATCACAGTCTAAACAAATCGCATTAATGTGTCACCTTGAAGATCCCGTCACCACCCATGTCAACAATGGAATCCCCGTCACCATCTACCCAGTCCAAAGCGGAGAGCCCGCCGCAACAAAACCATTGACAGTGATAAATAACCCTTTTCTCAGACGACCGTGACATCGAACTGGCCCGCTGGCTACGAGCTTTGATGGGGGGATATATAGCCTGGAGATCGTTGGCATCGAACAGGCCCACGGCAGGTAATGGTAATTGCCCTTAATAAGTTTGTTCCCGACATTGTGGCCAAGTTCATTAATGTCACGAGTTTGCCAATAATTATTATTATTAGAATAAAAGTAAGGAATTCGCCAACTCAATTCAAATTGAATCAACCCCAACTCAACCCATTTTTTGAATTCTTGCGTTGGGTGGATTCTTTTTCCTTTTTTTTTAACGCTGATACCTCTTCTTGGGTTGGGTTTGGTTTGGTTTGTTCAACCAACCCAAGTGGACCCTTAGAGGTCACGGTTTTTGTAAGGAAAGACTACGCAATCTCGCTATATAAAAATCTTTTTATTGCTTAGACTTCATAATAAATTAGTTTAGATAATTATTGGGTGTAAAATCATACAAATGCCATGATAATTTAGTGAACTAATGAAAACTCACCTTTGAATTAGTCCAAATTACGTCGTTCACGGTCACATCATAAAAGTAAAAAATAAAAAGAAGCAAATTTCTCCTCGTATTACATCTCTAGACAAAAGTGTGGTATACAATAGCATATGTCAGATAATTTGAAAAGATCATGTCCATAAACTCATAATATAAATACTTACTTTGTCTAGCCCTTTTTGAGAAGGGCATTTCCGGCTATGTTCTTCGGTTGGGTTGCCGGTAGTTAGATTACAAAGGCCTACTCGAATCTAGTCAATCCGATTGAGCTGCTGATATTATATGACAGTGGAAAAGGAGAGAGATTATGGGCCATATGTGCCTAAGTTGAGAGTGGACCTTAGCGGACGTTAGGGTATTAGGATGTAGAAGGTTGTGATATTTATGTCGGATGTGAAATAGTGTATAATTGGCCTTTAAAAATTCATTCATAAACTCATAATTACCTACTTGGTGAATGGTGAACCCCACTACTACGACAACTTAATAAAGTTCTTAAAATATCATATTGTAATAAGAAAAGCTTTAAACATACATCAAAGTGATACATATAGTGTAGTGCTTTTCCGGATTAAATTGGATAATTATGATGCGGCATGACGGGCGGGCAAAAAATTGCTCCAACTTCAACGATGCAGTTCTGTATCATGCCTGCAATTATGTGTATCGGCCTAGTTTGATTTATGTGTCATCAAACCCAAAAGAGAGAAGGAAAAGCAAAACGAAGCAATAGTTGAAAGTTATGACATTCGTAAATGATAACAATATAGGATCGCAGGAATCTTTATATTTTAGTTTCAACAAAAATAAGTAAACTCGAGAAAGAGAAATCAATACTATACATCAAAGCATCCCTCCCACCAAAAATAAATAAATAAAGGAGAAAATTAAAAATCTTGAACACCAATCCAATCAGTAAGACAGCATTGTGAACATCACAAAAATATAAGCTCAAAAATGGTGTATACGATAGCCAGGATGACTACAACCAAGATCTGATCGGCTATGGACATTGTCTTACAATTGCAGCCGTCGACACCGAGATTCAATTTCGAAGGTGAGCACTTAAGCTCAACAAGGAAAGCAGTATGGACTCCTTTTGGGTCTTGCTCGAGGTTTAGTTTCCCAGAAAATGATTTGAACTCTCCAAGGCTCCATTCCTACAGTGATCAGCAAGACAATGTCAGAATCGTTACGCTTCCAGAAAATATCATGATCTGCAAGGCTCTATTCACATATGATAGGCCCCCAAAACTTCATGATCGTGTTTGGTTCCCATTAGGTTTCCATGAGGCTGCGAGTTTGAACGGGTTGCTGTCCATTGTACAGAATACCACTATTGGGGTTAACCTTAACCCTAGTATACTGCGTAAGTAAGCTATCTCAATCTTTACATTGTTCAATTAACCAAGTTGTAGAATTTCAGTCTCTTTGTGAATTTGCCATTCTAGATAGAAATCTTTTGGCCAAAAACTGTTACGCTGAAAGTTATACCGTTTTGTAGACAAGAGAGGGCACAAGAGGATAGACGAACAACACATATATGGCTATCAAAAGGTGATATGCCATTAGGGTAATCAAAAGGAGCTGGATACAAACTTACCTCAAGCTTTTCTCCAATGGTAACTATAACTGCGTCTGTGCTCTTGTTGAAGGACATGTGACGTTTCTCTGACCGGAGAACAAAGTCACCTTGCCCTACCGAGAGGTGGAGGCTTAGAGCGTATTTACGTGACTCATTCCGTAGCTTGTCGCACCAATGCATATGTTGATCGAGGAGAGTAGCATGATTGCATCTATATAAGCTCAATGCTGATTCAGTTGGTTGAATTTTGCACTTTTTCCTTGTATTACTTGATATTACTTGAGCTAGTTCTTCAGCTATTTCCTCAAGATTTTTGGCAACATTCTCTATCTTTAGGCTGCAAGTGAGAAATGTGACAACTATCAGCATAAAAAGGGAACGTAGAATACCTTGGTGTATCAAATGAGCTGATCGATTTACATTAAAGTTATGATACCCAACACTAGTCTAGAAGGATATGTGCCTCTCAACCTAAAGGGCAAAAACGCAAAGGTTTGTTGGTTATTTTGATTTATGACAAGTACGAGCAATAACTTTTATTGATTTTACCAAACATAACGTAACCATTGGTTAAGTCATTTACCATCACGTTCAAATAAAGAAGCAAAAAAGACAATCTGTGGTGAATCTTTTTCGCTAAATTGTCTTTAGAATCATTTGCGCATAAAACCCTAAAGTTTAGGGGCGGGTGATCTTAATGTTTCAATTTTAGCACAATTCATCTAAAATTTTCAAATTTGTGCTTAATCTACCAAGAGAGTCGATCCACATCTACCGGTAGAGAAGTAGCTATCTGGCCGTCCACGCGTGCTCGTGGATGGCCCATATTTTATTTTACTTTTTTGCTGAAAAAATAAAGTAAAATTTGGACCAATTAACTGGCAGAAGTCCATTTTTGGACGTCCTTTAATCTTCCAAGGCTAGAATCAAAACTCTCTTCCCCCCCCCCCCGAAAGCTATTAGCCTCCTAATTCACTTGGTAGTCACGTCAGCTCGTCTTCTTCCCTCATACAAGCCCACCACCACCACTGTCCTTCGTACCACCACCAAACCCCCCAAACTAGCCACCACTGAACCCACCACAAGTTTTTCTATCGCTAGCTCCACCAAACCAACACTACTATCATTATCAAACACCAAACCGATATGATTACCACCACTACCATAACTTCTCTGCCCTTCTTCCAAAACCCCAACCATCGATTTGATTTTAGTGTTCAGTATGGATTTTAACTTTGGCTTTTGCAGATGGTGGCAATGCGGTGGCGTCGCGCTTTGGTTTGGCGTTAGGTTAGGATTTTAATTTTGGTTTTTGGAAATGGTGGTGGTACTATGGCGCAATAGCTCTGAATTGGGTTTGATTTTAATCTCTTCATTTTAAAATTCTTACAGTTTGAAAACTCTGAATTCGTAAAGTTTAATGTTTGGCAACAATAGTGAAAGGTTATTGTGTAACAATAATTTGTTAATTATGAAATAATTGAGTAATATATTAATGAATTGCTAAAACAAAAGATGAAAAATAGATGGTTGAGATTGAAAAAGAAGGGGAGGGAGAGAGTGATAAACGACTAAAAAAGTAGAAACAATGTGATATAAAAAAGTTCTGAATTGTTGAAAATACTTTTTTATCCCGAAATCATTCTTTAAATTCTGTCTAGAACTTGACAAAAGTTTCCTTTTTAATGTTAAAACACTATAAGAAATTAGGTCTTTAACGAGCGCAATTAGCTATGATCACGTTAGTTATCTTAAAATTTAATAGTAGGTTTTTAAATTTCACCACGATATTTTATATCCCTGATACTTTATCGGTTTTTTTTGTTTGTTAAAGTCCATTGTATTTCATTCATTCAAAAAGAAATTATCGTTTTTTCTCAAGCTAAACTTCGTTATAGGCACAACCTGACGTATGACGCCACCGAAGTATGACGCTATCTTACCCTACGAACCAACAAAAGCAGAAGCCTTTAAAGCTGGGGGCTTTACAGGCTATATAACACTCAGACTTGGCCTACTTAGGACCATGAACCAGCAGTTTAACCTAACTCATCGTACCGGCACGACCGAAATGAACGAGAAAAAAGTTACAGGTATTACCTTAAACTCCGATAATTTTCAGCTCCGATCGTGTCTTTGACTGATGCCGCCATCTCATTATCCAAGCTACACAAAAGAAGCTCCTTGTGGTCGCCGTAACGCAGACGGTTCTCCGATGATGCTCCCAACAGAGATTCAGCTTCCAACCGCAACTCCTCTCCCGATATGCCATGACCACTAATCCGAAACGCTCCGAATTGCAGTACTGACCTCAAAAGCAAATCGACATAATCGGGATCCCCCGATACAAGGGATTTGTAATCAATATCAGGAAGAACAGACCGATGCCCGTAACCAGGGAGGGTTAGTTCAGGAATTCGCTTTGATCCATCGACGTAGTTTGAGAAGATGGAATTTGCCGCCGACCGGTAACCTTTTCCGGTTGGGATCGGAGATGGCGGCTCCGCCCGTGCAGATGAACGTGACCGAGTCTGTGTGCTTGTGATAGCCATGATTGAAGAGGAGAGAGTAAGACTATAAAAGTTGTTTGGTTTGTTTAGGTCCAAAGGCACTTTCAGCTCTATAACAACGCATGGCCCATGGTGGGGTGGTGCAAGTTAGACGTAGTAAGCACGTCTTTGAAGAATGAAGGTTAGAGTCCAAGTTACCAAGTTCTTGTAAGATTTAGCTATCTAAAGAGGCTCCTTAACAAAGTCCCTCGAGCTCATTTTCCCGCAAAGCACTTGGCACCGGGAGGAAAAAAAATATATGTTTACATGTGTAGGCGCCGAAGATATAAGCAAACACTTAACACAAATAACATAACAAAATATATTTATCTAGCGCATTGGCACTAGAGACATGTACGGGATTGAGCTTGCTATATATAGTTGTTGACACTTGACCACTGAAAATACATCGCGTGTTGCAAAAAGTTGGTCCTAAACAGAACCACGTTTGTGCTGCTAAAAAAAATAGCTAACAACACACACATTAATATACACACACCCATCCGATAGTTCAATAATGATTCACAAATACTTGTGTATGTGTGTTATAATTAATTTAAAGAAAAATTAGTGTATATTTTTGGTGGTATATCAGGAATGTGTGTGTGTGTCCAGTGGCGGAACCACGTGATCAACGGGGGACGGCGGGGTGGGGGGGGGGGGGGCAATGTACCACTTGAACTTTAAAAAAAAGAATTCTTTCCACCTGGATTGTCTCTCTGCCCGACTCTCTCTCCATCAGTTAACTGTTGCTAACACTTAATTGGGAGCTTAGGGTTTATGGAGGATAAAGAAAGGGTTAGATGTAGAGAGTGAGTGAGTGTGTGTGTGTGTGTGAGAGAGAGAGAGAGAGAGAGAGAGATTGAAAGTAAAGGTAGTTGGGGCTTTAAGTCGTCTAATCGCTACTAAGTGTAGCGGTTAGGATCTTCGGAACGGCTCCTAACCGCTACACTTAGTAGCGGTTAATGGGGAAGTGTAGCGGTTAGCCTATTTTGAACGTCCTAGGGAGGCCCGAGGAGATTCTTGGGCCAAAAATATTAAGAAAAAAATTTGGCTGCTACCCCGATTGAAGGAATCTTCCTTCTACCCTCTATATAACGACAATTAATCATCTCTAAATATTTTTAGTGACTTTTATTTAGTGATACTAAAAAAGTGTTGTTAATAATTGTCGCTGAAAGTCACTAGAAACATTTAGCGACAGTTAATTGTCACTGTACACGGGGTTGGAGGAAGATTCTTACAACCCGGATAGGAATCAAAGTTTGTTCAAATATTAATCGCTGCTAAGAGTGGCGGTTAGACGGGTTTCTATGAGAGAAAAAAAAGTGATATCTGAGTCGTCCGTGACTACACGTGGACGACTAGATGAATGGTGGAAAAATAGTTCCCCATCGGTAAATGTGGATCCACCCCCTATATATACATGCGTGTATGTATGTGCGCTCTCATGCACGTGGGTGTGTCTAGGGGCGGACCACCTCCATGACGGGGGTGGCCATGGCACCCCCTTAATTTTGAGAATTTTTTTTTTATGTTTCTCAAATAATGAGTTATCATATTTAAATTATTTATGAAAACATATTAAGATTTTATTTTGTTGTATTTTTTACTTTTTGTGTGTCACTGACCGTCATAATCTTTGTCTTTCTCATTTCCTTGCTTCATTTTCGTTCTTTCGAATTCAAAATTTTAAACCTCCAGATTACAAATAAACAAGAATAGATCAAGATTAGTTTTTATTTTTAATTCTTAAATAGGATGTCAATTTATATGGGACTATTGTCCTCGTACAGTTGATAATCTCACTTTAGTAATGCATACATATAGTAATGGTTAAGCTTCTTTCTTGCAAGTTTAGTAATTTATTAAATAAATCATAATAAATAATATATGATTAACGTATTTAATGGTGATGCAAATTTTTTTATGTTTGCCATCAATCTTTTTTTATGACTTTTTATCCCTACTTTTTCCCGATTAGACTTCCTGAGTCTGCCGTACATGTGACCGTCGTTGTACCAATTATACCGAGGGAGTACCACAAGCAGATGCCCAATCAAAGAGCATTAAGGTTCCTAATTTAGTCAAATATACTAACCCTAAGTTTATACTAATGTTTTATCCATTTCTTTTAGTTGATGCGTCAGAGGGCCGTGGCTAAGTAATCCGTTTTCCATCTATTGTCCTTCCAACGCAATCCTACGCCTAGACGATGAGGAACAAGATCTTGGTCTTAAAACCCTAATCCACTATTCTACTTATCAAACCCTAGAGAGAATCCCTCTCTTTCCCTGGCCTTACGTATATATATGGGCTTTGTAAGTTAGCTTGATGCCCATAAAAAAATGGCGAAGAGTGCAAAAAACAACACGAGTGAGAGAAAGACCCGGATAGTCAGAATCATCTGTTCAGACCCATACGCCACCGAGTCGTCCTCCGACGAACACGATCAAACTCGTTCAAAGAAACGCATCGTTCACGAGATTATTCTAGACCCCATTGTGAGTTTTCCTTCTAACGAACCTGTTGTTGTCAACAACATTTCGTTCAGCAAAAGGGTTTTGGCTCGAAGAGTCATAAAACGAAGATACCGACATGTTCGGAGGAGGAAGTGGACCAGTGAGGAGTCTAGGGTTTGTCTGTCAAGGAAGCGTGAGATCGAAGCAAAGAGGGAGGAGAGGCTGAAGATGAAGGTGGAGCCAAAAACTAAACCCGTGGTTTCTGATGACTTGCAGGATATGACGGTGGAAGCCATGGATTTGAGTGGGAAAGATGGTGGTGGGGCGGATTTGGGGTCGATGATTGTGGATGCTAATGGGTTTTTGCTGGGTGAATTCAGTAGGTTGGATGTTGAGATGCAAATTTGTGAGAGTCAAGATCCTTATGAATATTGATTTGCGGTCAGTAGAGTGACAGATTCAAATTGGTTGATTTTCTTTAGTATATTTTTTTTTTAATTGTACTTGTTTGCTTTGATGAAGTACTTTGGTGACCCGTCTTGCTGTTCGTTTTATGTAGTTTAAAAACACTTAGGGTTCCTAGCTATTTGTATGTCTAAACGTTATTTCCATATTTTCATATGATTTTATCTTGCAGTGAGGCATACGTCACATTCTAAGCTGATATTCACCTTAACTGATACCACCCCCCCCCCCCCGCCCCAAGTATTGATAAAATTTGGTATAGCTGCTGTTACATGATATTAGAGGAAGAGGAAGATAGAAAAATGTTGTGCATTTCTGGTGTAAATTACAGTGGTGGAAGAAGGGGTATAAATAGATTACAGAGAGTGTTTTGTGTGGTGAAGGTGAGTGTAGCTTAGGGTAGGCCTTTTAGACCTATAAGATATATTTACATTAACATCCCCCCTCAAACTTAAGATGGTGGATAGGAAACTAGCTTAAGTTTGGACGTTAAGGATTGATGTCATGTTTGAGGTGAATGACGATCCTTCACAGCATTGAGATCCAAACGTAGATCCTGAAGTGAAACAATTATTTGAGCGATGCCTCAGTAAATCAATGTTCCTGATGCGGCTGCCAGTGGATACAAAGTAAATCAATGTAACATGGTATCAGAGCAAGAGGAAGATAGAGAAATGTTGTGCATTTCTGGTGTAAATTACAGTGGTGGAAGAGGGGGTATAAATAGATTACAGAGAGTGTTTTGTGTGGTGAAGGTGAGTGTAGCTTAGGGTAGGCCTTTTAGACCTATAAGATATATGCCCTGTCCAAAATTAGATGGTCTTCTGTTGGCTGCATTGTAACTGCGCGTTTGGTATAAATCGTCTGATGAAGTTCAACTCTTAAAACTAAGTTAATCAACTCAAATTTGTTCATGGATGTAAATGTTTTTTCTGAAGCATCTGGGGTCTAGTAGCTCTTCATGGCAAACACGAAATTCTGCCTCTAGATTCGTTTTAGGAACTGAAATGTAGTCATGAGAAGCTCATTTTAAACTGCATATGCAATGTTGGATTTAAGCTGGAAAGATTGATGAGACATGCAACTTAAAGGCGAGGTATCTGGTACTAGTATAAACCGTATTCCTTTGTTCAAAGTCCAGTTAAAAGATTAAAACGGCGACCACCAAAATTGTATTGGAACTTGGAAGGAAAGCATCGTATAAGTTTCTACGATAAAAGATACTGACTGAAAACATAATATACTTTCTGGAAATAACAGAAGAACGCTATTAGGCAGTAGAAGAAACCAAAGGTTGGCAATGAATCGTAACGCAACGTTGGAAAGTGGGTGAGCTATTATTCAAGATTTTTGGCAAATCGTTCAACTGCGAATAAGAAACCTTCTCTTTTAAAAAAAAGAAGAAATCGAAGTTACAAAAACAGAAAGGGTGATATTAGGTATCTCAAACAATGAGAGCAATAATCCTGACAAGGCAACAGTACCGAAGAGATATGCTACTATAAATAACAGGAGAACAGAAGATAGAAGCAATAGTGTTGGTTTTATTGAATATGCATGACAGGTTTTATCTAATCCTTGTACTTCAGTGAAAACATTAATACTAACCAATATGAGGAATAAAACAATGACAGGTTTTAATGCTACCCATAGGCCTAATTATATACAAATTCTAGCGATAAACAATATGAGGAATAAAACCATTTACTTCTTGGTAGATAGACCCTTCTCCTGCATTGCTAGTCCGAACAGGATACATTCATGTATAGCGATGAGGCTTAAACCGAAGGGAATGGATTTATATGATCGAAACAGACAAGGAACGCTGATGAATTTGCACCCACACAACAGAAAGTTAAAATTACCTCTATTAGCTTTTAAGCTTTCAATGGTCCACTTCTCTGCCTAACCTGAATTTCCAGCACAGTGTCTCAACAAATGCTGCTGAGCTTTATTTCCACTTCCACAGTATGTACTCGGCTTATGATTGACCTTAAATCTCTATCCTTCTCATGGGTGCTGACCCACTAGCGAAATCCATAGTAGCAACTAATTTTGTTGTTGATGTCAAGGAAAGTGGGTTCGCAATCGACGTAGGGGTGCCACAAAGAATGCAGTCCTAGTCAGATGCCAGGTAGAGTGATGTGAAACACAGCAAGAGTAGAGACCAAAGGCTTCCCAGACAGAACCTAAGGGTGGCAGTGCTGCGAGAGCGATGGCCCCGGGTGAATACACAACGACAGTCACAATCCGATACTTAGGTCCAGAGTTAAGGTCTTGTGTGTTTCTCTCTCTAGAATTGTAGAGTGAGAAATTGAATTTTATCAAAATGAGAGAATTCGGTTGAAAATGAAATCAAAAGTCTACTATTTATAGGCAAAACTGTGACTATGTCATCAGGGTGTCTTCAACTGACCGTCATCCCCTGGGAGTGACACATCACCAGGGGGTCCAAAAATACTGGTTCTCCGTTAGACTGTCAGATCGCCTATTCATCCGGTCTGCTCCTCACATCATGGCTCTGTCTGTCTGGAAAGACTGGCTCCCACAGCTAGGGATGGCAAAAAAATCTGAACCCGCGGATTTTCAACCCGCCCCGATCCTATAGGAGCGGATTATTTTTACTTTGACTAGATCATGGAAGGGTATGATATTTTTGTCAAAAACCCGCAGTAGGTTAAGGTCGGGTATGGTATTCTCTGCAATCCGCCCCGCCCCTCCCCACCCCAATATGCTTACCCTAATAAATTGGTTGGTTATAGCCGTCCATCTATACTATATATATGTTCTTTATGGCAAACCCCACATCTCACCCTTCTCATTCACTCTCCGTCGCACGGCCAGTTGGCCACTCCCAAGTCCCATGTGATCTGACCACTCTCCACCACCACATGGCCATGAACTTCCGGCCACTCCACCACACGGCCACGAACTTCAGTCCACTCCACTGCATGGTGTCTTTCGATGGTAACAACGCGCGGACGCCCATTCTTCACCGGCGGCCACGAACTTCCAATGACTCCACTGTACGGCCACGACCTTACAGCAGCTCCACCGCACAGTATCTTGTGACGATAACACCGCACGGCCACGAACTTGCCACGGACTTGTCTCTCTACGGCTCTACCGACCGCTACGCCGGCGCCGCTGCCTTATCTCAGCTTTATCACATATTCAATTCGTGAATCCAAGCTTTGCTAAACCAAGTAGAACAGAGCCAAGACAGGAGTGGGGAAGGTTGGTTTTGGGTTTTTTTGTGTGCTACAGAAAGGATGGGGCAGATTCGGGTTTCTTACATCCACGTAGGGTCGGTTATGGTTTCTTACATACATAAACCCGGTGCGGGGCAGGGCGGGGCAAAGTTTAATGACTAGCGGGGCTGGTTCAGATTTTAGTAGATCGGCATCTGACCCGCCCCATTGCCATCCCTACCCACAATGCTGGTATGGCCAGAGAGCCCCCTTGATCTAACCACCAGTCTAAGCCCTTGTAGAATCCCACAGGCCTGGTAGCGGTGAGGAAGACCCGACGCCCAACTACCAGGTAGACTAGGTGCAACGCCCTCTGGAGACATGCTCCCGTCTCGGAGTGACACGGGGGTCATAGTCCCTAAGGTGTTGATGATGCCCCTAGTACCGGAGCACGTAGGCCAGTCACGCAGACACCCTGACAGAGATAGTGTCCCGAAGGAGTGATTTACCCGACAGAAGATGAGTCTTCGTGCTGGAGCACTTAGAGCTCCCTGGCAGAGATAATGTCTCAAAGAGCGAGCCTATCTCTACAGGTGAGTCCTTGTGCCGAAGCACTCGAAACGTGTCAAGATAGTATCCAGGAGGAGTCATCTACCTAACGGGCTGAGGTAGCATCCCGTAGGAGCCATTTACCTGGCAGAAGAGGAGTTGAAAAGCTCTTTGGCTGTGATAGTGTCTCGAAGGAATCGCCTGACCCACTGGTGAGTCCTTGTGCCAGAGCACTCGGAATGCGTCGAGGTAGCATCCCAGAGGAGCCGTTTACCTGACGGGCCGAGGTAACATTTTGGAGAGCTGTCTACCTAACGGAAGGGGAGTTGAAAAGTTTTCTGGTGGAGATAGTGTCCCGGAGGAGTCGCCTATCCCTACAAGTGAGTCCTTGTGCCGGAGCACTAGGAGTGCATTAAGGTAGCATCTCGAAGGAGCTGTCTACCCGATGGGCCGAGGTAGCATCTTGGAGGAGTCGTCTACTTGGCAGAAGGGGAGAAAAATTGCTCCCTAGAGAAGATACTGTCCCAGAGGAGTCCCCTATCCCAGCATGTGAGTCCTTGTGTCGGGGCACTCGGAGCGCGTCAAGGTAGCATCCCGGAGGAGCCATCTACCCGACTGCCAGAGGTAGCATCTCGGAGGAGCATTCTACCTGGCGAAAGGGGAGTTGAAAAACTCTCTAGCGAAAATAGTGTCCCGAAAAAATGGCATATCCCTGCGGGATGCTGCACACTCTGGAGAGTGGGTCAAAGCATATTCCACGACCAAGGCAAGGTGTGCATGGTGTGCTAAAAGGATGGACCAGCGCAAGGAACGTGGTAATGTGACAGAGAGCTAGGGCACGACTGCATCAGCACCCGGTGCATGGGCGCGGCGAAGTGTTGGAGACGGCGCGCGGGCGACGGGCATCCGGAGTCGTTGCGCGCCCGCGGGCGACAGGCGTCGCTGAGTCGGCGCGCGGGCGTGTAGGCGACAGGCGTCACAGAGTCTACGCGCGGGCGCGGACAATGGGCTTTCATGGAGACGGCGCCCAGGCGCGAACAACGGACGGTGTAAGGCCTAGGGAGAGCATGTGTTGAATGAGAGGTGGGAGGCACGCCGACCTCCTAAGGGGGAAGGTGGCTGACCCCCTTGAGGAGAAGGTGGCCGACCCCCAAGGGGGAAGGCGCGCCAAGGAGTAAATTTACATGACTTGAGTATGTGTCGCTTTGACCGGCTTATGAGCGTTAAAAAATTAACCCTTTGACCATCTGACGTGTCGCGCAACATGGGACCCCCGGTGAACCCTTGGGTGCGACCAAAGTAGGTTGGGAACAGTTGTAAAACCAGATTGATTCATTCTAAAACAATGCTAGAATATCCAACTCAAAGACCAAATTGAATTAAAGAAGCCTATAAGGGCAATATTTCCCGATGTGGATTTTTTATGCCGGCATTCAAGAATGGGAGAAAAGATACAAATCCGAAGTTTAGCAATTCATGATACATCAACTTCATAACTTGTTTCTTACAAAACACTTGCAGTTCTTCTTCTTTTATCATATAAACAACCAAACCGATGAGTTTGGCAAGGATCCCTGCCGGTTTTATTCAAACAAGCTTTCAAAACAAACAAAACATTTAAACTCGCCATTAAACGTTATCCCATCATGCCATGCGGTTCATGAAAGATCTCACCATTCAAATCCTTGCTTACCACCATTTATAGGACCTCCGCCCATCTGGGAAGAGTAACCAGCTGGCTCATGGTACCCAATGTTCTCAATAGCACCAACAGTCTTGAACAAACGCCGCTTGTTTATCTCCTCCACAAGTGATCGGTGCAACAACTGGCTGCGCACATCCATAAGCGACCCAATCCTCACCATCTTCCTCTGTTGGTTCGGGTAATTACAAGCTCTCTCACTACTGTTCAGCAGGGCATGGCAATGCTTGTTGGAACTCTGTGACGTTCTATCATCAGGACAGAACCTTGTATAGTTGCGTGATATGTTGGAGCTTAACTCAAAATCACTTTCAACCGCCGAGCAGTAGTTCATGCTGGAGTACTTGTAGGAGTTCCACGAGTTTTGAGAACTTGCATCGTCGTTTATAAGGAATTCATCTGCATCAGTACGCCCATAAGAAAAAACAAATCGAGAACATCCGAAATTCATGTGGGAAGTCCAATGTTATGAATTCTTGGCTCACGATGAGTCGCATAGTACTAGTCAAATAATTTTAAAAAAGGATTGATAGCTTACCTTGAGACCAATCTTGTTTTGAAGTAATCGCACATTTTTCGTGATTAGATTTGGTCATGCAAGAAGTGAAAAGACCTTCAAGAGAAGCTTGGGAGGAACAATGGGAGGAGAGAGAGTCAAAAGGGTGGTGATTTGTTTCGTCTCCGTCATCTTCTTCGTTGTAATTGAAGCTATGCTGAGGATTGTACTTTTGAGATGAGTTACGTTCCTTTTTCCAAGTTGGAACCAGAGCAGAAATCTCCTCATCAATCATCTCAGCAATCTCGAATGGCTCCCAATCAGTGATCTCCAATTCCTTGACCATTTCAGTGGCCACCTCGAGCGCAGTGTCACTCGCAGTGTCAAAGGGGAAGTATATGTTCCTAGCTTGACCTGATGAATTCGTATCACAATCAGCAGTTGCATCTTCTGTACTATGCATTACAGTAAGGTTTTCTATGAGGAAAATGATATAGTCATAGAAACAAATGACGTTGCCCAAGCAGCTAAGTACAACTATTCATGTAGGGCTAGGCTATGAAGTATAAACTTTACACTTTAGAAAAGAGTGTTTATGTCTTCAAGGTTATTGGTAATCATCCAAGACTACGTTCTAAAGGAAAGGTCAAAAGATGAGGCAGTACCATTTTTATCTGAGATTTGTACTTTGAGGAAGATACTATCATCCTCTGGGTTCATCGTCCCAGTGATTGTCATGTCTGTATTCCTCGTTATCGAACCAGTTTCCAGCAAAGGCGGCATCTTCACAGCCATTGTTCTATTTGGAGCACTTGGCTTGTCATGACTTGGTATCCTTGGAGGGATGCACAACATTGGCTCATCTTCGAGTACCTGAGGAGCAAGAAATGGATCCAGCAAAAGTTCATTGGCTGACGGCCTTTTCGAAGCCGTCTCTAAGCATTGCCCAACAAAACGCCGTGCTCCAACATCTTGAATCCGGTAAAATGCTTGCGGCAGCTTACCCTAATAGATCAGACCATATGGGCTAAATTAGTTTTTATTGTCACACAAAATATTAAGTCAAATTTTGACTCAACAATGTCTATCATGCTGAAAATTGAAGTTCAATGTCGAAGGCCAATTAATTAGCTTACCGACGTCACTTTCTTGTAAATTTGAGCAGGGTTGGAGCACTCGCTATACGGATACTCGCCAGTAAGCATCTCTAAGATACACATGCCGAATGAATATACGTCTGCAAGCTCGTCATAATCCTCCTCATACAACTCTGGTGCCATGAATTCAGGTGTGCCTGATGAAGGTTGACATAGAACTAAGTTAGTAATTCCGAGCATAGACTTGTTTAGCGCCTATATATATATATATATATATATATATATATATACATATATGGACGCCTTTTCGAATATACATAGGACTTCAAAAATTGGAAAGCCATATGAATCTGTCCCATGGCTACCCTTTTTGGAGTATAAATTCTACATAGATACGTATACATGCACGATGAACAAATATCTAAACCTTAGCCATGAATAACTTATTTTTGTGGCAAGTTTTACTTTTTTGTGACAGGATGTCTCACAATTTCACAACCCATGTTGTCATTGTCCAGCACTTGATTCTTCTCTTCTCCAATCTATCTACTCATTCGTATTCCAGGCAAGCACACAGGGCTAGTGAGAATGAAGAATTACCAATGACGCTGTGCGCATGCTGCGAATCACGAAGAGTGGCTGCCAACCCTAGATCACCAATCTTGACTTGTCCAAGATGGCCATTGATGAAAATATTATCGCACTTGAGGTCTCGATGAATCACTGGGGGTTGAAGACCATGGAGATGAGCTAGTCCTTGCAGGATCTGGCGTGACCAATTTTTAATCGCTCTAATGTCGATTCTCTTGTACCTCCGTCTGTACCTGCAGTATGAGCATAGAATACAGCATGTCAACGCTGCATTTTGTACATACTAAGCAGCTAACTCGATCATGCTTGATTCCTGTAAAAAAACTTAACTAGAAAGTAATACTTTTTTGGAGCTGCACGTTGCGTCCTATACAGTTTTGATGGCTATACTTTTACTGATCATTCTCAGACGGTCAGGCATAGAGTAGGAGAGAAAAGAACAGCTCGCCAACAGATTTAACAAGATATCGAGGAGAAAAAAGCAAAACTTGCGTTTGATGTGATATTAGTTTAGTCTTCATGCATGCATGCAAGGTGACAAGGGCAAAAGGCTGTGCTTACTCCCTAAGAGTGCCGGAGGTAAAGAGTTCAGTGATGAAGTTGAAGGTTCTTCCGTCAACAGCGATCCAAGTCGTGTAAAATCGCATGATGGAATCGTGATTGAGATTCTTTAGGAGGTGGACTTCAGAGTAGAGCCGCTGCAACTCATCCGGTGATCGGAAAACATCGCTGAGTTTGACTTGGTTCCAAGCCACCTCCATTCCGACAAGTTCATCGAATGCTCTATACACCGTCTTCATTGCTCCTTTGCCAAGAATTTCTTTAAACTGCGAGAGGGAAAGGATTTTTAACACTTCGACAACAATTTTTAATACCAATTTGATTACTACACCAGCTGCATAAATGAAAATTTTATGGAAGTTCATAAGGGCGGGCGAACTTTTTATATGAAGTGATGGGCACAAAGTGCATGAAGGGAATGAAACATCATTCTTTTGGGTTTTTTTCTTCCACGTACTGTAATGCAGGGTTTAATACATAGGTGTCAGAATTCACTGAACCGGCCGGTCGGACCTGTTTAACCGTGAACCGGTGACTTCACCGGTCCAGTTCTTGATTTGGATCAGTTTTGCACTTGATCAGGAAGACATGGCATAAACCGGCCGGTTTCTACCGGGTTAACATCCATGGACAAAATGCTCAATACTATATGATTGTTAGCACTAGGGATTCAACCTAAGATCGATATCCAACTTGAAAATCTTATTAAGCAAATTAACACCACAATCGTTACCGTTAAAAGTTGAAATTTGTATGTTGTTTGGTGCTTTTAATCAAGTAATTTTTTCTATAATCTTAATTTATCTAAGTTTACTTGAACTGCCAGTTGAACCAGTGACCCTTGAGTCGGTGCCTTCACAGGTTCAATGATCGGTCCGGTTCTGATAATTATGATTTAATGTCTGGTCACTGTTGGTGGACTGACTTCCAACCACGTCCCTGGGGGGGTAGGGAGAGATTAAGTCTAACACGAAATCCAAGTGGCCAAATAGTAAGAAAGAAACGGCTGGCATGTCGTAAAAGTAATTAGGTAATCTTTCATTTTTAGATTGAAAAATCAAAATTTTATCTTACCAGACAAGTCAAAAAAGGAACCTGTAAGGAAAAAGTTTACAGGATATACACATACGTGTAAGCAATAATTTGGGCAGCAAAGGCAACAACTTGATCATATTCAAGACAAATGTTTTGTACCGAAAAAAAAAATTTCCAGAGTCTTGGAAAGCCTGCTAATTATGATAAAACGAGCAATTCCCCGTGCCAGTTGACCTAGGAGCAGCTTCCTTTGAGGGAAATATGATCCGCATTTTAAGCATTTTCATCTTGTTTTCCCTCTTCCCCCAAGTCTAATACACTACTCCACCACTTCAATTCTTTGACAGGCTCAAACATTAAGGACATCGATGGACTACTTACGCGATAGTCATGTCTTTTTTTTTCTCGTTTAATTGATGGATAGTCAACTCCCTCGGGACAAGTTTCTTGTCTTTTTGCCCTTAGTTGGCTCCTGGTCTCCTTAATGCAATTTTCTGCTGTTTATATTTGATTAATCTCAACCCTATATATAGCTGAATCTCCAATGAATATTAGCGTTAAGAAAGTTTGTCCCTTGAAATCCATTATAGCAACCAATTGGTTGCATCTTATAACTGTATAGATGATTAGTGAACCCCTCACCTACCGCTGGAGAACAGCATATTATCATATATTGTCGTGCTACATTAGCTTATATATGACCATAAAGGCTCACCTAATTGCACCATAATTAACTTCGTGTATCATATGCACCATGACATTATTCACTAAAGCAACATCATGATGCATCACAATGGCAAAAGTCAAGCATAAATGTGCATCAAACTTTGCAAGATTTGGGAACTTACACGTCCATATCGACCGGATGGATCCATTTCGCTGTAAACCAACTGCGAGTTTGTTCCATCACCACTTACTGCTTCCCCCAACCGCGTTCTATACATGACTAAAATTACCAGCAATATTACTTACTATGTATACTACTGCAGAAACCTTATTTATACTACAGTACGCAAGCGATCTTTGTGAGCGTGAACGACGAGAGCAGCTAATGCTAGAAGATCCGTGGCTTTCCTTCGTGGTTTTCGTATGAAAAAACGCCAAATAAGAGCCAAAAGAGCCTTGAGTAATCGATTCTCAGCATAATCCAAGCCATCCCGCCAACTTTCCTGGTAAGCTCGTATTCCTGGTCATACATTTGCTTACAAAGAGAGGTTACAAAGAGAGGTGATTGATATGGATAAGACGAATATATGGTAGGACAAAGAGCGCTAGAGAATATCTTGTGTCAGCCAATAACAGAGTTTCTTTCCTGTGTTATTTGCTGTTGAAAGTAGACTTTCGAAAGTTTGTGGAGGTGGGTTCTCTTCAAGAAAGTTTCGGAACCGAAGGATCAGAAAATGGAATGAAACGTTTGTTCAACAAGAAATTGGGCTCCTGAACTTGAAAAATCTGTGTCCACGCTTTGGTAGTGCCATTTTTTGTGGTTGTTGGGAGAGAGAGATTCAAAATTTGACAGATAGAAATTGATCGAGAATCTAAGGCCAAGAAAAAGGTTGGAGAGCTTTTGGCAAGTGCAGGCAAAAGGGTAGGAAGAGAAGGTGGAGTGGAGATGTATACATCTATATAGAAAACGAGTTGATGGAAGCCTGTCCCTGTTTGAAGGGCCCTCATGTAACAGAGCTGACTCGTGTTGACAGAGTCCGATCAACATTATGTGCAACGGCGTTAGTCTGCTGCCATAATCATTTCAATTATTGAGATTAATAAGCAATATACCAGTACCAGATTGGTCTAGATTATGTTGTATTTGATGCAGCAACAGTGACAAACTTGAACATTATACTCAACTCTTATTGATGATCATCAAATGAAAAAAGGGCAAATGATAAAGAAAAGGCTGTAGTTATCTTATTGTTTTTGAAAGCTTTTTTGCTCTTACGAAATACTAAAATAACTTTGAATTGGTATATTTTTTCACTAATTCAATGTAAGAAACCCTCATTGTAGACGTGATTGCACTATACCGGCATCTTGTACATGTTTGTTCAGAAGGCGAGAATGACATCGTGTCGCTTCTCATACGGGAGGCAACCATTAATGCTCGATCATATAATACAAGTCGCGGAAGTTATATATATATATATACGACATTATCGCGTCAAGGCTTCTTTATACAATCAGCTAACAGAAAAGCGAAAAACTAGGGTAACAGTGGCCACCACCATAATCAACTGTTGCCTGACACAACTAGAGCCTGTAGTTTCGTTTTTCATTTGATTGAAGATTGAATAAAATCGTTTTGAAGGAGTCCCACCACCTATTTTATTCTTGTCGTCTCTATATGTAAATTAAAAGTCTAGGATCACTTTATTTAATCTCTATTTCCTTTGGCCTTTTTTGAAGCTGTAAGGCCTCTATAGCTGGTTGAAAATATAAACGTATGATATCATTGTCTTTGTCCCAACGTGAGATTATTAATCCACAGAAAGAAGGGTTGACTATACCAGTCAACTATGAAATGGCATATGATATTATGAACTAATACTTGATGCAAACATTTGGGGGATTAATTTATGTGTCCATCGTACTGGTTTGGAGTTTTTATGGATAGGTTTATCAGGTTATATTGTACCACATCAATTGTACATATCCAGGGAGGGGATGGCCCGGGATGGGCGGTTGGGAGGAGGGGTGGTGGTGGAAGCGGCGGGGCGGCGTGGGGTGGGAGGCAAGGGGAGGGCGAAGAAATGGGCTTGCCTCATAATTTTTTGTCATATATTGCTTTTGGAGAGCGATAATAAACGTACGTCTAATTTGGACAAGAAGGATGTAATCTAATTTCTTCATTTTTTTAACAATCATGCATACGCACGCACACTCTTCGAAGCACGCATATATAATGTAGTTCGAAGAAATCACAGAACGATCGTATGCTTATGTTTTCGTTCCTCTTTGGAATGTGATAGCATTTTAGAAGAAATTTTATCAGAAATAACATTTGATCAATGTTAAACAACATTAACATTTCAAGATTGAACATCACAACTTGTCGGTTTTACGGATAGGTTTTATGTGTCATACGTACATATATCTACCTCATTTGCGTAATTAAAGTTAAAAAAATATTTGTGACGAGGCAAATCTTAATCCAACTAGAGTAGTAACTAATTAAAAACTATCGAGTCAAAAACTACCTCCTCCCAAGGCTCTATGGTGGTGGCTGGGGATCAATCGGCGGACTCTACGTGGTACATTGAATCTCATTAACGTAATAATCGAAGAATAAAAAAGTTGGCGACTGGCAAGTGTTGAAAAGGCAACATGCACAGTAGTACAGACACGACTAAATCACTCCATTATCTTATATGGTTAATTGAAGAGTTGTAATCGTATTATCCAAATCCGAAGTACAATCAGCAGATTAAAAGTGTGTCATCTGCTTACAACTCATGTACAGAGAGAAGAGCAACGTTATGGAGCATCAATCATCAAGCCTAACTCGGAAAAAACTTGTGAAGCAAGCAGTATGGTCTTTAAGGCCTATTCTCGAAAGTTTCTTTCTTCCTCCTCTGGTAGTTTTTACTGGACAGGATTCCCACCAGAAAATTTCTCTCTTAAATGAGCGTCGCCCAGTCATCACTCTGTCAGCTCTACCACTCATCTGAAGAAACGGCAACGGCTCCCCATCTTCTCCTTAACTCCTCAAAAGTTGCCCCCATTTGGCATTCGCTCAATATGACTATCCCAGCATGCACCAACCCTCATACTTTTAGGGAATGGTTTATTGCTTGGGTTTCCGCACTAAACTTCACTTTGTCACTTTGGCTTATCAAAATTACTTGTAATATGGTGATCTTCCAAAATTTAGACTAAAAACCAGGGTACGTTTTGGTTCGGTAAACACAACTTTGTCGATATTTCTAGTTAGCTTACGAGAGATCACTCAAGTTATCAAACAATCGTAATCGGTCTAAGATGATACGAGATGTCACCGACCCCATTTCCAACGCAACTTAAGTTACAATTGCCTGCAACCAACTGCATCTTCCGTCTTCTTTGATTACCACTATGATACTTTAAGTCAACAGTTCGAACTTTAAATGTTCGTCATAATACAGCCGATCACTTGCCGCTTCATATTTTTCAAAGGATGTTTTTACTCTACACTCAAGAAGAAGCTTGCCTCAAAGGGCCTTTACTCTACACTCACTAGCAGATTATCTATTACACATGTTTATGACAAATTCATTCTTTCTCAGATGCAGCTCTCTAAACTGACAAATGTTAACAATATTGGATTAATGGAGGATATTCATTTTGTTTTACAAGAATATCACTTCATCCATATAAGCAACTGCACAAACAACCAAGTAGACCACGACAGCTAAAGACAAAGGAGAGCAGCTCTTTAGAGCAATCTCAAGAGAAGTACCTGTAAACCTATTGGGATGTACAGTTACTGCTCTTATGTATTTATTGTGTCCTCTACCATCAACTTTTCAATCTGGTTGTAATCACTTCTCTATCTTTTGATCATAATGGAAAGTAGTTAAACGACTCGTGTAACCACAGAGAAACTTTTTAACATATATGTCATCATTTTTCTGTTTAACTTAAATCCAAAGTACATCATCTTCAATCATACTCCTTCCCTCTACTTATATATAATAATAAAGGTTTGTCATAATTGAAAGATAAACATATTTACGATAGTTTTGAGTATTACCAAACCCGGGCGTCACATGCACGCGAGGAAAAATAAAACGAGAGAAATTACTTTCGATTTTCATGGTAACCAAAAAAAGAAACCTTAACTAAATACTTTTGGTAACACTTCCCAGGGAACTGTTTGAAAGTACTTAAAAGAGCATGGACAAAATTTTTAGGTGCATCACATGTACAACTGACAGTATCTAGCGCCTATTGTTTTGCTACTGAAAAGTTTGATAGCCAGACAATCCTCATTATCAAAGTTAAACAAGCAAGCTGCCAGTGACGATGTCACCATTAATTAAATGGCAGAGGCCAAAAACCAAATCCTGAATCTATTTGTCTCCATCTTCTAGAGTTGTCAAATGGGCCGGGCGGCCCGCGGGCTGGCCCGGCCCCTTTGATGAACAGTGCTGGCCCGGCCTTTTAGGGCCTAGGGCCTGGGCCAGGCTTATATTTTCCAGGAAAAAGTCCGGACCCGGCCCGGCCCGGTTTTGGCCCGGGTTTGGCCCGGCCCGGGTCAGGCCCGGTTCAGCCCCCCTCTTTACTTTTGAAATTCCACTTTTCCCCCTTTCCCCCAATGGATTTATTCCCCTTTTCCCCCTAAACAGTACTGAAGATTTAAGTAATGCGAAGAATAATAACACATCTTAAAGTCTTTGATTTTTTTTTTTATAAATATAGTGGTCATGGGATCGAGTAAATTTCCAACATCTTTATGTATTGAAATTGCTGACCCCAATGCATCGTATACCCCACATTTGCTGTATTTTATCAATTTATGTTACAATTTGAGTGGGCTGGAACTTAGAATCTGTTAGGGACACTTTAATAAAGCGTCCCTAACAGCAAATTACCACATAATTAAAAAAAACCCTTACCTTGAATAACAAGAAAATGCCAAAAAAAAATTTGGGCCCGGGCCGGCCCAAGCCCGGCCCTAAATGTTGGGCCTGGGCTTGGACCGGGCCAAGATATCCTCAGAACCAGGCCCGGCCCGGCCCAGTTGGCAGCCCCTTGGCCCGGCCCCGGCCCGATTTGTTGGAGGCCCGATGGGCTTGGGCTGGGCCGGCCCATTTGACATCTCTACCATCTTCCCTGTCCCTAAAATGGTGGAAATCTAATTCTTATTCACGGTGGTGGTTCAGCGCACGAGTAACGGTACACGGGAGAGAGAATGGGCATCGCAGCACAGTTCTACCATTCAAGCAACAAGAGAACCTTAAATTTCTCTATGTTAAGTACATTTCCGACATACTCAGCAAGAGGATTCCGTGTATCTGACTAACTACAGCGGCGGTGGAACAAAAGTGACAAGAACTTAATTTAGGATCTATACACAGACAACAACGTGCTACAATAACAAGATGGGGGGCATTTAATTAGTTGAATTTACAAAATGCCTTCAAATCACGCTCCAAAAATAAAGGACTTCCTCAAAATCTTCCAAGCAAATAGAGGCGAAGTTCGAGCTTTTGTTAGCATATAATGCTCTATCTCAGTCATACTCTCTGACTATGTAGATAGAGGATCCCTTCCCATCACGACAGAGGTGGGAAATCTTCGTCGTCTTTCAAATGGTAGGACGACTTAAGCGTAAACCTACATTTCCAAGATAGAAAAGAGCTTAAACAGGACCGCCAGACAGCAAGACAATAAATTGGTCCACAAATAACTAGAGAAAATTTCCGGTGGGTTATATGAGACTCACATACCTGTCCTTATCCACAGCCAATACGGGCTTGGGCCTTTGCATCCGCGGGGACGTTTCAAGGCCTTGACTAGAAGTTTGAGGGAGTGAAGCAGCAGTTCTTGCCTGCTTGCTACTTTCAATTAAGGGTTCTCCCAATGGGATAGGCCCAACAGACCCAAACTCAACCCCTTCAGTTTGCAAAATTAAGCCATTGGCATTAGGATGTACCTTCTTAAGAGGGGAACCAGAATATTGGATCTCTGAAGATGCAGATATCCCATCACCATGATCAACAGGGGACTCCGTGAATGTCATTGGTCGGCCGTTGCTTCGAGGGGACCTTGCTGGTACCTGATTCCTTCCCTTCACTGCTGAAGGCCTATAACCTTGTGGGCTACGATTCTGCAAAAAATTATTGCAAAAGGCCACCATTTCAAATAATGCGGCTCACCACCTTAAGAATATGATTAACATAGACTCGTATGGCAAAATCTGGCACGAAGTGAGTATACCATGTTAGGAAAATATGTCCCTGTTCCTCGCGGCTTTGGCATCTCTTCCAAGCCAAAGCCTGCACCGGGTATTAGCATGGGTTTCAAGGGGTATAACATTGGACTTGACACAACTCCATTGGCACTCCCATTGGAAAATCCATTCCGCCTCATGCTCTGGAAGTGAGGGGGCGGCATTGGAGGCATGGGAAGAGCATGCAAACTTGAGGCATAATCGTAACACCACCGACCAAATTGCAAACATTTGAAGTGGCTATCATAATCCCCAGAAAGATCTGATAAATTCAAAGGTTCAGGACTTGCGTAAGGGCTTGCTGGGGAAGCAACTGGACCATGGTTTGAATGGAACGGAGCCGGAAACCCATTATTATCAGTGACGACGCCTCGTTCTTCAGGAGGTCCTTGTGTTCCATGTTTCCCGTTACACAGTATGGCATTGGAGAAATACAGATGAGGTGCATGATGTGCTGTACCTGGTGGAGAAACTCTCTCTTCACAGCCAGAAACTTCAGATGAACCATTTGAAAATTTAAGTCCTCGAGTCTTAATGGTCGCGAGGTCTTTTGCATCCCCAGCAAACCGAATTCCTGAAAGAGCACTCCCTTGGTTAGCACCATCAGCTTTCGAGGGCAGTGAAGGGTGAAATGCTTCCCCAGAGCCTATTTGCTGTCCATTAGCAATCCTGCTGTTTTTCATTTGCATCCCTCCAGCTGTCGTGCTATTGATTACATCCTTCGATGATCCATCATGATTGTGTTTACCATCTCCAGCTGTACCAGTACAATCAGCACTTTTCAACTCAGGACCAGCCTTTTCTTCTATATGTGACTTGGTTTCTGACATGGAGAGTGCAGGACCGCAACCACTGCTACTAGACACGGGGTCCGGATCTTGAACATCTGGCCTCTGTCCACTTCCATGCCTATCCAAAGTGTTTGAGAAAAATTTGCAAATTTCGTCAGCCACGTTATCCTCTGGCTGCAAAAGTATTCGTCCTAGTTTCCGAGCCCCGTATGTGAAAGCGCTACGTATCCGATAGAAGTTTCCTATGCAGACCAGGCACGTAAAATCAGCTTCAAGTTTTAAAAGACAGAAAGAAGCATAATTGAAAGACAAAGGCTTCGTGCCAAACCTGTCTAGTTTTCCAAAGCGCCAAAAGAAGAGATGATCAAAAACAAACGAGAAATTTGGACTGTGCCATACAAAAGCGTACAGAAGCTATATTTTGTTGAAAAAGTTTAGATAATATAACATAAAAGTAGTTTTCTAGAAAATTTCCACCGATAGAAAGGTCCTAGTTCTTTGGGAAAGAACGTCCACTTAGATTTAACAACCAAAAGAGGAGCCTATGTAGTCTTGCCTCCTTGCCAATGAGAAGCTTCAAATTGCTGGGGATGGGTAAAAAAAGAGGGTTGTCTACCTTTGCTGACACTTCGGCCAAGGTTGTTATTTTCTTTTAACGGATCGACTATGTTGAGATGCTTTTGCAGAAACGTTCTCGAGTCTATGTCAGCACCTCTGCAAGGAACTGAAAACGTGTCTACACAGTATCTAAAGAAATCATTGCCGAGCAATAGACCATCCCCACCATTTTCAGGAATCTCAGCTGCAAAATGAGAAAAGGAAAGTGCGTTTAAGTAAACAAATTAGTAAAAGCCTATATGAAGTGCACTAGTTTTAGAAAATGTCGCTCACCCACGATATCTGGCAATGAGGACAAGTGTATTGGACCATTTAAACTGACACAGTAGTTGTCCCAATCAAATTTGCTAAAATAGTCTAAGAATTTATATAGAACCTAAAGTTCAGCAGCAAAATCATTAGTCTCTTCCAAGTCAAAATATTGCCAAAAATGAACAACAATTCAATGAGCACTCACTGCTAGAGGACCATTTAATGTCGAGTGAAAGACATGGAAGATATATAGAACTAAAGTCTCCAAGGCATAGGTAGAAATTAGGCCATGATGAGCACCGAGAATTCGACTCTCATAATAGCACCAGGCTTTAATCAGTATGATGCTGCGTTTAAAGAGATGATCCTTGCCAATAAGGCGATCAACCTGTTATAAGCAACAGCAGAAATATGAAATCCTAAACCAGCACCGTTATACACAAAATGAGAAAATAATACGCAGCCTACATAAGAGTGTAAATGCATAGAGATGTCTGTCTGCATGTGTGTGTGTTTGTGTGTCGATAGATCATCAAGAGTAGAAATTACTGGAGATAAGTAGGAAATCTTCATATAAAAACCAACTATCCCCTCCATAACATGGGTCCAGTAACTTAAAAAGAGCAGTAATTTCTTTTTGACAAACATAACATAAACACTAAAAGACCATCTCCAGATTTTGTAAATAACCATTTAAATCCAGAACTTCTCAGTGGATCTGACTCAATTCAATAAGCTCTTCTTTCCCTGCTTGGGATCGACACATGAATCTTCCTTACCATTCCCATATAGCGCCATAACTTCAACTCAACCTAAGCTACCAAATCTATCTTTACTATAAGAGCCTTGGGCTAAACAACATGCTTGCAAAA
The DNA here is from genome assembly GCA_033070095.1 of Escallonia herrerae. Lineage (NCBI taxonomy): Eukaryota > Viridiplantae > Streptophyta > Magnoliopsida > Escalloniales > Escalloniaceae > Escallonia > Escallonia herrerae. The sequence continues at coordinate 175,300 of JAVXUP010001153.1, read as the reverse complement.
CCATTTTGTACCAAAAAAAACACCTTCATTTTGTGGCCGCGCTTCGGCATCTATTAGCCAACAAGCTTCAATGCTTTCCCCAAAGCTTTCTAATTGCGCCATAAACTACATACCTAATATTCAGTTCCAGTGCAAACTCCAGTTTTGTCTATGCTTTCTGATCCAAAACTTAAAAATCATCAAGAAATAGAATACTTCGATCCTGTGACTAAGGCACTTATGACTAAGCCAACGAGAATGAATTTTATATTTCTAAGAAAATCGTACATTAATTGAAATTTCAGTAGTATTTCTCTTGAAGATGCTGTAAAATAGAGTTACAATTCCATTACATTCCTAATATGGACATATTTGAATATCCATTAGTAACCAAATACTAAATTTTTAAGGACTATGATAATTAAAATGCCGTAATGAGGGGTGGAGCAGAATCTGGACTCGTGACTATATAAAGATGTCCTAGTGCTTCAGTTTCTGGAACGGCACGAATTTTGAGAGAGGCGACAGAAGTGTCTTATCCACCTTCACTCAGTGATTGGATAGATGCGTCTTCATGATAGAGAGACCTCACCCCATGCTACAAGAAGGGGAATGCGAAGAGGGGTGTCCATACATGGGTGCTCTCCTGAAATAAACATACCTGAATGAATATTGATCCACATATCATTTTCTTCAATGGTATGTTAACATGTGCTAATATGGAAGGGAACAAGGTTTGGACTTGTAATTCTACCAGGATTTCCTATTTTTCCAGCTTGTGGAGCGGCACGAATTTGATGGCACAACACAAAAGTGCCTTATGAACCTAAACCTATCCAAGTTCATTCAGTGATTGGCCAAATGTGAGTTCATATTAGAGCCTCACCTCATGATAAGGGAAGGGGAATGCAAAGAGGGCGGTTCCATACTTGGGTGCTATGTAACACCAGCTAACCAACAGAAGAACAACAGACTAAACAAACCATGTATAGATATATAGGGAGGGAGGAGAGCGAGGGCGGGAGAGAGACGGGGAGAGAGCAGCCGAAAAAAAGAAGCTTTGCTAAGAGATGTTGCTAGCTTCATGATTTTATCTACAGAGCGCTAGAGTTTCTACTTCACTGAAGGATATCAATCATTGCATAAGAAGCTCACACATACAGGTTCAGGCTATTGAAAGCTTCACATATTCGATATGCAAGTTGATACATTTTTTTCCTGCATAGAAGGACGTTCAAGCTTAAATATGGTAGCCTACCTGCTCAAGAAAACACAAGGTACAAAGGCCACCTATTTGATTAAAGGAAATATCCACCACGATATTCTGAACGATGCATTTCACGACCTTTACCTGCCAGAAGAAAATGAATTTTTTATGATTCTATTTATAAACTTTCAACAAGCTCAGCTCCATCCATAATCTTAATTTGAAGTGCAAACTCGATAAACAAATGGAAGATGGCACGGATACAGGTTGCAAGAACAGATAGGATCAGGCTCAGAAAATAAGAATCTGAACTAGAGCCCCATATAGGCATTGTTCAACATATAGGCATTGTTCAACTAATTCACGTTTAATTTGTAACATTAAGGGTAAATGACACTCGGTACCCCTCCACTTTATGTTTAAACACAATCGCCACCCCTCTTTTGGATAATTACATTGACATCCCTTAACATTGTGTTCCACGTATCCAAACCCCATCTATAATCTCTGGAAACCCAAAAATACTCCTACTACCATCACCTTAGCAATTAACCAAGGGCCGTAATCAACACCACCACAGCCCACAACCAAGGCTTTCATCCTTACTACCAATCACCACCCACCAACACCAGCCAATTTCTTATGCCCCATCACAACTTTCCACAGATTCACAGAAACACGCACAGACACAAGCACACACTAAAGGGGCAAAACATAGGTCGGTGTTGTGAGAAAAAGAGCAAATTGGGGGGGACCAATTAGAACTCAATTCCGCAGTGGCTGTTGATGGGGATTTTGATTAACCCAGCAGATCTAATTGACCAAATAAATTTGATTGTAACTGTTAATCGGGGTTTCGATGGTGATTGTTGGGGATTCAATGTGCGGTGGTGATTGAGGATTTTGGGCACATGGTTGGATGACTGCGATGAGTTTTGGGTCTCTTTCCGGTTAAGGTTGGTGTTAATGATTTCGCTATACGTGATAAGAGTTTCTCAGAGGTGGAGAGGTTGTGGGTGGTTCCACTGGACCTGGTGGTTGTTGGTGGTGCCGGTGGAAGTGGTGTCGGCAGTTGGTGGCCGGTCTGTGGTAGTGGTGACAGGTTTTTGGGGGGCCTGTGGTGGTGGGATCATTTGGTGGATTTTTGGTGGGTCTGAGGTGGTGACATTATTTTTGGTGGTCAGTCTGTGGAGGTCATGTTATGGGGGCTGTGGGTTTGTCGTGGGAGTTATGGTTTTTGGGATAGGGCTTGGAATTGGTATCTAAAAAGTGTGAACATTAAAAAAAATAATTTAACACATGTAAGGACAATAAAGCGATTTCAACCAAAAAGGTAACATGATCCACCAAAAACTAATAACGAGGCGGGTTTAGGGTTTACGGATGGGTAGTGAGTGTATTAAGACATAAACTCAGGGTACCAAGTTTAATTTACCCTAACGTCAAACATGTTCACACTAGAATGGAAATGCAGAAACAAATCTTGAAGTGGTCCAATAGCTCCAAGGGGCAAACTTTTAAAATCTCTTATAGCAAATCCTCACCCTAAATCTGTTAACAACTTTGCATACTGCAATAATACAAAAATGCAAAAACAAAAAGGAAGAACCGATAACCAACCTATGCAAAAAAGATACGATGCTCGCACTAACAACTATCTCCCAATATCAAGCCTTTTGTTTTTCTAATCCCAAGTACCACATTTACAATCTTCCACTAACTTCTCCCTCACCTGAACAACCTAAGCCGTTTTACCTGATGAAGCCACCCTTGAACATATTTTTCTGAAAATCTAAACTCATCAAGCAGCACACCTGTGCGTGTCTCATCACAATCACTCCTATAGTAATTATGGGAGTCATGACCTTTTTGCATCATCCACTTGCCACAGGTGAACTCAACGGTGATATTATGGTCACTAGGCCCATATTTATATTGCCTATGAGATAATGAACATATAATCATGCCATGGATCCATTACCGGGAACTGCTGAAGATGACAAATTCTATGAGCTTGTTTCTGCTAATCTTGAGTTCACATCAATGAGCACTGCAGCATTGAGGGTTAAAAAGACCACTATTGTTATGAAATGCATTGATCAAAAGCCAGATCTGGAAGATGGAGCTGGTTTGCATGGACAAGTTCTCCCTATCCATTCTATGGTCAAAGTGTGTGTGCATCTGCTACGCAAGGGGGGTGAGTGTTGATGGAGTTTCGTGCTCAACAGGCGGGTGATATTCTAGTGGCTTTTGGTGGTTGTGGCAAGCGTAGTACCATGACCCTTTTCTTTTTGTCCAAAAAACAAGCCCAAAAGTGATTTTTTTTTTTTTTTTGGGGGGGGGGGGGGCCGGAGTTCAAAATGAAGATCGGAAGCCAATGAAAGGAGCACAGGGGAGGCAGGATCCTGTGTTTTGAGTCAATCCCACCAAAAAGAATGAAGACATAGTCATAAACCAACCAAATCAGCATACAAAACCACAAGAACCTCTGAGCAAGAGCTTTAAGGAGCAAAACCTGCCGGACATCAACAGGGCATATATGTTTTAACAATAAGGGGACCAATTTTCCCATCCATTTTTTACTTTTCCTTCATCGCCTAACTGAAATCACACTCTGTATGCCATGACTTAGCCCTTCGATTTTAGAGTACTCCAGCAGTAAACCCTACACTTGGTGTCTCGACTAATGCTATACCATTTGAATTGCACTTTAACTTTTTACTACACAAAAAGTTAAAGAAACAGAACAATACCTTAATATCAGGGTAAAAGTGGAATCGATATACCAGTATCAAAGGAGGCAAATTTTTTAACAGAAAGCAAATCATGATTACAGATGGTACAACCCAAGACCGATGCCATAGGGCAGTACAGGAACTATAAATTCATGCAGGCAACCACAAGCAAAGCGTTTCCTAAATAATCGGATGGAATAAGGCTTTCAAGTAACACTAGTTACCATGGAACACGCGATTCGTGAAAAATTAATTAAGCAGTATAATATTCTAATAATATCAAGCTTGACCTTTGAAATTTATTTTAACTACAATCTTTAATGACATTCAAACTGTGAAAACCAAACATGTCCATGTAGGTAGCTATTTACTATTTAAAGTTATTATCTCGTGTTACGTTTTAAAGAATTTCTTAGAATGCCAAGTGTCATAACTTCAAAAAGGGTAGTTATGTAACACCATAGAAGGTTTTTAGACCACAAATGATATTCCCTTTATAAGTAGTATAAATAAGTATTTACCAAAGTTGACAATGAAAACCTAGCCAGTCAAACCTATAAAGGCGAAAATAGAGTGATATAATGCCGTAAAGGAAAGGAAGCTGGTTGAAGTCAACAGGTATCGCTCAGCTGATCCAGCCAGCTTTCATACCCATAACTGCTAAAGTTCAACAACAAAAACCACTTTGTGTGACCAAAACAATACTTTCCAAGAAGATTATAGAACCAATTTCTTTCTTCCAAAGTAACATTATATATGATGCTAAAAAAGAAAATAGAAAGAAGCAAGCAGCACGTACAGTAAAAATTAAAGCATAGACAATATCAGAAGTCTTATTCAGTTAAAGAAACAAAACCTCAGCACGAATTAATTGAACATCATCTACAACAAACTCTGCTGCCTTGTTCTGATCTTCTCCTTCAAGCACGGAAACAATATCATTGACCAAAGCATCCTCAACACTTGCACCACCAAAGGCAGTCAAATCAATATCTCCATCTGGAAGATAAGTTTTCAATGGCACTGACCCATATGGAAAGACCTGTAGAAGGCCAAGTGTTAATTAAGAACGTTAAAAAGCATAGAGTTTGCCGTTATGTATTAAATGCAAAACCAAAAAAAAAAAAACACAGAAGTACAGAAATAAAGGGAACAAGTCAGACCAAACCATAGAATGATTAATCATAGCAATATGTTGACGCAATTTTTCATGTGCCAAGTTAGATCAACTTTATCTCAAGCATAGCCCCAAGTAGAACAATACTTAGGATTTAGAACTTCTCAAGCGCAAGAAAACTATATTACGCTGTCATTTCCTTTTTCCTTTTTGATAAGTGGATAACTTGTTTGTTCAAATTTTCAAAAGTTCTAAAACAGTAAGACAATGAGCAAATTCCAAGGATCCGTACGAACTCTAAATGTTCGCGCTTGTAAATATAAAGTATGGCTTCAATTATGCCACTTACGAAGATAAGTTGACCTTATGGTGATACGCATGAAGTTTTTTCCTGAACTAACATTTACAAAATTGAACCTAACCATTCTCGGTATCCTCTCAAGATCCTATGCCACATTGTGCGAACTTGTCGGAGGTCGCAATGCTGTTCGGTGCAGGAGACAACACAATATAGTACTCAATGATACAGAATGGCGATAGTAATAAAAGAACGAGCTTTTTACAAGCCCTAGTGGAAAATAAAGTAGCACTGCAAAAGATATTTGTGGAGGTAAAGCAATCATCCTACTTTTTAATGTTTCTAATGTGCCATTCTGGTCATTATGCGGGGAAAGTGGTCAATGATGGAGATGGGAATATTCTGTACTTATTTAACGTTAGTGATAAAACCGATAAGAAAATAAATATGCAATTTTGTTTTATTAGAATATTCTGAATAGGGGCAGTTTCGTTCTTAGATTTCAATTTCCACTAGCAAATGTTTGGTCCTGCAGGCTTTCTCACCTTCCTGAACATGAACCGAGCTTAGTACACATTCCGTACTTTCTGCATTCTTAAGGTGTGATGTTTCATCATCAGGGCTGTAGATATTATGTGGCTCGAAAACTGCATCTCTCTCCTCCATAACATCTCCAAAGGTGAAGCCATAGGTACTTGCTCATACCCCTTTGACAAATGAATGAATCTTGTTTTTGTCAAACCCATGGCTACTATGTTCTTGGCATGTCAGCAGTACAGCTTTAGAAGGTTTCCGTGATGAAAGTGAACGGCACAAGTACAAACATTCATAAATAAAGGCCACACTCAGTAGATTCAGTCCCTAGAAAGCTCCCTCTAGCATAGACTTTACGCCGTCTTTGCTTCGTCCAGCAGGAAGGGTACTACACTGGCCCTTTGTTTGGCAAGATTGCTGCCCGGAACACTCATACATCTCATCCCAGCTATTCAGAACTGAAAAATCCAGTCCCTCCCTCCGTCTCTCTCATTTGACTTGCTCTCTCTGCTCTCCACCACTCCTCTCAAAAAAGTCATGCCACAGCGCCCATCTCTGGTCCTCTTCATTTCATACAATTCGGAGGCATACTTGTCAAAAGTGATATACTTAAAGCATCAAATAATGTCCTGCAACTCTCTCGCTGTTGCTCGCCCCCACACACATATGACATAGTGATCACCTAAGTGTGAACCATGATACAACAAAGTAAAATTCCCTATTAGACACATACGTGAAATTTTAAACTGAAGATAATAAAATCGCGATAAAATGGAGTAGATGATTTGGGCATTCGCAGCAAAAAGCAACCAACAATAGAAATACTGATGGTATCCAAGACGTAAGTTATCATTTTAACTTTTTCCCAACTGGTGCCACCCCACCTTTTTGCAATTATGCTCTTTCTTATGTGCCTTTCTGTGGCTCCCTTCCACCCAGTTTCACTACTTCCATATCTAGGTCAATGGAAAGAAAAATCTTCTCAAATTCTTTAATGCCAAAAGAGCAGCATTCAGCGCGAGGAATTCCTAAAAATCAAAGCAGAAACTTGCCTAGAATAGCAAATAATCTCAGGGCAAAGACTAGCAGCGACCATGGTGTCGTTACGCTAACATGAATACCAGATTTCCACTGTACACTCTAGCAAGTGTAGCTAAATCTCGTGCTATATCTAAAAAACAGAAACTAATCTTTTTAAGGATCAACTCCAAAATGTTACCGTTGAAACAAATTAGTCATATTAGCCCACTTGGTCCTGGTTGGAATTCCAAGAAAGAAACACATCAGTACTCTCAATGCATCGCTCTTGCAGTCTTGCTATATTAAATAATGAGACTCTTACTGTTTTTATTTGATAACAGCATACTAAGACCTCGAACTATCCACCGTTTTCATTACTTTTCCACATCGTAATAAATGCCACACTCAGGGTTTTGAGCAACCACTATTTGGCAAAACCTAGTCCATTAGAGAAAGTAGCAAGGGAAAAAAGAGCCACCGATTACCATAGAAAAGATAGACAAAACAAAAAATATATAATGAGATCGCATGAGCATGTTGAATCGCTATTCAGGCAATACGTAAGCATTGCATTCAAACATGATGATGAAGGCAGTTCACCAAACTATACATGGAAAGCATCGAAATAAAACTATCGCGCTCCTTGCGCTTGTAACACCATCATGCTTATAGCGACCAGATGAGTGATACTGCGGCCATTCAATAGAATACGGATAGTTTTTATGCAAGTATGCAGAAAGGAACCAAGTAAGCCCTAATTAAATTTCGCAAGCTTCAAAATGGAAACAAGAAGAAAAAACGGAAACACATACTAAACGTGTAAAAACACACACACACATTGAATTCTGACCTCGCAGCCAAGGCGGCCTTTAATTAACCTCTGCACGTAATCAACAACCTCTTTCCTCCTCTCCTGAGACACGACCGTGGGCTGGACCTGGCAGATAATCCTTGCCGTGGCCTTCTCCGCTCGGGCCCACCTCTCCGGCACAATACCCGACGAACTCGGGCCCACTAACGACGTCGACGGCGCTGACCTCTCTTCCGTTACGCAGCCGTTTGGCTCCCTCAGATCGCCCATCAAACTGCCCAAGCCTGTCAATAATCGACTTGATCGGCGCAAAGCCTTGATTGGCAACAGAGATTCTGCGAAAATGGGGGGCTGTTCAGAGGCAATCAGTGGATTCCTAAGCAAATAGGGCTGTTTGGTTACACGAATAGAGGGATTCAATGTTTTTTATAGTTGAAAGTTCAGTGAGGAGGTCGTCGATTCTGTTTTAAGGTTTGAGCATAAATACGCTAATAAACTGTATTTTCTTGATTGTTTGCATTGTTGGGCCCTGTTCCTCCCGTGATCGCATATCCGTCGCTAAATTTTATTATCGCTATATTTTTAGCGACAAAAAATTACGAGCAAAAGGTGCGTCTCTTTCATCCACCATGTTTTCTTCTTTTTCTCCTCTCTTGGTTGTTCTGGTCAACGTTCTTTCCGTGTTCTAAATGGTTACTGGCAGAATATGGTCAAAATTGTCATGGCATTCCCTTTTTTTAACCGTTTATGGCATGTTAAGTTGTACATAATGTGGTTAGATTTATTTCTAGATGAAAGAGCGGTATTATTACTCATTATCGGTTACATCACTGAGGATAGCCGGCATTAAAAAACCAGGCGCTTCCTCTAACCAAATTCTAGAATCCAAGTGTACCCTTGCATATTTTGCTAATTTATGAGCCACCGTATTTCCTGTTCTTTTAGTCCAATGTAATTCATATCTCTGAAACCTCAAAAGCATTTTCTTGGCATCATCCATGAGAACACCTATTGTCGATAAATCGTCCTTCGCACTTTTAAGTGTCGTAATCACATTCTTTGAATCCCCTTCAATTGACACATCCATAAAACCACAGTCAATACCAAATTCCACTGCCAATAGTACCGTTTTTGCTTCCGCTATCTCTGGATCCTCACAATCACTGATATATTGTGACAGCGCTGCATAGAATATACCGTCAGAGTTTCGAATCACCACCCCAGCTCCCATTGCCTTATTCTCCCGAAATAAGGCGCCATCAAAGTTTATCTTGTACATACCTGTAACTGGTGGCTTTCATTTCGGCATGAAGATAGGATTTACACATTGAGCCTTGACCATGGCTCTATGAAAGCTGTCCAGGAATAGTCGTGCCTTTGAAAACAACTCTAATGCATCCATTTGAACCCCTTATACATGGTCACATTTCAATTTTTCCATAGCCACCAGCTGACAACAAGCAACAAACCAAATTCATCCTCCTTTGTTCTTTTGTACACATCCGTCCACCACCAGAAGATTGAAGTAGTGCAAGCTATCTCTTTATATAGATTATGTGGGCATAGTGCCCAAACTTGTCGAGCAAAGGAACATGTTCGCAAAGCATGATACATGTTCTCTTGTTCCTGCCCACATGTCGGGCATAAATCATCACACTGAATACCTCTTCGCCTTAAATTGGTGGATGTAGGTAGGATATTGTTGCAAGCCCTCCACGCGAATATTTTCACTTTGTTTGGCACCTTTGAACTCCAGATAAAACTCCATTTCAGTCCACCATTTGAGCTTGACGCTTGTTCATACTCCTTGGACCTGTGTAACAGATTTAAATCCATAATTAGCCTATAAGCACTCTTCACTGAGAACCTTCCTTGTTTGTCATAGTGCCAAATCAATCTGTCTCGATTAGATAAGCCTCCAAGCGAAATACGGCAAATCAACTCAGCTTCTTGCCTCCAAAAAATACTGTTAACTAGGCTACGGTTCCAAATTTTGTCATTGGGATCAATCAGTTCCTTCACATATGAATCAGGCCATAGATTGGTTGGCGGTGATTGTACTTTAAATGTAATTGGTTGTGGCAGCCATCTATCACCCCATATTTTAGTATTCTCACCATTGCCGATTCGCCAACGTGACCCAGCTTCAATCACTTTTCTCGCTCCAAGAATACCTCTCCATGTCTGGGAAGGTTTATGACCCAGCTTAGCACTGAAAAAGTCTGTATACGGGAAGTATTTTGCCTTGAGAATTTTGGACAGCAATGAGGTGGGAGATATAATTAACTTCCATGCCTGTTTAGATAACAAAGCCATATTAAATGCCTTCATTTTCCTAAAACCCATCCCCCCATTATCTTTCCTTTGACATAAGCGATCCCAGCTCATCCAGTGAAGCTTCCGTTTTCCAGCTCCACCACCTCCCCACCAATAGGCATTCATTAGTGATTCAAGATCCTCACAGATGTAGTCAGGTAACAAGAAACATGACATCGTATACGATGGAATCGCTTGTAGAATAGATTTTATTAGCACCTCTTTGCCTGCCTTGGATAACTATTTAGAATCCCAACTTTGAATCCTTGTCCACACCCGTTCTCTTAAACAATTGAATACCTCTTTTTTGGATTTTCCAATTGTCGATGGAAGGCCCAAGTATTTGTCATGTGCCGCTACTACAGGAATACGCAATATCTCGCTCACGCCTTGTTTCATCTCCTCCGTTGTGTTTTTACTAAATACCATCGCTGACTTATGGAGATTAATTGTTTGTCCAGAGGCCATTTCATAAGACTTGAGTATGTTCAGCACTACTCCAGCCTCGTTGTTTGTAGCATTGAAGAACAACAAGCTATCATTTGCAAATAAGAGATGTGACACACTTGGGCTGTCTCTCCTAATAGATGTTCCATTAAGGTACCCTTTGTGTTCTGCATTTCGTATGAGGGAGGAAAAGCCTTCTGCACAAATCAAAAACAAGTAAGGAGACAAAGGATCCCCTTGTCAGAGTCCCCGTTGAGGAAGAATATGGCCCATTTGTTCCCCATTCAACATAACGAGTAAGAAACAGTGGTTATGCAGGTAAGAACTAGAGCAATCCATTTTTCATGAAACCCCAGTTTTCTCAGCATTCCTTCCATAAAACACCATTCTACTTTGTCGTACGCCTTGCTCATATCTAGTTTTGCAGCCACTTGACCCATTTTGCCCCAGCATTTGTTCTTAAAATAGTGATTTATCTCATAAGCAACCAAAACATTATCTGTAATCAATCGCCCAGGAATAAAAGCACTTTGGTTTTCAGAAATACAGTGGGGCAAATGCGGTTTCAAACGATTCGCCAAAACCTTTGAAGCTATTTTGTAAATCACATTGCATAGACTGATGGGACGAAATTGAGTCATTTCTTCAGGTTTTTGGCATTTCGGGAGAAGGACTATGTGCGTGTAATTCAAGGACAGGTTAAAGGATCCTTTATTCAAGAAATTCAGAACAGATTCTACCACATCAGTGCCTACAATATTCCAATATGTTTGAAAGAACATAGCAGGCATACCATCATGTCCGGGAGCTTTGGAAGGAAACATAGAAAAAAGGGCAGATTTTACCTCATCATGTGTGTACCGTCCTGTCATTTCCTCGTTCATTTCCTTCGTAATTTTGGTGTTGACCGTGTCCAGGACATGTTGCAGTGCATCCTTGTGTGGGTTGGATGTGGTAAAGAGGCTCTTGAAATAGTTAACAACGGTCTCTTCCCTTTCGGCACCACTGGTAGTCCACATACCATCGGCTCTCTTAAGTTTTGGAATCCACATTTTGCGTTTACACATTGTTGCCTGCGCATGAAAAAACCTCGTGTTTCTATCCCCATCCGCTAGCCATTGGTTGTGCGCAAGTTGTTTCCATGATTCCTCATCCATTCTTAAGAGCAAGTCTAATTCAGCTTCCAGCCCTTCTACTATTCTCTTAGAGGCTTGTGTAATTGTGCCTTCCCGTAAAGAAAGAATTCTTTCACGTAATTCACGAATTTTGCTCTGAACGTTACCAACTTTGGTTCTGTTCCAGTTTAACAGCCCTACCCGACAATCTCGGATCTTTTGAATCAATTTTGAGGAAGGGTTTACCTCACCATTATCCTTGCTCCATTCTTTTTTTATTTGTTCCTCACAGTCAGCACGCTTCACCCACATTGCTTCAAACTGGAATCTTCTTTTTGCTCTGCTTTGGTATTTTGGTAACTGCTCTTCGAGTGTTAGCAAGATCGGACTATGATCAGAAACCAAAGTAGAACAGTGATGAACTGTCGCGCAAGGGAACAAATTACTCCACTCTACATTTGCACAAAAGCGATCAAGTCGTTCGCGAATTGTATGAGGGTAAGGTCTATTTTTGCACCAAGTAAACTTAGAACCATTATACCCCAGATCTCTTAAGCCTCAGTCGTCCAAGGCACATCTGAAGTTCCTAAGTTTCCAATTGGGTTTCTTCCTCATTCCTTGCTTTTCTGCATCAACAAGTACTTCATTAAAATCGCCACCACACAACCATGGCAAGCTATAGTTTCCATGGAGTTTTCTAAGGAGGGTCTAGGATAGTTGTTTTTTTGATGCATCAGGATGGCCGTAAAAGCCAGTGAACCTCCATTTTCGGCTCCTTTCCCTCCACAGTTACATCAATATGGAATCTCGAATAACTCTGCACCAAAATATCAACATCCTTTCGCCAGAACAGGGCCAAACCTCCTGATTTTCCTACGGGATTGATACCCATACCGAACATTCCCCATTTATTTTTTAAAGCATCTACCTTACTACTCCTACACTTCGTCTCCATAAGGAAGACTAAATGGGGCACTTCCTTATTCCACCTATCTTCTAATTCATGAATTGTTCTCGGGTTCCCAAGCCAGTCACAATTCCAAGCTAGAATTTTCATGGCTCTCGGCGGGACTGGCTTCCAGTCGCCGCCGGTAATATCACAATATCCTTACTTGCCTTGCATTTTTTTGGGTTGGAATTGACCTCCATCAACTCTACTTTAGAATCTCTTGCTTTTCTTTTGGATAGTACAGCCACACCCTCCATGGATTCCATTATCTGATTTCCAGCTCGCGCCTTCTTCTTCCACCTTCCATGGCCACCCACACTGCTAGATGCCTCAATTAGTTTGGATGAAGCTGGTTGGGTCATCCGAGTTGAGGACAGTGGATCGGTTTTGGCGGTCTCTGAGTTAAGGTTTTTGTTTGAGAGGGGAAGGTCAGTTGCATACTCAGGGGAGAGGGTTGATGACATCCTTCTGTGGTTGAGCAATTGATTGGTCTGTGAGGATATCAGAAGCTATTTGGGGTCTTGATGGAGAGACTGACTCAGTAATTCTTAGACTCTGGATTGGGTTGGGCTTTATTTTTTCGGTTATGGTGGCCCCTTGGTTATGGTTTAGAATTGTCTGATTTGGTTGGCTGGACTCAGGTGACTTGGTATAATGGGCTTGCTTAGTGGGTTCCGTATTTGGTGGTCTGGTGGGTCCCATAGATTCAGTAGACTCTTGCAGAGGGAACGAGCATTCTTCGTCACAACTCATAATCTGTCATTTCCCCGTTTTAACATTTGAGTTTTGAATATCACTTTTTCCGCCATCATTTGGGGATATGGAATCCCCTAATTCCTGCTCATTTGAATCAATCCGATTTGTAACTGTTGGACTCTCATCCAGTAATCTCGGCATGATTTCAGCACTCTTTGTCACTGGGTCCTCCCTTGGTGCTTGGTCGTCGCCAAGGTCTCCCCGCCGACGATCGATACCACGCTTTTCCGGCTGAGCTCTGATCCAATCTCCGTACTCATACTTGACATCGCCGTGTACACCCCCAACTAGGAGCAACCGTTCACATTCCTTTTCAAGATGCCCAATACATCCGCACCAATAGCAGAAATTAGACAATCTTTCATAACGAAATCCCACCCAGAAAAGTTGTTGGTCGCTTCCCTTAATCATCGTTCCTCTTTGCAATGGCTTTCAAACATCTAGCAGGACTCTCACACGCAGAGCCCTTCCCCAGCCCACACCATCTGAGTTGACATCCACTTCTAAGCATTTTCCAATTTTGTTTCCAATAAGCTCTCCCATGCCTCTCACCATACGATTGAACGGTAAATTGATGACTTGGATCCAAAAGGGGCACCAATTCAAGTCCATTTCAGATGGTTGTATATCACCATCATACTCTTTCAGAATCAAAAGTTGTTTATCGAAGGACCACGGTCTCCCTGCCATGACTCTTTGTTTATCGATTAAATTTGCAAACTGGAGAAGAAACAGATTTATTCCCACCCGTTTAATTTCCGGTCTCCGGCTCAACTTCCAAGCCGTGATCATAGTGGACTTGAAAGCTTCAAAATTGTAGGCTTTCTGGGTGTGTAACCAGCCCACATTTGTAAATGGAGTTTTCAGCTTCAAGGCACTGTCAATTTCTTCCACTATCTCCACTTCGGTTTCTTCCTCTGTTGTTAATTTCAAGGATTTCCACGTATTTACCAGATCATCCTCCATCATACCAACCCACAGAGATGCACCTGCACAAATCAACACCACAAGACAAAAAAATGAACAAAGAAATGGGTAAGGTAACACCGGACACAGGCTCCTTCTACCGAAATAGTGAATTGAAGGAGGGAAAACTAATCTAGGTGAAGAAGAGGATTGGACTGTGTGAGATTAGAGGTTGGTAGCCCTAAAACTAGGGAAACAGGGCAGAGAAGCTGCCGGCTGCTCTTATAGCGAGAGGAATTTATGTGGTTAGATTTAACTACAAAGCATATTGACAGTCGGAGGGCATATAGTTTTATTTCCTTAAGATTAGTAATCATTTATTGTTGAGCATGTAATTATTTAGTAATCATTTATAGTAAAAGTAGGAGTTTGTTCTAAGAGTAATTATAGTGGGAGTTTGTTCAAACTTCTTAATCAACACAAACATATTTGATTAAATTTAACACCCCAAGATAATTGCACATATCATGCGGAAGCAATCGTGCAAAGAAAATTGACCTTCAAGATATTGACTTATCTCATTAATATCACCGAAAATATAAGTGTCACCGGTCGATATCGTGATCTTCTGTCTTATCATGACCACTTACTCTCCAAGAAATTGATTGTGCATGTTTATGCAGTTCTATTTTAGCAACGCATATTGTTAAAGCATATACTTTTTTGTTGGAGCATTGTATAGTTGTGATAGCACCGATGCAACAACCGACCTAACAAAAGTTTTAGCCATGGTCATACTTATTTTGGACACAGGATTAGCTAATTTGATTAAAGGCGCAAGTGCACCTTAGGCGCAAAAATTAAATGTCCATGAAGCTCAGGCATACGACATAGACGCTCGCCTTTTCAAAATACGGAATATATATTATTGCATCAAACTAATAAAATCACGTAAAAAAATTCAGAACATGATAATTTAACAAAATTTCAACAATAGAAAAAATTTCATATTCAATGAGAAGTAACTAATCATAAGTGAACATGATATCGTCATCCTCATCATCAGTAAAGGCTAAGGTAGCAATGCTTTTTTCAAGAAGAATCATGGGCTTCAAGTCCGATACAAATACTCCTCGATTTTATCTTTTTTGTTTACAAGGTGAACTGAAAAATAGATCTACTTGAAAGGGAGCAGTAACCAGCAACAAGGCATTGACCCAGTGAATGCAGTAAAAAAAATTGATTGATTTGGGGATTTAGGGTTTTAGTTTTTTTTTAGATATTAATTTATGATGTGTTGAAAGGAAAATTAAAATATACTCAAAAGTTAAGACAATGCAATAATAGCAGGAATCAAATACTTGAATTTTGGACTTTTATTTGCGCATTCACCCCCGCCTTGTAATTGGGCACGCAATGCGAACTCCTTTTAAAGGCGTTGTGCCTAGTCCTAGGCAAGTTGGGCTCCCTGCCTTAAACTGCACCTTACGCATAGGCACACTTCTGATAACACTAGACTACTAGCCTTATGATTTTTAAGTTTTATATTCTCTTTTGTGCCATTTCAACCTTCATCTTGAATACCCGGAGAAAATAACACTTTTTTTGATAATAAGAGAATTACATTGATAAGGTAAAAGGTTCAAAAGGAATTATGGCCTTACAGATCTACCGCAAGAGAGAATCCAAAAGGAGCGGTACAAGCAAGAGCCCACTACATACATAATATACATTCCATCATCTTAGATAATCGTTTAACTACTCAGGTGTCACTTACCCAATCTTGGTAGACGGATATGTGAGTCTGACAAGCAAAATGAGCTAAAGATTGAGCTTCGTTCAGAAGGCGTGGGCTAGCCCTGTTGAGACTATAATGATGGAACATCTTGAGCAGGTGACACAGATCAAAGATTATAGGTGCCACCATGTCTAGTATATCTACAGATCCCGACATCTGATGTAAAAGGAAATGAGATGTAGTTAGAACATGAATATGCAAAAAAATTTGTTTTAAAGCCCACTGTGACGAAAGATGCAAGCAATGGGACAGAGCAGTATATTGGTCAGAAGAAATCGTAGAGAAAGCCGCCGTTCCACAGCGGTGATTATTTGTGTAACAAACTAAACCAACACCAACCCGAAGTCTCTGCTTATCATAATAGGCTTGGATGGCCATAGTTACTATGGTCGGTTCTGAGCACAAACAAGGTGATTGGCTAGAGTACAAAGAAATTGGCCCGGAGGGGTTAAGGGAATTAGAAGGCCTACTAGTCGAAGAGCAGTTTGGTTGGGGAAGAATTCGAGGTGAAGTAGGTAAAATCTGGGAGTATTGGAAGATATTGTTAGCTAACAGACAAATATGACGTATCACAGTCGAGGGATGAAAAGGGGGTATTCCTAAAGATTACATTATTTTTGTGGTTCCAGATGGACCAGAGGGTGGCGAATAAGAAGACTATGGCTCGCCAGTTGATCGAGGGGTGAGAAAGTGGTGTAAGCCAAGCGATGAGCCATTCAGTAAAAGGTTTATCAATATCATCGATCTTAATACCAAGGGGTATACCACACCAGACCATTCGAATCATTGGGCACCTTAGGAAGGCATGGTTAGAGTCTTCGGGTAGCGAATTGCACAGGGGATAAAGGTTGGAAGTGATGATTTGACGCTAATAGAGATTGCTAGCAAGAGGCAAGTGATCCAATAAGATCTGCCAGATCAAGAAATTGATCTCGAGAGGTAACTTCAGGCTCTATAGTCTCCTCCAAGTGTCCGGTGAGTAAATTGGAGGTTGAGAAAGAGGTTTAGGCTTTGCTGATAAATAGATGTCCTACTGGCGGTGCATCATAAGGTATGTCGATGCAACTGTGAAGTTTACATCCATCGTGTGCCCCCAAACTTGTTGATCTTTGAAGTCATGTGTGGCCACATGGATGGCCTTAATTTTATCGCCGACGTCCATCGTAAACAACTGATTAATCTTCTAAGGGCAAGATGAGGTGGGTTGATATTCGTAGGTGACTGAGCTCTTGCAATCCTAGGGATATCAGGTATCCACCAGTCGTTCTATATATTGATGCTCCTACCATTCCCCACTTGCCATCGTATCCCTTTAATGAGAGGTTGTCTTCCATGAAGGATGCTTCTCCATGCCCTCAAAAAGGTGCCATTAGTAGGGGAGTGGAGGAATCCCTGTTGCACAAAATACTTACCTTGGAACACTTGGGCGAGCATGGAATCAAGAGATACCCAAATACGCCAAGCAAGCTTCATAACACTTTCTTGAATACATGAATGTTGTTGTAATCAGTATGTTCCATTCCTTCATTTGTCATGCTTTGTTTGGTCCCTTTTAAACAGAACTGTAGATCTTCCAGCTTTTTGCCAGATCTTCAAGTTTTGGGTCACTGATCTACATTTTCAAATTCAAAAGTTTCATTTTATGCGGTTGAAGTCTCCAGTGTTGTCTCCATTGCCCTTTTTCCGTTGTCGGGTTTCATTGACGATGTTTCCCCAGGAATTATCTTTCTGCTCCAAATCTCAAGATCGCCATTCCATTTTTAATGGATCTAGAGCCCAGTGTTCATGGCAAGGTGTTCTATTTACTTTGTAATTTATATGTGGCAAAATTATTTTCCTCTTGCTCTTTTGGTAGAGATGCCTAGGTGTGGGTGATGAGTTATTATACACTGGTTGTTAGGCGTCACCATATGTTATTAGATGAGTTTTTGCTTGTGGGCTCAAATTTTATTGATGCGTTGTGTGTGACAGTGCTATTTCTTTCTTTTTTCCTGATCCTCTCGCCCCCTCCTCCCCCTCCCCCCAGCGTCCATCCCTATTTGCCTATGTCTTTTGACTGGATAATTTGTTGAGGCTGTAATGTGTTTAGACTTTCTCGTTTAAGTGTTTTCTCCCTTAATTGTCGGCAGCACTTTCTCACTATATCCGTCTCCTTCCTTTCTTCCTTACTAAAGTGGCTTTTCCCTTTCCCCCATCCACTAGAGTTGTTACTTGTTTGTCAAAGTACTAGTTGTTCAGTGGATTGTGGGATATAGATTAGATATTTTGGTTGTGCCTAGGTCGTTTTGACTGGGTTATTGCGTTTGTGGTGGTTAGGAGTAAGTATTAAACCGTTCAAACCGATTCAAACCGCTCAAATCGATCAAACCGAATCAATCTAATTCAAATCATCTAAAGATCTTAACAGTTTGGTTTCATATTTTCCAAGTCGACCTTGGTTCGGTTTGGTTCACGATTCACATTTTTGAAACCGATTCCAAACCGACCTATGATATATTAATATATTTTTAGTAACACTCTATTGTTAATTATACATATAGGATACTAAGCAAATCTAAATAAACAAATTGAAAGTTAAAAGAAACGAAAATATTGATAACACTTATAACACAAAATTTTTGTGACCATTATCTAGTTTTTACTCACTCTTTTTCATTCATCAATAGGAACTTATATATCGAACGAAACAAGATTATATACAATTTAGAAAAATATAACTTCAATTAGTAACGTGCAAAGGAACAATGTCTTTAAGTGAACGCAAACCAATCCAAATCGACTAAGTCGAACCGTTTAAATCGACCATACCGAATCGTCCAAACCGATGTTGTTTGGTTTGGTTTAGTTCGGTTCACAATTTTCAAACCGAAGGGTAACAGTTCGGTTTGCGGTTTGACCTTTAAACCGAACCAAACCGAACCGTCCTCACCCTAGTGGTGGTGGTAATTTGATTGATTTTAAACTGGGTTAGTGATAAGTTAAGCGATGGTGAGTTCTTCTTGGCCTTTAGGGACCTTCGATTTGTGGATCTTTTATGGTTTGGTGGTAATTACAGCTATTGGGCACTTTGCTGATGCAGAGGACCTTCAGTTTCCAATCAAGTTGTGGTAATGAAAAATGCACGCATCGGGGTGAGAGTGGATACTATGAGGATTTTGACACGGACCAAATGGCTACTGGGCCCTTTGGGTTGATCAAAGGAAGAACAAAAGTGTGAGCTGTGAAGACGGATGATTTGGCAAGGAAGCTAACTCACCTATGGTTTGGTTTTCAAACTGTTTGAGAAAAATGAAAATAAAATTTTAACTATAATTTTTTTTTTATTATGTGGATCCTTTAAGGTTAACCTTTGTGTTATTTACTGCTCCTTTGGATCCATCAAGTTTTCTAGTGCTGTACATTTCTAGATTTTAACTGGTCAATTTACGTTAGGCTAAAGAATAGAATATGCTCTACTTTAATTTGATCTTAATTTGTTTGAGACCTATTAACTAGTTATTCTTTCAATTTGACATTTGTGGTTATGTTAACCCATAGTAACTTCGGTTATGTGATGAAACACGTTTCTCTGATTTACCAAAACATAATTAAAAATTATATTTCTCATATACGCGGGTTTACAGTTTATTATTTTCTCTTTTGCTCTTTGTTTTGAGTTGTATCATTTCAAACCTTTTCTCAACCTATTGAAATTAATTCTGTTCCGATTTTTTTTATATATAAAAAAATCAATTATGCACATAAAGTATTGTCCAATTTAACCAAAAAAACCTCTAAAAGATTCTTCATAATGAAGTAGAGTTATCAACCCGATCTCTCTCAATTTATGCGAAAGTCGAACTCGTAGATTACCCACACAACACTAGCCCCAATTCGACAACAGTTAGATGGTCTATTCGAGGGATGACTCCAATTTTTAAGAAACTTTTTTGTTTGTTGCATACACGATGTAATGTCCACTTTGACCTAATGTGCATTTGTCATGTTGTCCCTTAATAGGCGTCACGAGAAGAGATTATTCTTCTCATCCGCTGATGTGGTATCCATAAATAGTATCTCACAAATTCTTCCCTAACCCACCCCCTCTCTTAAGTACTGTCGGGTTGGGGAAAAACTGTTTGAAATTTCTTCATGCCATTCAACTTTGGGACTTTTTTTATAAAACTAAAATTAAGTGCTAAATTTGTGAAAGTAAAAGTGAACTAAAAAATAAATTGACATGTTTGGTAAACCAAAAGTGAACTGAAAATTATTTAGATGTTATAAATATATTGATTTTACCATAATTGAGCAGTTTGTTTATTCGTATGACATTTTTATAGTTAAAACCATGGTGGTTGTCTTGGTAGTGGTGATGGAGAAATATAGGTTGTGGCAGAGGAAATGTGCTTGTAATGGTGGCAGTAGTGTTGGTTGGTGGCGGCAATGGTGGTGATGGCAACATATGACAACATGGTTGTCATGATAATAATTATAGTCTGTTCGAGATGGAGGTGGTGTTTGCAACAACCTAAAGGTGGTGGCAGCAGGCTAATCCTGTGCAGTGATGATGTGGTGTAGGTGGCAGCGTCAACCTTTTAGCATTGTCAGCAGTGTTAGCGTGAAGGTGCGATATTGTTGCTAGTGGAGGGTGGCATTCGTGCAGTGCAATTGGCAGCATAATGTATTTTGGTATATTCAAGATAGAGGTGGTTTTTGGTGGCAACAGTGATGTGTGTGGTGTGAGTGACGTCGTCATCTTGGTGGCTATAGCATTGTGGCGGTGGTGGCCATGGTGGAGTGGTTGCATGCTATATGATAATTGTAGTGGTTGTGGCAACATGACATGATGGTTGTGGTGGAGGGTCTAGTGTGGTGGAAATGGTGCTATCGATCAAATTGATGGTGGCTGCGGTGTGGTTTGAGATGGGGTGATGGTGTAGTATGTAATGGTGGTGGAGGTCATTGCTTTGTGGTAGAGATGATGATCATAATGGAGGTTGTGATATCTTAATGGTAAGTTTTTTTTTTACCTAATATTATCCAACTTAAAATTAAGTCACAAGTAATTCTCTCTGACTTCAAAATTTTAGGTGGGTATTGATTTTTTAAGTGATCTAAGGATGTGCTTCATCAAACGCACTTAAATTAATGTCATTACAAATTTAAGTTTTAAGTGTTCAATTGCATTATTAATCACATCCTTATGTATGATCACTTAGTGACCAATATATGATATAAGGACCAAAGATGCAATTTTGTACCCTCCCATCTCCAGCCTTTAATAAAGTTATCCTATCCTTCTCGACAAATTTTTCAGTACAATGATGATAGATATGACTAACCTAATAGACGAATATAATCGAATAAGCTAGGAGAATTTCTTGAAGCCAAGGGTAAATGTAATATGCTAAGAGAATGCTTGGGATTGATTTTAGAGTGTTTGAACTTAGTTTAACATTTTAAAACGTATTTGTTGAGGGTTTGGCAAGAAAAATAGTGAAGTATCTTCAAAACACCCCATCAGTAATAGAAAAAGTGTTTTAAAATAAGAAACACCGTTTTTGTGTTTCCCCAGAAACATGTTCAATCATACAAAGTACTATACCACCTTTATATTATTTACAGAAAAATACTGAAGGCCTTCTGAGGCCATTCGCTTTAAAGATCGGGATCCCCTGCTGTAACCTGTAACCCATGGTTACAGGAGGGTGCTGTACCTATTTCTGTGAGAGAGGGGAGAGAGAGAGGGGCCCCTCTCTCACAGAAATGAGTACAACGTCCAAATCCTCACTTTAAGGCTCACTAAGCTCTAATGCATCCAGGGGGGATAAGATAGAGCTACTCTTACGAATTTTTATATTGTTTATTTTTTAATAAAAAAAATAGAAAATGGGTGTTTGATTATCCGGTTTTTATTTTGACTTTTTTTTTTCTTTTGGGTGTTTGATTATTCAGTTTTTATTTTGAGTTTTTTCTTTAATAGTAGTTTGTGGTGGCGGTGGCTGGCGACAGCTGCCGGTGACCAGGGACGGTCGCCGGCGGTGGCTGCCGGCAGCCGTCTCTAGCGGTGGACGGTGGCTGTGGCAGTGGGAGGGGGTGGTGGTCTCAAAATAAAAACCAAAACTGAAAATCTAAAACTCTTAAATGAGAGTTTTCAAAAACAAATCTATTTTAAAAAAATGATTTTCAAAAATGAAGGAAAAGAAATAAAAATTGTGTGCCAAACGCATTTTCTTCCTCCAGTTTACAAAACTGGAGAAAAAACTGAAAACCATACAATTTTCTTCCTCCAGTTTATGAATATTTTTAGGAGATAAGATAAGATAGATGTGTAAGAAAATTAATTGTGCATAAAGACAGATTCATGCTTGTCTCAATAATATACCAGAAAGTTCATGCCTGTACGAATTCGAGGACAATGTCCAAAAGAAAACAAGAATCTTGTTTGCTTTAAATCATGAACTTATCTCTTTGATGCTTTTATTGGTGATTTTCACACAAATAATTATTTTTAACATATTGTATTGACATGTTTTTTTACAGCTTTCAATAAATATTAAGTAACTTTGATTATAACCGTTTCTAAAAGTTATTTTATTTTTGACTCAAAAACAGTTTTCAGAATTAGTAACAATGGGGTTCTTTTAAGTCATTACCGTTTTAGGGTGAGCACGGGTTGGTTAGTTCGACTTGGACTATTATTGGTTTGAAAATATTTATAAAAAAAAAACCAAATTGTACTTGAAGATGTTGGGTTTCAACAGTTTGGACGGATCAAATAAATTGGTTTGGATGGATTGACCGGTTTGGGCTTGAAGTAATTGGACTTGTTTGGAGTTTGGACCCATCCATCGAGTATTAGGTGTTTTCAGTATACATAGTCACAACTTTTTATAGCCTACTTATTAAAATAAGAATAGAGTTTACCTATTTTTCGCTTGCTTTAAAAAAAAGAAAACCACAAACCGAACAGTCTGGAGAAAAAAAAATCGATTAATTTTAAATCGGTTTGTGACAGGCCGATTTGATCAATTTGGTTAAACCGATTAATTTTCACCCCTAATTAATACTGTCACGTACAATTTGCCTCTCACCCCCGCTAAATGCTAATCTATCCCCACAAAGGCTCAACGGCTGCACTCGCAGTTGCAACACCCAAAACATCGTAAAACCTTCCATAACTACTCACCCAAATTCATTTCCGTTGAAGCTTCTCTTCGTCATAATTACAGGCTTATGGGAACAAGTCTGGAATTGGCAGCAACCATGCTGCTGTTACTGTCACTGTCATCAAATTCATTAGCCTACAGGCCCGGAGACATCGTTCCCATGAGCAGAATGGGCCAATACCACTCTGTATGTGACCCTCTGTTCTTTTGTATGTCTCGTTAACTTTTGATCTGCTCACTTTTTGTTATCTTTGACTTGTTAATCGAACAGTCGAGGACCGTTTGGCACGACATGATTGGTCGCCACTGCCCGATCTTTGCTGTTAATCGCGAGGTATTGTATCATAGCTCTCATTCATGGAATCTGTAATTTGGGTTTGTTGCAATTCAAATATTAGCATCTACTTGATGATTGAACTGGAACAGTTCACAGTGTTTTGGCTTTTTTTTTTCTGATTCATAGGTTATACTTTTGATATGGAAAAAAAATTTCTTTGCTCATTGATTTTGTCATAGTTTGAGTAGTTGAACAATACGCGTTCAGTGCCTAATTCCATTTTGAGTTCAATTCAGTATGTAGATATTCCAAGTTTTATCGCGGAAATTCACAAAAAAGACGGGGAAAAAGGGTTATGGTTGGGAGGGAGTAATGATTGTATAGAACAAAATTAGTATTGTTTGGCAAGTCACAAGCTAGGTCGAAAGAGATGATTAAAGGCATTGTTTACGTGTTCAAGTTATGTTCTAGGAATTGGCAAAGAATTAAGGGGACCAAACTTGTGGAATAAAGACAGAATCTCTTTTTGAGTTCACTATTGAATACATTTATTGTTGACATTTATTAGGGTTTCTGTGTAGGTGCTGATTCCCATACCAAAACCAACTGGTTATACTGGAGCTGATCCTTACAAAGTGTTAGTTCCCTCTTCCACATAATGTGAATTATTTTTCTGTTTTGTACTATTGTTCTCTTGTTGGTGTGGTATGAGGATTTGGGTTCATTGATTTGTTAAATTTTGAGTTAGGAATTTATAGAAATCTTAGTATTCTCAAGAATGATACTTAAGGTGCTTCTCAAACAGTCATAGATACAGGTAATAAGTTCAATCGAATCTGTCTCCTTCCTGTGGTAATGCTAACAGACCGTGCCACCACAACGCCCGAATGTCTTCCATTAGTTTCCGCTTTAGTCGAATTACTTTGTTTGTAAAGTTGCTGTGGGAAGAGTGAGACCTGGTGAGGAAAGGAAGAAATATGAAAAGCACCGAATGCCCTTCAACGAAGCCCCCCAGAGAAGGTCTATGAGTTTGAGTCCTGTTCATTATATGGAGACCAGTTAGATATTGATAGCTAGCCTTGCAAGTTGCATCTCTCTGTGCTGACAAAAGGCTATACACATTGACCCATGGAAAAATTGGTTAAGTAATGCTCTTGATTAGAATTACAGCCTGTTTAGCTTTGCTTCTTCAAATCATATGTCAGAAGTGCTGAGTGCTATTTGGGAAGCTGTGGTATTCGAGGACGAAGTGCTGAACTGAGTTTCTGTGAGAGAATGATTGAAAGAGATGTCACAGAACTGATTTCAATCCTTGGATTAAAGATTAATAGCTTTCTGGTAGCATCTTCAAGAACCTTCATTGCTGTAAAACCAAAAAATATATTCAAATAGGATAATCTTAAGATGAACAAAGCTCTATTAATACTTATATAAGTAAAACTAGTATAGAGCATGTGCGTTGCACGTAGATATAGTTGAGAATAATGTTTGAGCTGATATTATTACAGTTTTTGGGATTAAAATAACGTAATTCAATTATATTCTTATTTCTTTTGTGACTTATTTTAGAAGAAATGTATATTTAATGTTCGCAATTGTAATCAGTTCAATGTTTGAAAATATTCTTCGTATGCTTTTGGATTGAAGAAATGTTTGATGGTACTGCTGAAAATGAAAACAAATGCAAAAATTAAAAGAATAAATCTACGTCTTTATTTTTGTAATCTGTTAAATTGGTTTATGATTAAGATTTGTAATTTTTAAGACCAGGTGCTTTGCATTTCATCAATAAGAATTGCAAAACACCTGGTCTTCAACTGCAATAACCGAGCATATTTTCAGTTCGAATCGGCACCATATTTAAGCCTTATTTTTTGCTGCATATCTAATCCATTTTTGTTTTGTTTTCTTTTTCCTACAGTTTTTTGTTTCTTAATTGCTTTTTATGTATTTCAGTTTCTTTATTTTGCTTTTGTTTTTCAGTTTTTCAAATGGTTAATTGTTTGCTAACCTAAAAATGCAAGGAAAAAAATCGCAGTTCTCATTAAACAGTTCGATATCTAATGTTTATTTCATTTTAATCAAATTAAAAGAGAATAATAAAGGAATTTTTTTGTTCTGTTTTTCTTTCTCATCACACTTTTCATTTTCCAATGTATAGAATAGATTCATTACCCAATGTTCTTTCAGTTTCATTAAAATTCAAAAGGGAGTAATAAAATAAGGGTAAGAATGTAATTGACGTAATTAACGGAGGACATGATCGTCCAAAAATGATTTAGAACATTCATACTTTTATAGGTAGTATAGATATAGAGAAGGCTCTTGAAAATTTTGGTTTCACATGTCCTTGGCAAACTGTACAGGGATAGCTTGGTTCATTTCTCAAATTTGTGTAATCTAAAACCCACAATAATGAGAATTCTGGTCATTTGGCTTTGAGAGTCAAAGTAGTGTTTCGAAGCTGGTTTGATCAGTTTATTTTTTTGGCCAAACACCTTAGTAGTGGACCTCGCCTAGATTATATCAATGGGACATATCCATAGTCACATGTCGTTGTAAAATTCAGGTGACCGTTGGAAAATCTAGCATGATAGTGTTCATATTTAGTTAGTGTTTCAGAATACAAAATGGCTCTTTCAAACGTGACACATTCATTTGTTAGTTGCAACACAAGTTTTCTTCAAATAAGGTTTATGTTCAACAAGCGGGGCCCTTGTCACCCACTAATCATTGCTCAAGGTCACTCTAATATCAAGAAGAGTTGGAGATTTTTATATGTCGAAGCATTTATGTCTATAAGAGTTATTGCATGTTGACATGTATCATGTATGCCCTGCTTAAAATGTAACGCTAATTGTAGGTCAGTCTTATAATGATTTCACTTGGTCATATCCAACAGCATGCTATGTAGGTTGCTTATTTTGAGCAATCATAAAGTTCATGATAAAGTAGCCAATGGTCATTTATTGCAATTGCAAATTATGAAAACAAATTGCACTCCTAGGAGCTTTTGTTTGATTGTATGAAATCGAACTTGATTAAAAGTAGGGTTAAATACACGTAGGTACCCTGAAACTACCACTTTGTCTCACTTGAGGGTCCCAAAGTTTAATTTTTACACATAAGGGTGTGAAACTACAATTTTGCAATAGATAAGGACTTCCGTCCAAATTTCTAACGATCCATGCTTTTCCGTCAGGGGCAATTTTGGGTTTCCATATTTTGGGTTTCAAAAACCGTGCAAAAATGGAGCCACTCACGGCCAACACCGTCTGGCTACCACGCCGGCAACTGTCCCTGCCATCGCTCCCCCATCACCATGGTCCACCGCTGACCAACACCGTCCGGCGACCAACACCACGATCCACCCACGACTAACATCGCCATCAACCAAAACCGTCCGGAAACCCCACCGGCAGTGGTCCTGCCACCGCTATCCCTATTACCACGACCAACCATCAGCCACAACCATAGCAGCACACTTCCGGCCGCCGGCTACCACCAATCATGCCAACCCACCAATAGCCACCGTCGACAAACTAAATCGGTCCAGATCCTGGCAAATCCACGACCACCAACCACCACAGACCTTTACCGACAAACCCACGACCACCCAAAACCTTACCTGCAAACCCACGACCATGACCATGACCATCGAAACCTTACCTGCAATCCGGTTCTTTATTGTTCCACCGCCGGCGAGCCCTCTGGCAACGACCACCTAACTGAAACAAACTCACTCTCATTTGTTGACAGGTTGATGGTTTCGGTATCGAAAGCCGAAGGGACGGACTACAGAGGATCGAAGCAGCCAAATATGTCAGATCGTGTCCCTGTTGGCCAACGACGGGTCAACACCGGTGGAGATCCATCCGATTTCAGCTTTAAAGCGATGGTGGTGGCGCTGGGGTGCGCCGGTGATGGCTTGTTCTTGGTTTTGAGAGAGATCACCGGCGACGACATCGGTGGTCGATGGTTCGGCGGGGGTGTGACTGGTATTAGACGTCTGTCAGTGGCGCTGCTATGATGCGGCGGTGATGCCGACCAGTGGTTGTGATTTGGTGGTGCGGTGGTGAGGGCGATCTGCTAGTGGTGTGATTTGTGTCTCTTTGTACTGTGGGGCTTGGGTAAGGGGCGGGTGGGATGGGTGATGGGTGAGAGGACGGTGGGTCTCTGAAGAAGAAGAAGTGCAAAATTGCAAAAGAGAAGAAAAACAATTTAACCTGTCCGGACAAATTTGCCCCTAACGGATTGTTCCAAAGTTAAAGAATTTGGACGGAAGTCCTTATCTATTGCAAAATTATAGTTTCAGACCCTTATGTGTAAAAATTAAACTTTGGGACCCTCAAGTGAGACAAAGTGGTAGTTTCAGGGTACCTACGTGCTATGTTACATGGACTCGGTACAAGTGTCCGGATCGGATACGTGTCCAAGTGTCGGACTCGTCTAATTTTGAAAACGCAAGATACGGGGACACGGCAAAATGTTCATATTTACTATTGTTTTTTAGTATATTTCGAAAGCAAAAAGGTGTTTTATGTGATGCATTTGGTTTTAATTGACAACTTATCTCCACTCAAAGCGACTACTAATTAAACAAAAGACTATAAGATAGTATCATAATGGCATATCCTATGAGATGTGTCGGACACATATCCCATACCAATGTCCAAGTGTCGAGTGTCCGACACGGGTACTTCACGCAAAACCAAAGAGTCCATGTAACATAGCCTACGTGTATTTAACCCTTAAAAGTATTTTAGAAGACATATAACGACGCAGATTTAAGTCGTAATCAGACGACGCCTTGTAGATGTAGTTTGCCTTCCTAAAAGGTCAGCGTTTGCCTCCATATCTGCTCACAAGTTGCATCGAATCACTTTACTTAAACCTCACCACTTTCATTTTCCATCGAAGCAAAAGCCATTCTTTCGGGTGAAAGTGCCGAACCTGGATTGGATTGTCTGCAGATTAGGCTGTTGTAGCCATAAATATGTTCCATAACATAAGTTATTCGCTAAAGTTAAGTGCCTTTCATTCCTAACGCATGACCTTTGTTGTTGGTCTCCAGTAAATCATTCTCACACTTTATACACTGCTTATATATTCAGAATGATTGAAATGCAGATCATTTCAAGTTGGAAGAGAAAAGTTTTTCATTCCATGGCTTCTTTTGATAAATAGGAAGAGTTCTGAGGTTCCAATGATTGATGTGCATTTGGTAAGGCTTGTGTTTGAGTATGAAAGTTTTGAACTTTGCAATATCGAGTAAGATGTGCTTGATGGATGTTGATCAGTTTTCCATATCAAAAGTTTTAGAAAAAGGTTATGTTGATCTTTTCATGTGATGGGAAATGTATCATCTTCTGTGTCATACAGAGGTACTCAGGAACCGATTTTCTTGGTGTCACTGCTGAGGTTGTAGATATGCCTCATCACTGTAAGTCATTCTTTTCTACCTAAGTTTGGTATTTTGTGATGCTAAAAATTGTCCTGGAAATATATTTCGGAAGGAGGAATTCTCTTCCATCATATCCTTTCTCTTTTTCAACAAGTTTTAAACAACCTCAGAGGCCCTTTCATCAGTTTTGCACTGCCGTAAGAACTTTTCTCATGTCACCTAACACAACCCCCCAACCCCAATACACAACAAAAGGGCTGAAAGCTGAGTGTCCAAACATACTTAAGAGGGCACCCGCAGTCGTAAGGCTCCCGCCATTGCAGGGTCTGGAATGTT
The DNA here is from genome assembly GCA_033070095.1 of Escallonia herrerae. Classification (NCBI taxonomy): domain Eukaryota; kingdom Viridiplantae; phylum Streptophyta; class Magnoliopsida; order Escalloniales; family Escalloniaceae; genus Escallonia; species Escallonia herrerae. The sequence continues at coordinate 146,144 of JAVXUP010001153.1, read as the reverse complement.
TCGAAGTATGCAGCCGTATCCCCATTATTGTGGAGGCTATCAACTATTTATGGCCTAGAAAGCTCCACAAGGGTTGGAGTTGACCTACCCATACCTAATGGTCCGTGAACATGAGTTGACATCTGCAAAATCGGTTTCCAACTTGCTAAACTAGCCTCTTTGTTGGATTGAACAATTATCTTAGTTGTTTAAGTATAAGAATTTGCTCTCATGTTCAGTCTCTGAACATGAGAGGCTAGTTTAGCAAGTTGGAAACCGATATTTGCAGATAATTGTTTAATCCGAAAGAGGCCACACGTTCAGTCTCTGAATTTGCTCGAAAGGATCACTTACTGAAAAGAGAAAAAAAAGAAAACAAATTCTTGAAAGAGTCTAACAGGGATAACCTTTTATTTGCAACTCCTTGCGTTTCTTCCTGAATAGATGACTCCTTATAACAGCATCTCATGCAGTACGAAATAAGGATATATTAGCAGCAGTGGACTGAATGGGAAGGTCAGGACTTGTGAAAGGATATAATGATTAAGACTGCTGTCTCCATTAGGTTGGCAACAGCACGACAGGAAGGGCTTGATCTTGCAATCAGTTATTTATGGTGTTGATACAAACAGCAACAAGTATAGCCATTTTTAGATTCAGAGTAATAGAGAAAGAGAAGATATTATAGAGACCTGAGAATATGCACATGTAAATCAGAGATTCAATGCTTTGAATTGGGACAATTTACCTCCGACCTCTTCTTTTATTTAATGAATCCCATTCTTAAATTGTCGTCTGTTGAAAACTGTGATATGGATGTATTACTTATCAGAAGATGTAACTATAGTAATCTGCTTCATAAGACCCTTTTGATCATTTTCTTGGCCTTTCTTCTTGGTTGTTGGAGCTGTGCTACTTACTGATGCTTGTTTGGGATTCTTTAATTTCTCTGAATGAATTTGCTAAGAAAGTTTGCTTGAAGTTACATGCATTTTATCATTCTGCAATGCTTGTTTAACAATTGATTTGTTTAATGGAGTTCAGATGTCTTTGTGTTGACCAGATGTTGATCTTCATCCTGATATTCGTAAACAATTTTGGGATCAAGAACATTGGCCAAAACATGTGCTTGTCAGATACACGTGGTTAGTAATGCAATTGCAATTATACTTTCCACTCTTTTGTGGTTCACTGGTGAACAGCTTAATAGTTGTAGCGAACTTAATGATATGCTTACTGAGTAGTTAGTCTAACACAAGTATCCGTGTTAGAGACTGGAATACACGAGTTGTTCTTGTAGCCACATTTTTATTCCTTTTAGTAGCAATGGTATGTACATGTCAAAAGCTTTCTTTATAAACCCCCAATATGCAGTCATTTATATATGCTTTTGGAAGTTACGCGCGTGCGTGCGCGCACACATGAGTACTAATACCTTCTTAAACTAATTGGCCTTTGTTTGTCTCCAATTCTGTTATTTTGAAGTTAGCTCTTAGCGTGATAGCATTAATAAGTTGTGTGTGGTGATAAGCCAGGGGTTGGGGGTGGAAGGGGAACTATTCGAAGTTTTGTTGCTATAGGAAGTGAACTGGTGGAAAGGTGAACAAGCCAGTCAAAGCTTGGGTAAAAGATATACGAATATGAAAGTTTGTAACACGCTTTTTGTATTACAGATTAAATTTTGAAAAGCCTGAAACATGGCTGGGCCTGAAACTTTTAATTATGTGAACGTGACAATTGGAAAGATATAGCCAATAATGGTTTGGACTGATAGTATTTGTTATGAAGGATTTCATGCATTTGATGACTTAAGTGCTGTATGTGTTGTTTTAAGTCTTAGCCCATAGTTGTTGGTTCTAATGTTCGATATTCTGCTGCATTGCAGGGAGGAGCGGTCGGAGATAGATGTAGTTTCTGGATTTTATGTTCTCTTTGGATCAGGTAAATTATAGGCTCATTCTAAACAGTGGATATACTACCAATAGTTGTTCATTTGCTGTATTGTGGCCACGTAAACTGCTTGTAAACAGTTTGAATTGTCTGCTTCAGAGAACCGTAATATTTTTTAGTTTCTTGCCATTTAAGTTTTGATACAACTCAATTCAACACAATAAAGGCTTGTCCCAACTACTTATGTTCAGCTATATGATTCCTTTGCTATCCTTTCGCTTTATCTACATGATTATCACCTCTTTCTATCAAAATCACAATTGATCCAAGTCAATTGCTTCTTGACAAGCAAAGTTGGAAGGCAATTGATTTATCTACTTGTTGCTTAATTAACGAACTACCTTGTTGTTCCACCTACTTGTGGTCAGCTCTATCCATCCTGCTTTGCATTCCACTATATTAATGTCAGATGTGATCTTGTCCTCCTAACAGGCACAAATATGAGCCCTGGTTGTGTGTGCCTCACAAGTTATATGTACTCCTATATTTGTTTCTTATTCATCTCAATCAAGCCTTACAAACTAATTGGTATCAGCAACATGAATCCTGCTCTTCCAATCTCTCCTATCAAACTCATGCTCACTGATATAAGAATATCCCATCTCCCTATAAGTCCTTTCTCAATATCCCATCTACCCTTACGTCTTCTCACCCCATTCAACTTGGCACAAGTTACTTTTCTTTGCTCTCGTTTCTTAATGGAAGATAGATTGAAACCTGTAGACACTTTCAAGCGGCATAGAAGTGAGTCCATGCTGAATATCCTCATGTTCTCTTCAATTAGTGCTGCTAGCCTGCTACCCCTATCTTCTTTTGTTTAAGTTGCTCATTTTGTTGTATAATTTGTATCTGCATATAGCACCTCAAGTAAGAATATTAGTTTCTACGCCAAATTCAAAATTTGACAAGATATTTTGGGGCTAATTCTTGCTTCCTTAATTGGTAGAATCGTCTACTTGAATTGTTGTTAAATCACCGAAAGAAATAAGCAATTTGGTGCTTATACAGAGACGTTTGTTCAGAGCTTTTTAAACTTGGATTGTGTGAAGCTGACACGGTCAACATGGCCATTGTGAGAGGTGTATTATTCTGATTGTTACTGATTTCTTTCTTGCATGCGAACAGGGCTACTGCTGTCATTTATACTCTCTATCTACATTTTACAATCCTCTCGAGATAAATTAGCAAGGTATTTCTTTCTTTACCATTCTTTTTTGATGAGATTCCAGATTTGGTGTTCTTCTCCTGTTAATGTTTGCTGTCATTTTCTCCGTTTACCTACACATCTATCTCACTGTAAAAGCATGATGCTGTCATTGTAATTCAGTTCCTTATTGATGTTATGACATATTGCTGTTCTTTCCAGATTTGTTCAAGAGACTGTCGCGGAAAGCAGCATGCCTGGTAGCGTAGTGGCAAAAGTTGAATGATGGAACTCTCGCGGGCCCTTCGCCAGACAGGATATTGAGATAACCGGATAACCCAAGATGCTATCCAATGGGTGAGATAAAGGCATACTCCTCCAGCGTTTGGAACAAATGCTAGTTTGTTTTCGTTTTTAGTCTTTTGAAACACCATTTCAGTAGAATTCGTTCGAAAGAAACATGCACATGAATACATTTATTACCATCTAGAAGATCATATGCACGCAGTTTTAGTGAGATGAAAAACAAAGTTGAGTGAATTAGCAAAAGAGAAACAACTGTAGCAATGCAAAGATTGATCTGGTTCACAAGAATGAATACTGCGATCAGTGGCAGAACTAGGATTTCATTTCAGGGGGTGCAAAAAATGTATATCGAAGTCGCTAAATTTTTTTTATAAGTAAAATAATAAACATAAAATGAGAGCACTTTTAGATAATACTCAAAAAAATGAGTGCACTTTTCACTGTATTATGAAAATAGCAATAAACTCCTCATACATTGTAGATACTTGTACAAAACCTCTAAACACATTCTCTCTCCACCAAATTTATACTTCCAGCCCTTAATTTCTAGAAAACCTATTACATCCAGAGCTCTCACCAAGCCATCATTCCACTGTAAAATCGGCAAAACTGAATCCAATCAAACTAGTCGACCAATTCAAATAAACTTCAACTCAATTTACTTCTGAGATTCCTAATTGTGACAATGCAAGGATAATGGTGATAGGATTGTTTGAGATGGATCTAAGTGGTGGGGCGATTGGTATCATAGGTATGGCGATGGTGGACAAGTGGTGCGTAGATTTTTTGCGGTGGGCTTGTAACATAGGAATAGGTACGTGGGGGTGAAGGCCAGTGGTGTTGGTGGTGAAGGTGTCAAGATCTCGAGCAATGGACAGACATACCAGATCTGAAGAACACCCCCTCCCGTGTCAGCATGTCGCTGTCGCCCATTGCCGGTGAGTGGGTGTCGGAGGTTGCGGTTTGCCCTATTCGCGTTGGGCAAATCGCAGAGAGAGAGAGAGAGTTACACACCAAGATGAAATGAAAAAAAAAAATCTTTCGGAAGTTAAGGAGAAGAAGCTAGCCCCCCCCCCCCCCCCCCCCCCCCATACAAGCATAGCTCCGCCCCTGACTGCGACCTCGAACAGGCATGCAAGTATGCGTCAATAAGGAGTCAATCATGGTGGACTTCAAATCTCCCGGAAATTATATTAGATCTTGGTTCAAATCTCTCATGATCGTATATAATCTAGTCTAGTCTTATATAATGTATGAGTCAATCATGGTGGACCTCTGAAACGTGAGGGAACCGTCTCTTTAATGAGTGAAAATCTTGCAAGTGTAGATTGTCAGTACAAGGCATGTACAACCCAATATACGCTTCTCGCCTTGATTTTGCAACAAACGGAACTCTCTTTTTCTTTTGTCTGGCTATTTGCGCCCTCTTTTTAGCAATTTCTGCACAATGAGACTCCAATTCAGAGTCCAAATCTTTTGCCAACTTGTGGGTTCTTGCTCTGCAAGTTTGGTGTTCTTGATGCTGAAATTTGTGAAGATCTTTCGAGTCTGGCAATGGACAAAAACTGTTCTGAGGTGTTCATGGTCCCTAGGAATAATGGCTTGTCTGGTTGTTCCTGCATGGTCACTAGGGCAGAGAAGTGATGCAGAGCTTCTCTATTCCAAGTTATATGAACACCAACACCGCCATCGCTCTAATGTATTTGTCATCGTTATGTGTAGTGACCATGGGTCATGAACCGAGGAGGGGGAAGCAGGTTTTGCAGGAGTAATAATGGAGAGAATGGAGATGGTGGAGGGTGCAAAAATAGTCGAAAAGGGTGCTGTTATTATTATGATATTTTTTCATATCAATCCTCTCCTAATCAAAATACACAATTGAGGTGACCTTTTTCAAGGAGGAGAGATAAATTTAAGTAGGAGTATGTGTTTATTTTTCCAGAAGGGGTGTGAATTTAGATGGACTTCAACTTGAAATAGGTTACTTGTAGAAGTAGATCACTACTAGTCTACTACCAATGTAGAAATTGCCTTCGTATGCAACACAAAAATAAACGTTTCAGCTCATCGTAACATTCCATCCTCTCTCAAGACTCCCTCAAACCCTAGCAGTTCTCTTTAATTGTCTGCCATTCTGCTTAGGCCGGACCAACAACAAATCAGACAATCATGAAGCACGCTCGAGGACGGTTCTTGAAGGAGCATAGTGACAAGGGGTACACCAAGATCAGCAAAACCGGTGATCATGGAGAACCGGCTTCCGGTGGATTTGTACCTCTGTACGTTGGGGAGGAGGGCAAGAAATACATCATCCCAGTTTCGTACTTCTCATCCGTGTGGCTTGAAGCCTTGCTCCATAAATACGAGGAAGAAGCTAGACCTAATAGGGGGCCATTGACGCTGCCTTGTTCCAGACAGGAGTTTGAATCTATGCTCAACCTTGTCAAGGTCGAGAGAGAAATCATGGGCTCCCCGGAGTCGTAGAATATCAACTAGAGTCAAGTTCTTTAGTTTCTTGTTCTGCGGTTTATTACCCTTTGGCTTTGTTAAACTTGAACGGTTCAAGATTGTGTTGTTAAACATAATTGTTTAGATTAATCATTAAGCCGATGTGTTCATTTGAATTACAGCAGGATTAGCATAGAGATCGAGAGCATGCCGTTACTAAACATTATTGCTTAAGTTGATCATTAAATTAACTAATGTATTTAATTAAATTCCTTTCTCATGTCATCGGCATGCATAGCTACTGAGATCTCAATCTGCAGACGAACATCATATTTAAACCCCTCTTCAAAGAACAAAGAAACTCCTTCCCTACGTACACGTTTAATTACTTGATTGCTTCACCACTAAACTGCATAACTTTTCTCTTAAAGAGACGTTCCTATTCGAGTTTAAGCATGAAAGATCTTATTGTTTAAGGCCAAAAGTTTACATCAAACTCAATCCTCTGTTGAGTAAATTTAAACCCATTCTTATGTCCAAGATTTGGGTTTGTGAATGCAATTAAGTTGGTTAGTATTTACCCCAACAAGAAGATAAAACGGTAGGTATATATTCATAAGTAGTTATTGTTTTAGATTGCTTCATATAGAGGCTAAACTTGTAGCAGTCGATTGTGAAACCAGTTATTACGCTGCTGGTGGTCTTTCTTTAAGTCAACAGTGATATGGTGCCACCATATTATTATTTATGAACCCTCTCTCATATACGTATATTGCCACCACAACGGCGACAATATATGAGAAGGTGTTTCATGAAGATTATAATCTAGTCTAGTATATATATGAGATGTCAACCATGGCGTGATCTGCATGAGATTGAATTCATGAAGTACATAAAATCGATCCCCCCTCCCCACCTTAAAAATTGGCGGTTCTCCATGTTTAACTTGGTTAAAAAACAAAGGTTATAGTGCATCATTGCGTTATCAAATATTATGTATAAGCCATTTGATTTTTCCCATTCATTTTTAATTGAAAGTTTGGTTAATTGGTGATCGACATCTTGTGATTCACCCCAAGTGCTCAAAATATACACCAAAAGGGATAAGTACAAAGAGACGCAATACATAAAGAAGAAGAAGAAAAGTGTTTGTTTGTGTACGGGGGTGGGTGGGTGTTGGGCTGGAGGTGGGTTGGGGGGTGTGTTCAAGTTAGAATTGCTTCACAAGTAGGCAGGCAAGCCTCCAATGCTTGTCTTGTAAGGTTAGTTCAAGAGGTACTCTTATTGCCTTTTGTGTGGTATATAGTATATAATTTTTACACAGAGCACGTAATGTTACCTTTTGTCCTTCCTTTTTCTTACTTTTCTTTGGATGCACCGCATAATGTTGACAGGATCCAAGTGCAGTGATGATTAAGAATCACTGATTATTGGGAGACTGTTTATGGGGAGAGTAGAGAATTGGACGATTTGTTTGGCCTCCCATTAGTGAGATTCACGGTACACTTTTGAGTAGAAAAACGAATATTAGAACCCAGTCAGCTTAGAACTTTGTCAAATGCCTTGGGTTGAGGATTGTTGTTTCAAGGAATAGAAAATAAGCATGCGACGACAAAGTACAAAACCCCCGCCCAAGATTCCTCACAATCTCGATTAGATTAAGGTTGGAGTTCAATACGTTTTGGCGGATTCGATCATCCCTATCGTAAAGAAATACTTTACGTAACTATTAAATTTCTACATCGATCGACTACACATGAAGATTGAGATCGGTTTTACGTAGCTAATAAATTTCTACATCAATCGACTACGCATGAAGATTGAGATCGGTTTTTATGTTAGGTGAACTTCTCTTCCTCTTAAATATGATTTTGAGTAGGATACCAAATTTTAATTACATAATTATCACATGAAATTCTGTTTATACACTGTTGCAGTGGTTTTAATTCCCACCACAGCAAAGCCATTTGATGCTTATTTTCTTCCTTTAATGTAGGAAAAATTGGTGATTAAATGATTTGCTTCCGGCATACAAAAAGTCACTATAAAATGGATATTGTAGGTGACAATATTTTTTTTTGGTTGTTGACAATTGTAGCACTTATTCCGTAATTTGTGACATATATAACACGGTGCCATGGGGTTGAAAGCCACAAAAGAAAAGAGCAGCTCTTTGATTGTCTTATTTTAAAGTAGTCATATGATAACTCAAATCTATAGTCATGCATGTGGAGAAATTCTGATTGGCAGTCCCTGGAAATGCCTATTGCCCGGGAGAATAATTCCGCTTGAGCTTCTTGTCTTTTGTTTGAGCGTCCTTCCCTCCAAACAAATAAGATTATGTGGAGCGACAAGCTTTAAGGACGAGCGAGGTTTAAAATTTTCGTTAGAGATAGTTTTTAATATACCCATCAATCGTAAAATGTACAAATAGCCTCCATCAGGGACACTAGGGGCGAAGCTCGTAATTAATTCAAGCCGAACAAAGTAGCTTAAAGCTCACGTCCCAGTGAAAAATTGTAACGTGTAAAAAACAATTGTTACACATATTTTAGACGCAACGTCATGAAATTCTTGTAAACCAATAATGCACAATGGCCTTCAATGCGTGATACTGGTCCCACTTTCACTCGTTATTTACTAGACACGGAGCACGTATTAATTCCGGGCGAAGTCACAAAAATCAATGATAACTCGTTTTCTTCCTTCTATTGGCTAAGAAAAGGTCAACCTCTAAGATTCGAATGTTGACCTTTTCCAATGTATCTTTCGATTTCCATGTACCCCACTGATATCCGTACATGAAGGCGATGTCAGGATGAAGGTTTGCAAAGTCAAAAGGCTCTTAGCCAAAACTACTAAAACGCCATCTTAGTATTTCAACACATAATAATTTAAACCTAGGATAGTTGGTCCCCCAGCCAAGTGCTTTGTTTGTCAATTACAAACACCTCGACACACGGTCGCGGAAGATGCACTCCAGCCTCGGTCAAACAAAAGTAATGTGGCATAAATCTGTAAAATAAAGTTGCTGCCATTTGTTTTGACATAATACTTTATCCCAAGTTTTGCATTTTATGGAGACGTAGAAGAGGATAACGATAGAACGTTCCTTAGGTCTCTAGAATTCCTACGAGCATGATACAAGTATGAAACCGTCGTACGATACAAAATGGGAGCCCTCCATCTCAGTGTTTCATTATCTCATCAACTTTTCTATGTCTCGTTTCAAAATTCACATGTTTTTGTAGTAAATTATCAGAAATAACGGAAGCGTGTAAGATTCTATAGCATAGTAACATATTAGTTTTCCTCTACGAGAAAAGAAAATTTGAATAAACATTTGGCCCCTGCCGACCGCCTATATATAGTTCTGCCCAAAAGGGTTTTCAGTAACTACAAGATTGATGTCAAGAAAAGTGGGTTCGCAGTCGACGTGAAGGTACCACAAGAAATGCAGTTCGAGTCAGATGCCAAGTGCGCTGATGTGGGACATAGCAAGGGTGGAGCAAGGGTAGAAACCAAGGGCTTCCTAGACAGAGCCTGAGGGTCGCAGTGCTGCGAGGGTGATGGCGCAAAGTGAATACACAATGACAGTCACAGTCCGATGCTTAAATCCAGAGTCAGGGTCCTATATGTTTCTCTCTTTAGGATTCTAGAGTGAGAAAGTAAAAATGTTCTGAGAATGTCTAACTATCAGAAAATGTCCAAGCCTCCAAATGAATTCTCAAGACCTCTATTTACAGAGGTTGAGATGATGATGTCATCACGCGACAGGCGGCGCTCCCCAAGAGTGACACGTCATCGAGGGGTCCACAGCTGCCGATGCTCCACGGACTGTTGAATGACATATTCACCCGACCTGCCCTGCACAGCATCACTCTGTCTATCTGGAAAGACTGGCTCCCACAGCGGCGGTGTGGCCAGAGAACCCTTGATCTTGTTACAAATCCAAGCCCTTGCAAAGTCCCACAGGCCTGGCAGCGGTGGGGAAGACCCGACGCCCAGCTGCCAGGTGGACTAGGCGCGATGCCCTCCGAAGACCTGCTTCTGTCTCGGAGTGACCCAAGGGTCATAGTCCCTAGGGGTGCCGACGCGAGCCTCCAGTGCCGGAGCACGTAGGCCAGTCACAAAGACACCCTGTCCGAGACAGTGTCCCGGAGGAGTCGCCTATTCTGCAGGCTGAGGTAGCATCCTGGAAGAGCTGTCTACCTGGCAGAAGGGGAGTTGAAAAGCTCCCTGGCGGAGATAGTGTCCCAGAGGAGTCGCCTATCCCTACAGGTGAGTCCTTATGCCAGAGCACTCAGAGTGCGTCAAGGTAACATCCCGGAGGAGCCGTCTATCTGGCAGAAGGGGAGTTGAAAAGCTCCCTGGCGGAGATAGTGTCCCGGAGGAGTCGCCTATCCCCGCGGGTGAGTCCTTGTGCCGAAGCACTCGGAGCGCGTCAAGGTAGCATCCCGGAGGAGTCGTCTACCTGGTGGAAGGGGAGTTGAAGAGCTCCCTGGCGAAGATAGTGTCTCGGAGGAGTCCCCTATCCCCGCGGGATGCTGGACACTCTGGAGAGTAGGTCGAAGCATGTTTCACGTCCATGGCGGGGGCGCATGGTGTGGTGCCTGGGGGGCATGTCATGGAGATGGCGCACATGCGCGGTGAAGTGCGTATGGTGCCTGAGGGCACGACATTGTGACAGAGAGCCTCAGAGCAGGGCTGTATCAGAGGAGCGGCGTATGGGCGCGGCGGAGTGAGTAAGGTGTCAGGGGCACATCTGTGTTAGTGGTGCGGCGCATGAGCGCGACAGAGTGCGTATGGTGCCGAGGGCATTTTAGTGTGATAGGGAGCCAGGAGCGTGACTGTATCAGTGGCGCGGCGCATGGGCGATGCAGAGTGACGTCTGGGCAATAGGGGTCGCGGAGTGACGTCCGCAACGGGGGTCGTGGAGTGACGTCTGGGCGACGGGGGTTACGGAGTGACCTCCACGCGACGGGGGTCGCAGAGTGACGTCCGGGCGACGGGGGTCGCGGAGTGATGTCCAGGCCCTTGAAGATTAGTGAAGATGCTAAGTATGGAAGCCAAAGGCCAACCTTTGGGAAGGCCGAGGCCGACCCCCAAGGGAAGGCCGAGGCTGACTTCCTTCGGTAAGCGTCAAGGTGCGCCGACGGGCGACGGGCTAAGTGCGACGGTCGAAGCTTGATGAGCAATCTCCCAAGGATAAGTTTCTTGGTGACGAAATCACGTAGAAAGAGTGAGAAATGCACGTGACTTGAGCGTGCACGTTTTGACCGGTTAGAAGCGTTGAACATTGATTGTCGCATGTGCGGACGTGTCATGTAAAATGGGATCCCCAGTGGGCCTTTGGGTGCGACCAGAATAAGTTGGGAACAAAGATTTAAATTTGAAAATTGAATTTTTCCATAATTTGGGACGTTGTAACCCTCAAAGCAAGCAATAAAAAAAGAAAAAGAGAAATCAAAATTATATTGCTATATACATGTTTCATACATACATCGGTATTCAAATCATTATATGAAAGGGAACAATCATACTTTACATCTTAATTAAAAACAAAAAAAAATGGTGTCACCCATAGGATGCATTGCATTGCACATGTGAATACAAACGTCAGGCAACTAAAATGTGCGTGACACATAGAAAGAGAGAAGACTAAAAGGAAGAAAAAGTTACCAAAAGATTCCCATACAACTAGACGTAGCGACTAACAGATCAGAGAAGAAGAATATAATGAAGTAAACAAAAGATGAAGGTCAAGAATGGGAGCACAACTTGCTACCGTATCAGATTCTAAGCTGATGGTGCAACTGAAGAGCCACCTTGGAATGCGTACTAGTACCTTCCGTCGTGGTGCAGACCTAGGGACCAATGAAAATTGCAAGAAAACAGACTTAGAAAAAGTTATATAAGATCCCAAAAGCTCATCCTAATCACTGAGGTTTCATCATGGCAAAGAATGTAGGGATTGGTCTGCAGCCATAAAGGGCTTATAAACTTTTCATGTACCTCTTTTGCCTTTTCCAGGTTTACTGCCAGGTATCATGGCGGGCTATAGCATCAACCGTTACTCTGCATATTGTATGTGTATAAATTGGTAAAAATCATGCAAATTTAGAAATAAAGTTGAGTTATTTTTTGCAAAGAAATGGATAGCCATGTTGACATTCTTTTATTCCATCGTGATTCCAACAGAGAATATAACTGCTTTCTCCTATTAAATATGAGTTTTGTTATATGTCATATAAGATGTACGACCTTTTAATATATTGTCAGTATTTACGTATTCGCTTTTTCTTTTAAAACAATGTCTTTAAGTTAACGAGAATGATAAGCTCTACCCCAACCCCCCACCAGCCCCCAGGAACCGGCAGCCCCACCTGCTTAGAATTGTACTCGCTATCCAGATTCAACCCCTGGAATCATAGACATGTAGTTGTTAAATGGACTCAGAATGTCCCCCCTTCCTCACGGTGGGGGTGTGCAAGCCACGGTTCCAGATTTTAAGAAAACACTTCATTTGACAGTTTTTTATTACTTGAGTTTAAATTAAGATAATGGCTGCGATGATGGAACTCAAACATTTCCCGAGGTATTGAGGGCAACAATAATTCCTGCAGCACCAGAAGAAAACTATCATTATCATAATTAAAAAAAGAAACTGTCGTAAGGGAACAACTTTAGAACTTCGTAAAAAATGCATCAAGGTGACTTTGGTGAGATAGAGGGAGAGGTAGAGAGAGAAAACTTGTAAATTTTTTTTTGTAAATGTTGATGAAGAAATCTCTAATAATTGGACCTTTGTATTCAAAAGTTACCCTCTAAGATATAATTTTCAAAGAAATCATTCAATTTCGTTGAGTGGTTAAGGAGAAGTAGTATCTTGCCATGTTACTTGGAAAATGAAAATGCCGTGAGTACTAATTGGCGAGATATTATGCTATATTATTCTAGTAACGTAAAGCGTGCATAGCCGTGTATTTGCACATTTGTAATGCACCGTACACATGTGCGCCTAAGGCGGCGTAAATAAAGGCGCTATTGGCACATCCTTGCTAGGAGCCCTCACCCTTCTTTTTATAACAAAGCTAGACTTAAATAAAATTAATTTTTTTTGTTTTTGTTTCAAATTTGAATGACACCTTTTCATTGTGTCTTTCCAGAATGATATCTGCAAAGTCATTTAACTGTTATAATTATTTGCACTTGATCTTAATGCATCATAAATATGTCTGCTGGCAACAGATTTATGCACTAGTACTTCGTTTTTCCATACTTTTCCTTTCTAAGAAAATTTATGTTCGGTAATTACTCTACAACAATCATTAGTAGGTCGCTTGTTTTATTTGGTAGGCATATTTGTTGTTACCCTTTGCAATTTAACAAAGGCACAAATTTGCTTCTCAAGAAAAGAGTGCACGGTATCCGACTAGGCATTCTACATCATACTGCAATTCTTTGCAACAATCTTAAGATAGAATCCGCAACAATGGTGAGTGCTATGAAGACGCCTGTGACAAACGACATTAGCAAATTGGCGATGTAATATCCCGAACTTCGGGAGCCAGTTAAAATAATCATTGGTGCTCCGAAAAATAAACAGACGCTAAATTTAAGTAATGTTCGGGTATTAGTAGCGTGTAGGAGCTTAAAAATATTTTGAGGCAAAAATGTAATAAAAAAAATTGGGGGCATTTTCGTAATTTTGAAAAATCTTGGGGGTTAATTTGTAATTTTGAGGAAAATTATGGGAGTGCCACCGCATATTTAATCTAACATGACTAAGCTATCTAAATTATTTAATAAGGCTAGATGGATAAGAGGGGATTCGGGTAAAGGGAGAAAAAAAACAGAGAGCAACCTTTCCATTTCGAGAAAGGAACAGGAGAAGCTGGACCAAGAGACAGAGACAGAACACAGGGAACAAGAAATAGAGGGAGAGCAGGAAACAAAAATTTCAGGAGAGAAGGGGGAAAAGGAGGAAGGAAGGGAGAGAGATAGAGAGATAGAGAGAGAGAATCGAAGCGTTCTTTTGAGGGTAAGCTTTCTTTTGAATTTCATTTTAGTGTGAAAACTGTGAGTGTTTTTCAGTGGGTGTGTGTATTTGGTGCGTGGATTGTGTGTGTTCTAGCTTGGGGAACATGTGTGCGTTTTAAGGGTTAGGGATTGCAATTAGGTATCCTTTTAAAGGCATAAGAGTGTTCAGTTATGTGGAGCTCAAGTGTGTGTGTGTGTGTGTGTGTGTGTGTGTGTTACGGGTATGGTAGTGTGTAATAGGTGTGTTTTGTGCTGCAGGTAAGGTGGTGGGGGATACAATGTGTGTCTAAACTGTGTTAGGATGTGTCCTTTTGATGAAATTAATCTTATGTAGGTTGTTTGATGGATTAATGACGAATTTAGTGGGTGTTGGGAGAGAATCAAGCAGCCATATGCTTGGGTAGCGAAGGAGAGAGAGGTAGGAGACGACTGTGTGTGTGAATCATGAGTTTGATGGTGTGTATTGTGTATTATGGGTGGTGTATATATATGTTTAGGGGTTTAGGGTTTTAGTGTGTGGGTATTTAGGAATTGTAGAGTTGATACGTGAGTTGGCTTACGTGAAGGTCTCAACCGTGAAGAATAGAGGAAGAAGATGATGTGTGTGCAAAAAACGTGAACTAGTGTGTGTTTAATTTGAATAGGAAGCGTAATTGTCATTAAAGGTGGGAATTAATTTAGGTAGATTTCAACAAATTTTCATAAATATCTACGGCCAAAATTAGGCAAAGTCTAAAACTGTAACCCCCAATATTTTTATGAGAAGTACGTTCTAGAAATGTTTGGGAATTTTCGGTGTCCGTGAAGGGTGTTAAATTAGAGTATCGATTAGGCGAAAGTCCAAATTTATTTAACCTAGTAAACTAAGTTATTTTAATCTGAAATTTTTATGAAAACTCTAGTTTAATGATATGATTCATATTATAAAATATCGGGCCATTCTGAGGCTGATAGGTATTTTTCACAAAAATGGCGTTTTAATGCTCGACCCGGACACCGGTTCGGAATTTTCGGACAAAAAATTTCTAAAAGACTTTTTAGAACAGAAATGATATCAGGATGCTTAAAATAGCAGTTTAAGATATTTTTGAGATTTTTCGATGTCGGAAACCCCTAGGGGTGTTTTGGTAATTGACCACCCCGAAGGGGTATTTTGGTAATTTTACTTATAAGAGGTATTTTGAAGTAAATTTACATACAATAAGATTTTTTAGTGACTTTGCTTTTGGAAAAGTCATTTTGATGATTAAAGTGTAACGGGGGTGTTTTGGTAATTTGTCACCCCGAAGGGGTATTTTGGTAATTTGACCTAAGAAAGGTAGGTATTTTTGCATAAATTTACATATGGGAAGCTTATTTCAGTGATTCTACTTATGGGAAGACCATTTTGGTAATTTAAGTTCGAGAGGGGCATTTTGGTAATTGTACACCCTAGGGGCGATTCAGTAATTTTACATACCCGGTGAGGGGAGGTTCATTTTGGGAGCATGTGTGAGTTCGTATTACGTTATACTTTTGTTCTGTAGGCTGTATTCTAATGGTTCGATTATTCCGTTTAGGTTAAAGCTAAAGACTTCCGGTTATGATAATTTAGCTGCGGATCCAGGTAAGGGATTCTATCTGAACCTTGGGTAAGGACTTTTGTCTGAACCCTTATTTGATTACTTGTACTTGTAAGTACTCCTTTGATATAATTACGGCTAATGCCGAACTCTAAGTTATGTATTGATATCAGCATGTTCTTCCCCTGAAAACCCTAATGTTGAATCTGAATCGGTTATTTGGAAATCTTGTGATGCTCGCATGTTATTGCGGGCTGAGCAATTTGATAATTGTCTATATCCATTCTTTCGAATTTTTGTGATTATATTCGATAATTATTCACAGTCATTTTTGTTATTTATTTGTGATTTTTCTTCTGAAAATTCGATTTCTTCTGAAAATTCCGAATGTTGACTTATGTCAATAAGATTATTATTATGAGAGCTCGAATTGATTTCGGGGATATGAGCTTATGTTAACGCTCATTGATATTGTTAATTTCTGTGTTGACCTGGGTACCTGCTTAGTGGGGAGGCAGTATAAGGCTGGTTGAATCCTGCATGAAATGCAGGCTAGTACCCAAGTGGACTAGTAGTTATTTTAGTACATCATGCATGTGTACACTATATAAGCTTGCCATAATGGCATTGCAATCGCCCAGGATCAACATTAATTTTTTATTTTTTTAGTTAGAATGATTTGTACTTGGGTTGAAAGCCCTTGACAAACATTTATTGTACTTAGCTAAAAGGATTTGTACTTGGGTTGAAATCCCTTGACAAGCCTTTATTGTATTATCTTATTTGATTTCTGCTTGGGTTAAATCCCTCGGGAAATCTTGCTGTATTTTTGAAATGAATTTCTGCTCGGATTGAAATCCCTTGAGCAAGGGAAAATTTTGTGGTACTTGGAAATGCTGACTTGAAAAGGATCTTTTATTGATCGGTTTGGATTTTGTTCTGATTGTTAATATTTATTTTGGCATCTATTTCTGATGAATTTTGATCATTTTGGGTAATCATTGAGTCTTGATCGTTCGAAGTGTTTTGATAATCATCGTCGGTTGGATTTTTCTTGGAGTCATGTTATAATCTCTTTTGTGGTCCTTGTATGACCTTACTGGGCTCTCAAAAGCTCACCCTTCGTTTGGCTCCCTTCTGCAGGTAATGATAAGCTGTAGTAGGTTCAGGAATGGGTTAGAGTCTGTGTGAGATTTCGATGAGCCCATCACCACTGTATAGTAAGACCCCTCCGCGGGTCAGTACTGTTAACTTGTTCTTAAGAGTTTGAATTGCGAAGAACCTAACCTGTAATAATGTAAGCTAAGTAGTTGGTGATTTGGTATTTTTGGAAAATCTGAGTTGATGTTGAATTAGATGATTTGAAATATGCGTTAATGAACAGGTCCGACAGGTTTGATGTGATCCGGTAGGTCAACGACCCGGGAGTTCGGGGTGGCGGAGCTCCGGATTTTCGGGGGCGTTACGTGTGAAGTTCGATGGCTTCTTCTTTTTGGCGTTAGAAGAGCAACATCTATGTCTTCCTTGGCAACTTGAAGATTGTCTATGTGCTGGTTTTTTCAAAGCCAACTGTGAAAGAATTTACAAATGAGGTATCCAAGTAGCTACTGCAAAAGAGTGCTAGAAATGACAGAAGGATGATGTCTACTGTAACGGCTACATTTCAAAGAGCTATTCGACATATTGTACGATGTGTACGATATCAAATATGCAAACAATACAGCAAAGGAACCACGATTCCTTTTCCGCAAAAAACATTAGCCGATGCTAATGACGTGGCTGTCGTGATGTAAAAAGGTGAAGTTATGACTTTAGCCTTTAGATATTGACTGGTGTCCGTCAATTAGTAAATTAAGCACAAATTGAAAAGGTTGAGGTGAATTGCACCAAAATTGAAGCATTGAAGTGAAATACACACCCAGCCCACGTTTTACACGCAAATGATTCTACAATCTAAAATACTCCACTTAGGGTATGTTTTAAATCACTTCCACTTTTGGTTTTTCGTTTCTAAAAAAATGAAAACCTAAATCAGTTTAGTTTTAATTTTTTACAAAAACAAATGGGTGTTTAATTACCCAATTTTTATTTTCAGTTTTTTCTTTGGTGGTGGTTGCGGTGGCAGTGGTAGGCGGGATGGCTGGGCAGCGGTGGCAGGCGGCGGCTGTGGCGGTGGGGAGAGGGGGTAGTGGTGGTCTCAAAACAAAAATCAAAACTGAAAACTCCTAAATAAGATTTTTCAAAAACAGTCCTCTTTTAAAATCTGGTTTACAAAATTGAAGAGAGAAAAAAAGAAAAATTGTATGTCAAATGTGTTTTTTTTCTCCAGTTTACAAAACTGGAGAAAAAACAGAAAACCAAATGGTTTTCAAACACTACCTTAGTACAATTCCAAAGAACAACTTAAGCATTTCCTCTCACTAAATTCAGGAAAACCATTATTTACCAATACCGCCGAACACCAAACCCTCTAACATCAGTGACCACATGGCACCACCACTTCTCTAAATCCAAATCACCATCATACTGACCACCATTGGCCCTACAACAAATACCTATATAATTTGACTTGTGCAGATAACTTCCAAACCATTCACTAAATCAAACCCCAATCAAACGAATGGAGCAATATTTCGCAAGCTAGTGTGTTACTGTCATACCAGTAGTTGGACGATGGCTAAGGGTATGTATTGGTCGTGGTAGAGGCGCTTCCGGTTGTTGAACATAATAGATAAGAAGAAGCTCCCAAGTATTAGAAAATTTAAGAAAAGAGAAGAGACACTACAAGAAAATAGGTTTTTAGTGACAAAATTTGGCTCCGTTACAGAAATTCCGTCACCCAACTAACCAATGTTAAGCTGTAAAAAATAAGTTAGGTTTCGCGACCAAATAGTCTGTCGCTAGAAGTTTTAGTGACGAAATTTCTAATTTTGTTTTTAAGAAATTGTTTTGAGTTTTAGAGAGAGAATTTAACACTAGAATAATCTTAGTTTTTTTTTCTTTCATTCCCCTCTCGATTTGAGCTCTCACCACCGTCCCCCTCCCCCCGAGCTCTCACTGCCGCCCCCTTCTTCTCTCTCCATCTCTCACCATCGGTGCCTTCCCCCCGGCATCCAATTGGCCATCACGACCAGGGCCGTGATGGCCGTTTGTGTTGTAAAAAATAAAACTCAAAGAGGTTTTGGTTTTTATTTTTTTAAAAATAAAAACTGAAATGAGTTTCAAACATACCCTATATTTTCTGTTTTTCTATTTCCCTTTTGATTACATAAGTGAGTCATGGTGAGTGATAGGGAGGGATAGATAGACAGTGTTTACACTGCTTTCCCTTTAAAAAAATGTCTTCTTTAACTACTAAAAAAATGTACTAGTATTCGTCGAAGCAACCAACACTTCCTCAAGATGCATGTTACCATAAACTCATCAAATTGTAGTAAAGTTCAACTTCTATGGCCACACCTTAGTTTCTTCCTCTTCTTCTTCTTGAGGTCGAAAGAACTAAATTCTAATGGCAACTATATGGTTATGTATATATGCTTATATATGTTCATATATGCGCGCGCGCACACACACACATGATAGGCCTATTCCTCAAATTATCATGGTACAACATAACCAGCTTTCTTATTGGTAGCCCTGATTTTTGTGATTTGTCTCAAACTTCTGCAGCTACTTGGACATATATATTAGGTTAAACGAATAAGGAAAAAATTTGGCTGCTGCGTGGATTGTAGAAAGATAGATGCAACTTCCCGTATGACAATAATAAATTGTCACTTAATACTTCTAATGATTTTATATTTAGTGACATTAAAAAGGTGTTGCTAAGAATTATTACTGAAAGTGTTAGAAGAAAGGTCACGAATTATAGTTAGCAACCGCTAATTGTCGCTATACGAAGGATTATAACTTTCTTCCTACAACTTGGATAATTGAAAATTTTTTGCAAGAAAATAAACTGGCGGGGCGATGTCATTAAAGGTATGCATAGGTGGGAAGGAAAACTCATCTTCGACGACAAATAACAGAAGGTAAATGGAATCATTGTAGAATTCGACCAATTCACTCCATCCTTTCGTATAAAATATTGCAACTTAAGAGTGGGTTAAGTCATCGAATGAATTTAAATAATGGCGCCTTATTTTTTAGCCTATTTTTAAGATTTGACTTGTTTTGCTTAGGTCATTTAAGGGTTAATGTCAAATCTGTAACCTAAAGTATCACTCCAGTATAACTTTAGTACCCAACATTTAAAACGTATCAAATCAATATGTAAATTCTTATCAGTCCATAAGTAAAAGGAGGCAAACAACCGTCAATTTTTTAGGAGCAAATGTGTCAATAGGAAAAAAAAACTTTTAACTTTCGGTCTAACACTTTTTTGCTAGGGTATTCCCAGTGCACTCAATTCATGCAACAACGTACAATTTTATTTAGCTCTATAAGGAGTGTTAATACTATCACTTCATTCTTCCACCCCAAGCACTTCTTCTTCTAACAACCCTATCACCTTACACCAGTCTCCACCTTATCACATGCACCCCAACCAAACCCACTATTATCCCTTACGTTGATAGCTTGGTGATGCGGCCTTGGCTGCTAAAGGAGTTGATCAGTGTGTTCGATCTTAGTCGTGGGTAAGTGGAGTTGATTAGTGGATACTGGTGATGCAGTGGTGGTGTCGGCTAAAGTAGTTGATCAGTAGGTCACAATGTCAACATTGGGTAATTAGAGTTAATCAGTGGATCCCGATGATATGGCCTCGACAGTGGGTAGGTGGAAGTGATGGATTTTATGGAAGTAACAGTTTTTGTAGGTGGATACGGTGGTATTGATATGAGTATTGTTTTGCGGGTTATGATGGTGCGCATGGGTGTTGGCAGTCGTGGTGTTGGACGCGTATAGTGGTATTGGCTGTAGGCACGATTGTGTTTGTGAGTTGGTGCAGTGGTGTTGGCGAGGTCGTTGGTTGGTGGGCATGATGGCAGTGGAGATGATGTGTAGCTGTTCACTGCGGCAGTGTTGGTGAGTGGCAAGATTGTGTTGACGGTGTTTGTATTGTCGGGTAGGTTATGGTTGT
Source organism: Escallonia herrerae (assembly GCA_033070095.1). Lineage (NCBI taxonomy): Eukaryota > Viridiplantae > Streptophyta > Magnoliopsida > Escalloniales > Escalloniaceae > Escallonia > Escallonia herrerae. The sequence goes on along the minus strand of JAVXUP010001153.1, from coordinate 125,632 downwards.
GTGGATGGTGTTGACGGTGGTGATGTAGGACGAGTACAACAGTGTTATCATGGGCACGGTTGTGTTGTGGGTTGGTATAATAGTGTTGGCGGGGTTGTTGGTTGGTGTATATGATGGTAGTGTAGGTGGTGTATGGGTGTTCACGGCTACAGTGGCAGTGGGTGGGTGGGTATATCATGATGATGGTGTTGATGTTGTTAGGTGGGTTATGGTGGTGCGGATGGGTGTTGGCAATGGTAGTGTTGGCTGTGGGCACGATTGTGTTTGCTGGTTGGTACAGTTGTGTTGGCGAGGTAGTTGGTAGGTGTGTAAGGTGGTAATAGTGGTGGTTTGTGGGTGTTCACGATGGCGGTGCAATGGGTAAGAATATCACATTAATGCTAGGGCTAATTACACCTATGTCCCTGAAGTTAGGGGTAATTACAGTCAAGGACACAAAGTTTAAAAATGTAACATTCCGTGACCAAAAGTGTTTCAAATGTATCACCCGTATCCATCCGTCAGGGTTCCATCCAAAAAGTATACTGTTCATCATTACGTATTTTTAAAATGGCAATACTGCCCTTGTACAGTATATCCTAAATAATTTTTATAATTTTCAAATTAAACCTTAAAATTTTAAAATAGGGTTTGCAACTAATTTGCAAATTAAGCTTTTAAAATCCTAAAATTAAGAGGATTTGAAACCTTGATTTAAAAATTAGGGTTTTGAAACCTTAAAATTAGGGTTTCAAAACCCTATTTTTTAAATTAGGGTTTCTCTTTTCCAGATCTGATCTCGCCGCCGACAGTCCAAGCCTCCTCCCTCACCCCACACCACCGGCAGCCTCTCTAGGCCCACCATCCGGCAGACTTGCCCCACCCTACCATGCCGTCAAGCCCTTTGGCAAACCCACACCGCTGATACGCCGCCGGCCAGCCCCTTGGCAAACCCACGCCGTTGAGACACCTCTGACAGCCCTTTCTCACCTGCCAATGTTCCATTAACCATTAACTCATTTCTTGGGTGTTTTGACATTCTGTGGTAAGGGGAAGCGATCTGAACTTGATGACGGGGTCTTTGAGCGACGATCGGCGTCCGACTCGAGGAGAGGAGAGAAAGCTGTGCGGCGACGGGGGAGGGGGAGGGTGGGTGCGGTGGCCGGGGAAGGGAGAAGGTTTTGCGCTAACGGGGAAGGGGTCAGTGATTGTACGACGGCGAAGGGCGGAGGCAGACTGGGTTGGTGGGGGGTGACCGGGGGAAAGAAGGTTGGGGGGGCGAAGGGCGGGGGTGTGGGTGGCGGCGAAGTGGGTGGGGAAAGGGTGGGGGAAGAGAGAGAGAGTAGAAAAAAATTAGGGTTTTTCTTTTCTAAAAAGAGACAGTGACATTTTAAAAAATAACTTTCTAACATAAGGGAAATAAAGTCATTTTGTTAAAACCGTTAGGATTTTTAGAGTTCCGTTTAGTCAATGGACACAAGTGTAATTTGTTCAAATTATTGTCCTTGCCTGTAATTATTCCCAAACCTTAGGGACATATGTGTAATTAGCCCTTGATGCTATTGGTGATTAGCCGATCGCGGCGGTGGCAGAGGTACTGTAACGCTAAACTGCAAAAGAAAAAGATAGAGGGAATGGGGGAAGACGATGGCGACATTAGCGCCGTGCCGGTTATGCTGCGATGGCGGGTTTATGAAAAGGAAGAGGAGAGATAAAGGATGACATTTGAAAGATTACTTTCCTAAGTCATGGGCAATATAGTTATTTTGTTACAAATGCTAGGTACTTCAAGATATCATTTGATCAATGGACATTACTACTATATGTACAAGCTAAAGAAAGCGCGTGTAATTTCACGCTAACCTCAGGATTTTGGGTCTAATTATTCCTGTATGATAATTGCGAGTCTACAAGATACAACCCAAGGACATGCTTATTGCATTCAGAGTGTACATGTAAATAGCTTATAAAAAGTAGAAACTACTAAAGAAAGGAAGATAAACTGTACCATAGATTGAGGGAAAACTTGACACAATCTAAAAAATGCTTTAGCGACATTTTTAATTTTCACTTTTAGTACTTCTTTCTTTTTTGAAAAAGATAAAAAAAGATATCATTAAATGTGAGGCCAACATCCCTGTCCTCAGGCATTACAATGCAACATAGTAACAACCAGCATAAAATGTATAAGATAAATAAGCAACAAAGTTAAAGGCCCAACACCTTTGGGCTTATAGGGATTAAGACACGAGCACTAAAGTACAAATTAAAACACAAACGGACAAAACTGAAACCTCAAATTGGACTCTCTATTGACTTGACACCTTAAGAAAACCCTGATTATAACTATCAACTAAACGACATAACACAGAGCACGTAGCCACCACGCACCACTGCCAAACCTATTAGGTTCGCTCAAACCAGCACCACCCGCTTACAGCACCAGCACATAACCATTCACTACGTGCACCACCACCACATGGCTACCCACCCAATACCAACACACAAAGGCTGCTTTAACCAACCACTCGCCACACGAGAAGATAAAACTCACCATAACAAATCAAGGCCATCACCAACGAGCCATAAACCACCAAACAAAACTCAACCAACTAGCACGGGCACCAATAGGCTAGGGGGAAAGGGGACGACAAAACCGTGGTTTGAAACTACACTCATTCTTGGCAACCATACCAATCACACACTGCAAACTAAAACAGAAAGGGCGCCAAGCTAGGAGGAAGGGGGAGGACTAAAACCCTAGCTTGAAACTGCAGTCTCTCCTCACGGCCTCATCAAGTATCAAACAACCATCAAACACAGCCACTGCCATCGCCATCATTGCCACGCCCACCCACCACACCCTAAAACACCATTTGAAAGGAACACCTCGACCATTAAACCCACCACCAACCGATGCCACCATGCCCACCAGCACACCCTAACCACTTACCCACCTTGCAAACCACCCCGAGACACCTGAGATAGACGAATCACAGATCGACCCTCCAGACCTACCTAGACCCTTGATCAAATCTAAAAACTATTGCCAAGCCATCGAACGAGAAATCCTGCCAAGAGGATAACCAAGCAAGCATAGTCCTAGAAAGTAAAGAAAGGAAGTATCACGCCACCATCCACCAATGGAAATCGGCGGTGGCATCGAAGATGTTGTCTATGAGGAGAGCGAAAGGTTTTTGGAGAGAGAAAAATTAGGGGCGGCCCCGACCCAATAGAAAAAAACTTAAACTGAGGTGGATGAAGCATTGTAAATCTAAAATTTCTCAAAAATTTGTTCATCGAATTTAGTTCTTGCAAAAAAGTCAACCCAAAGACAAGTATTTTAGGCGGTGCTGTTACATCATGGGTGGTGTTCGTTTTCAATGATAGCAAACTAGTTTCCACATATATATGTTTCCCCCATCAGTGGACTAGCTTAAAATTGTCAATTTTTTTTTTTGTTTTATTGCTATGAAAACAAGGTGATCAATCTAGGAAACGGAAATTGGTTTGGTCACCAAACCCGCATGTCAGACTAATCTCCCTAACTAAGCGACCATCCCGTCAAGGAATCACAGCGAGTGGCACCTCTCGTCTTGTCATATGCATGATAACATGCATTCTTCAATAGCTAATAATTGACGGTACGTATAATACACCTAAATAGTGAGAGTCGAACGCAACATCTCAAATCTTCCAACCAGTGGATTGACCCCATCTAGTTAAATCCAAGTTTTTTCCAAAATTGAAACTTTATTCATAACTAACATACCAAACATCCTTTTGTTACCTTTAGAACTATCTTGGCATGGGACACAAAGTACAAGTTGCTAAAACAGAAAGTTAGGAGATCTCCGAAAGTGCAAGGTTTAGATCATTACTACCAGCTAAGCGGAACTTCGCCCTTTGCTAGCACTCAATTAGTGGGCACGCAGTTATGCTATTGAATCTACATGCATAGTACGATCACGCTATTTCCAGTAATTATTTAGCTGCCTTCACTGATTTTTTTATCTTTTCTTTTCAAAACCTGCACGACTGAAACTAGTTGTATAAAGCAAAAGAGTTACTTATAAAAAATAGTAAGTGGGAACAATGCATGCTGCACCATAATTAGGTAAGGAGTTAAGTTAATTAAGTTTTCAGTGTATAAATAAAGGCCTAGGGATGTGCATTCGGAATTGTGTTTCCATTTTCCAATGCAGAGCTTTCTCTGGTCTTCCTTGTAACTCCCAGTAATACTTCCAATGCCATGGCCAAAAAACGAAGACCAACACTAGGACTTTGAAGATATTAAGGTTTGGCATTTCTTTTATGTTGATTGATTCTGGTATATTTTAGTACACGTAAAAACAACTTCAGATTTCGTGACTATTATCTTGTTATTTTTTTTTCCTTTGTCCCTCTTCTTCAAATTCTTCCTCCCTCAAACAACCCTGCCTCTGTATTTTGGTCTCTCTCTCTCTCTGTCTCTGCGCAACTCAGACAACCATGCCATGGATGAATCTCGAGGAGTTCATATGCCGGTGACATTATCATGTCAAAGGAAAGAGCACACAATGAAGAAAGAAAAGAAGCAAGAGAAGACAAATTATTTCATAGGCTTCTCCGACGAGTGCCATTGAATGAGGTATTCCCTCTCCCCGTCTCTGTGTGCGCGTGCGTGTGTCTGCGTTTCAAAAGCTTCGGTGTCACCATGTTCTCCCCCATTTCTGTGGTGAGAGGGGAAGAGTTGGTAAAACTTTACTTCCTCTATCCCACAACGATACTCGGATACCGACTCATTATGGCAGCTACAGATACCACTTGAGTTTCACTTGTGCACTTATGGTGAGCTTGAATTCCATTTTTCCTCAAAGAAAAGGACTAAAAGCAACGTTCTTAAAATGTAGGAAGGAAGGTTAGTTTTGGAAAACAAATAACAGATTGGAGTGATCTTTAGATAAATAGAGAGTCAAAGTTTTATTATTTTCTCATCTCTATTGCGGTTCTTCCAAATTTTGTGCTGAAACTTTCGTCATTGAATGAGTGTTTAATGCACGTGTCATGTCACACGTTCTTTCTTGTAAACATGGGCATTGAAAACCGCTGCAAAAAGAGAAAAAGATCGGAGGGAAGAAATATTTCGTTATAAGCAACATTACAACTCTCGCTTTACTTAATTGATTACTTCATATTTGCGATTCTGAATATGTGATGACACTTGAATTAAGGCTTGTCTGTTCCTTTGCATCGATGCATGTCAGTAGAGTATTATTATCAGCTTATCTTTTCTTCTGTCTCTGTACTTGGAATGAAGTTAGTTTTCTATACAGAGGCTTTTCTTTTTCATACAGTTCTCAAAGAGATTCTTATTTTACTGTGTTACTTTTCGTCTCTATATTTGGACCAAAGTTTGTGTTATGCTTTGGCGTTCTTCATTTTTTACTTGCTTTCTGGTGAGCATGCTACTGTTAAGTGGTGGCCCGTGGCCTAAAACTTTCCTTTACAGAATGTACGTACCATCTCTCTCGTAAAATAACCTTATGATGCCAAACAAAATGTAATAAGTACGTTTGGATAGTGGGTCGAATGAGTGAGGTACAGTGGTACCAGTATTTGTTGACAGATTTGTATGTATTGTATATTCTCCCGAAATCACACAGACACGTTGGTCTGATAAGGCATCGAGCGCCTGCTTTTGATCCGCTTGACCATATGACCTAGCACAACGCACATTCTTGATAGAGTGCATGGAATAAATAAGTAAAGAAGTACATATCTTGATAGCTCAGACGTGAAATATATTGCGGATGCAGCTTGAGTTAGGTTCAGCTTGTGATCGCTTGTTTATATGAAGCTTCAACACATTGTGAAACTCGTTTAACTTATCGGTTGAGAAGCGCGGTAATCGAGGCAAACAAACCAAATATGCATTTATTTCGAAGCTCGGTAGATTTATGAATCAAAGCTTTAACAATCTTAGACTCCCTCGACCTAACCCAGCTCATTTGCAGAGCCCTACCCTTTTTGTTTCTTGATTTTATGCCAGCCTACCAAACAATTTGCCACACGTTCTTGGTAAATTTCTTCCAAATCCAACTTAACTGATTTCACAAGATATCTGATATGCTTGACCAACCGTGTTTTAAATAATTCCCAGCTACGGCAAGGTCGCTAAGTAAGACTTTCCATATGATTGTATGTCATGTGCTTATCTCTATGATTATCTATATTTAATATGCTTAAACTAGCTTATCTGTATACTTAAAGTGTTGCTTAATTTCTGGGCTTGGAGTCTGGGAGCCATCATTAGAAGATAAGTATCAAATGCATTTACTAAGACAAATTTCAAATGTTCAGAATCATATGCTTTTAGTACAGTATAAGAAAAGAGACCATCTTGACTTTGTAAGAATTCTTAAAAATACCAGCTCAGATCATCGTGGATCAAATATCTGAAATACACATGTCTTGTTACGAATAGCAATATCTACATTTGTGTGCATAACTTGATGTTTTGTTATCTCTATGCAGGTGGCAAAAGAGCTAGCATCGCTTGGGAAGATAGCTTGCCCAGTTGCAACGACAACCCTTCTTGTACATTCGAAGTCCATCATTTCCATGCTTTTCTTAGGTCACATGGGGAAGACTGAGTTAGCCGGAGGTTCTCTAGCAATTGGTTTCGCTAACGTCACCGGATTCTCGGTCATGAAAGGCCTATGCATGGGGATGGATCCCATTTGTACTCAAGCTTACGGAGCCAAAAGATGTTCAGTTATAAGCCAGACATACCTAAAAATGTTCCTCCTCCTCTTGTTTACGTCCATTCCCATATCCTTCCTATGGCTAAACGTTGAACCTGTCTTCCAAAGGCTAGGCCAAGACCGCGTTATCACAAAAGTTGCCAAGATTTACCTAATATTCTCCCTTCCGGAATTGCTCACCCAAGCTCATCTCAGCCCGTTGCGGTCATTTTTGAGAACCCAGGGCGTGCACACTCCCGCTACGTTCGTCGCCACTTGTTCTTCGATTCTCCACCTTCCCATCAGCTACTTCCTGGTAACATACTTGAACTTGGGTGTGAAAGGCATTGCTATGTCATCTGTTTGGTTTTCTTGTAACATGAACTTCGGCTTGTTACTTTATGTGACAATGTCAAAAATAGCAATAAAGCCCTGGGCCGGTGCTACACTGATTTCGACCTTTCAGGGATGGCGACCATTGCTGAGTTTAGCGTTGCCAACATTGTGCTCGGTGTGCCTGGAATGGTGGTGGTACGAGATCATTTTATTTCTGAGCGGGTTACTGAGCAATCCAGAGTCATGTGTCGCGGCAATGGGCATCCTGATCCAAACAACCGGCTTGATCTATGTGTTTCCATACTCTCTGAGCTTAAGCATATCGCAGCGCGTTGGCCACGAGTTGGGAGCTGGCCAACCGGCTCGAGCTCAATGGGCAGCCATAATTGGGATATCCGTCGCGCTTACTTTTGGGCTATCAATTTTTGGCTTAGCCATTGCTTTAAGGTCTGTGTGGGGAAAGTTATATACTAATGAGACGCAAATTCTCGACATGATCTCAACAGCGCTTCCACTTTTGGGGCTTGCTGAAGTTGGCAACTCTCCCCAGACAGCTGCCTGTGGTGTCCTTACCGGGTCAGCGCGGCCAAAGGTGGGTGTCCATGTAAATATTGCCGCATTCTACCTAATCGGATTGCCGGCTGCTGTTGTCCTAGCATTTACACTGAAACTGGGCTTCCGTGGACTATGGTTTGGATTAGTAGCATCACAGGCTGCATGTTTCTGCATGATGGTTTGCACTTTGATTAAGACCGATTGGAGGCACCAGGCCAAGAGGGCCGAGGAGCTAACATTGGCGGCCACAGACAGGGACGATACAGAAACCAATCTCGTCCCCTGATCCGTCTCTCCACAATAACAATTGGTTTAAGATGTGAGGATTCTATATAAACGAGTGTAAATCGCTAACAGGAGAGTGGGGAAATGTAGGGGGGATGCAGTTAACATGGTTACAGACCATTTCCTTACTTGAACTTGTGATCTGGAAAGCAGAATTCCTTTTCGAGACATGACAGTGTACGATTTCTTAGGGAGAGAAGACGATAACTTTTCTTTGCAAACTTGGCCTAAATTCAGGCAATTCTCGAATCTAAAGCTAGAGGAAAAGAACAGTTTAATCAAATTTAGAGCATAGGTCTAGATCCACTCAAACTACACCAGTCATTCCAGAGAAGCAGGACATGGCAACCATTGTTGCAAAACTTGTCTGCCAAGCTAGATAACGCCTTGATTACTATAGCTTGTTCGAGAGTTTTTTTTTGGGAGAGAAAAGCAAGTAGTTCTTTTTCTCGGTTTTTTTTTAGCTCGTGTTTCTTTCTTTGAAGAGGGCAGCAAAAAGAAAAGGAAGGAAAGTTCAAAAAGGAAGAAACGGAGGTAAAGAAGACTCTCATAAGTAGGCAAAACTTTCATAATGTCCATATTATCATTGAAATAATAATGACTAAATTTTTAATGACTTTTAGATCATATTCCTTCCTAAGGTTTCTTACAAAAACTTAATGTTTCACTTAGAGTTAACTTATGCCTGTTGTTTTTGTTGTGGCATTAATTAAATTTGGATGTCCAGATATTTGAAGTCAATTCATGCTCGTATGTGTTTTTCTATGGTCGCACGATAGGTGACAGGAGATGTAAGACTTATTACATTAGTGCGATATGAACTTTTCTTCGATGACTAATTTGTTTTCTCGTGGATCATGTTCTTTTTTAGAATCATATGTTTATAGTGTATATCAGAATAAACTGCAAGGGTATATATATAATTAAGCTGTTATCTTATTTTTTTTTCTTCCAGTTGAATCCAACATTTCTTTTTCTTTTTAAACTGACAAATAAGATAATTGTCTTCACTTCTCTTCCTTTCTCCTCTTGTCCCATATTTTCCTTAAGTTGCAACGTAATGTAAACGTCTATATATCGCAAATGTGCGGACTAATAGTGCCTTTTTTATATATATAAAAAAAACTCCCCGCCGTTCACCTCATTATGGGGCGGACAATCATTTTAACAATATTAACCCTTTTAGCCCGCTATCAAGAGTTGGACACTGTATCGCCATAGTGCTCTTTCGTTCCATTATAAAACCTTTAATAATAAAAATAGAGCACAAATATCACTTCTTACCTAAGTTTTATTAACCTCTAATTCAATCCAAAAAAATTTGCTTCCGAGGAACGATTTGAAAGTTTAAACGCCTATAGTAAGTTATTTCTCATTATATTTTTGGGCCTACTAATTATACTAAGAGGTTTATGTACAATCAGCTCAATTTCCTTTAATATATGAAGTTGACCTAAAGCTTATATATTATAAGGGGTAAGTGAAGATGTGACTAGTACTATCAAAAAATTTATAATCGTCCCTTCAAACTCTTTGCAAATTGGTAAAATAAAGCCCAAATATATAAACATTGACCTTACTCATTCTTTTTGCCCTAATCTAACTTGCCAGGGAGCACTTATACGATCGTCAATTTTCAGATGTTCAAATCTTATCTTTAAAATTTGCAAAAAAATTGAAGGTAACAAAGAATTATAATAGAGTAGGAAAAGGAAACACCATAGAAAGGGGAGAAAAGAGAGAATGATTACCAATTAAGCGTGAGATTTTGGGATTTGATTAACCTCGGTAATGTGATCCGACCAAGTTGGTCGGAGAAACAAATGAACTGAACCTCCGATGCTCCTCCGTCGGTGCCTGCCTTCATTGAACGAGATTGGCGCCGGTTGTCGGCCTTGGGCCAGGTTCAAGCTTAGGCTCTTCCAAAGCCAAAATCTGGGCTGCCCATTAATTTGAACCCAACTTCGAGTTCTGCCAAACATCTTAAAATAGTTTTAGGTTATGAAGCAGTTTTAAAAAGGAAAAAAACGCGCGAGCGCGCACGCACACACACACGATATATATAGTAGTTTCCGATTCCTTGATCTCCGTTTAGGAAACGGATTTTGTTCATTCGCTAGAATAGAACCATATACGAAAAACACCTATTACTATGTAACTAAAAAAATGCTCTTTAAAAAGATAAGAACGTCAAACATAAAATCTCGAAAGATGAAGTACTATTGCATATGAAATTCATTAATGAATCAAGGGTTTGGGTAATTCACTCTCACTTTTCCTATCTTTGCAATCTTTGTGCGTATGTGAGGTTCATCCGTCAACCATATTAATTTAGCGACAAAATTTTGTGTAAGAGAATAGACAAAGGTTTTTTTTTTTTAAAAAAATGAGAGAGAGCCAACCCCCCGAACAAAGTGTCTGAATCGGTCCTTCCAAGATGTCGTGAGCACGATATATTTGATAAACAAGATAATGCACGATACTAAGCAAACTTGTTAACATTATTCATTGCAAAATGCATGCGCTCAAATTATGCATAGTAATATCCAGCTGACAATTCCACTTTCATTGATTGCTTTACATGTTAATAATTTTGCATATAAAAACTACTATTTGATGTCTCCTACGGCATTACGAAATTTCGAATCTTGTTGCTTTTTACTCCCTTCTTTTCTTCCCCTCAAATTAGGTCGAAGAACTACATTTTCTGAGTACAAAGAAATACATAATTCTTGATATAACTCAAATATAAGTCGTAATAATTGAGAAATACCCGACAATCCCAATCAAACTAGAATATCGATAATTATCTTATCAGGATTATAAAAGACCGTGATATGATCCTCAAGGATCCTAACGTGATCCTGACGCACGTGACTTACGGCTCAGTCCTACTATGAGTCTTCTCTTACAACTATCTAAAGGAGTGTACCCTCCAAGTATGGGGACAATTTACACATACCATTTTTAAGGAGAGAGTCCGAGTAAGTTATGATTTTTTAAAGATGCCCTCACTCATGAGTATTACTTTTACCATTAGGAACTGAGCTCCATTTATCTTTTATAAATTAGTCCATAGGGCAAAACCAAAGAATAAAAAAAAATCAATTTCTCAAAATCAATAGCGAGTAGCCTATTTAAAATAATAAATAAATAAAATGATTAATTTTTATGAAACGCAAAGGTAGCGGTCAAGCAGCATTTTAAAGTTCCTCTCGATAAATAAATAACAGATAAATATGCCCCCATGGTCATTGTTGCACCACGTGGTAGAAAGATATGGGGGAGTATGGCCCATGGAGGGGGCCTAAGAAGCTTTGAGTCTTTCTTCTCCAAATAAAAGGATCAAAGTTTGATAAAGAAGATTGCACGTTTTTCTCTTGGGAAGATGGTCACATCACAAATGGCACTGCTGGTCGGTAGGTCTTTGCCGACATGTCCCCCCCCCCCCCCCTCCCCTACAAACTCCTTCCTTACTAAGGTAAGCTTAGGCTTCGTTTGACAAAAAAAAAATTTTGGTTTTCAGTTTTTAAAGAGCAGTTTTTTAAAGAGCAGCTTAATTTTTTTTTTTATAAAAACAAGTGGGTGTTTGATAACCCCTTTTTTTTTTGAGGTTTTTTTTTTGGTGTTTGGTAACCCTTTTTATTTTGACTTTTTTTTTTGGTGGTTTGCGGTGGCAGTGGTGGGGCGTAGCGGTGGTCGACGGTGGTGGTGGTGGTGGTGGCCGACGGCCGGAGGTGGCTGCCGGCAGTCACCGGCCGGCCGTCTCCGGCGGTGGTCGCCGGCGGTCGGAGGTGGCTGCCGGCAGTCTCCGGCGGTGGTCGTCGGCGGCCGGAGGTGGCTGCCGGCAGTCTCCGGCGGTGGCTGCCGGCGGCCGGAGGTGGCTGCCGGCGGCCGGCAGTCTCCGGCGGTGGCTGCCGGCGGCCGGAGGTGGCTGCCGGCGGCCGGCAGTCTCCGGCGGTGGTCGCCTGAGGTGGCTGCCGGCGGTGGGAGGGTGGTGGTGGTGGTCGAAAAAAAAAAACCAAAAGTGAAAAAAAAAACCAGTTTTTGGAGTTTTTTTTTTTACTCTGCAGTTTAAAAACTGGTTTTTTAAATTGAAAAAAAAATGGTTACCAAACGCTCCTTTTTTTTCAGTTTTTAAAACTGGAAAAAAAGAGGGAAAAAAAGAGTGTCAAACGGGGCCTTAGCTGCTCTCTCTCTATATCTCTGTCTGTCTCAACAGGGACCGCTGCGGAAGCAACCAGAATAATTTCCTTTTCTCTCTACCACCACCCCCGGGCAGTGGCGGAACCAGAATTTCATCTCGGGGGCTAAAAATATTAGCATTCTAACAGGAAAATTAAAGGATATATGTTCAAATTCACCAAGCATTTGCAGCAATGGATAATATCTTACGACGCTAAAGCAGCATATTATGATATTCAAAACTTAGTTGGAGGCAGCGGAGACTAGATTTCAGAACTTATGATGCCATAGTATATGTGAATGATTATATCATGTAACATGTCTAAAGGAAATTAACTACAAATATAACACATGTAAATGATACTGATTTTAGAATCTTTAACAGGACGTTAAAGTATATTTTGGAGGCTTTTATCATAGATCCCAGGCATAATCGATTAAGCAGCCCAATTTCGGAAGTATATTGACTTCTAAATTATTCCTCCAATTTCCTCTAAAACAAAGTCAACATTTTCCCTTTGAGAACCCAAATGTTTCACTTGGAAAGGACTCAAATCAATGATTGTTTCAAACTAAATACTTAAAAATCTGTTTGGCTATTGATTATTACAGCAAAAAAGTGGAAGTACAGAGGTATAAAGCCAAAGCCCCTTAGAATCTATCAAGCAAAACTATACGCCACCGAGTAACAACCTAGCTACTACGGGAACAACAAAAGAATATATGCACACCAAGCTTGCTCCTCCAACCGGCACATAGAGATCTGAAAGAGTAGAAAACTCGCATCATTGTATCATTATATCTAGTTCGCATCAACCTCACATAGATCTGGCACAGTACCTCCACCAATCTTTTACATATGAGCAAAACAAGAAAAAAATGTTGAGCAAAAGTTTAGAGAATATTTAATTTTAAGTATCAATCCATCAATTATCAATCAAATAACCTAGTTAATTACAAATATTTTATTCTTTTACTTTTTCAGTCATGTTTTATTATCGCGTTAACCTAATTAACCTAATTTCAACCCACCATTTAACTAAATTACATATCATCTCAATCCAAATGGGTCCCATCCTCCATCAACCATCTCAATTCTCAAATGCTCAATGCACAATTAACAACATATAATCAGTAATTAATAATCTCAATTTTCAAATGCACAATTAACATAACCTAGAATTATCAATCAAATAATCAATGCTCAAATGGGATAAAAATTCAATTGGGTCCCATCCTCCATCAACAATCTCAAATCTTAAGTGCTCAATGCACGATTAACAGCCATAAAGCATCAATTAATAATCTAAATTATCAAATTTATAACTAATAACCTAAAATTATTAATCAAATAATCAATTCTCAATAGTAAAAGAAATTGTTCAAAATGCACACTGACCTCAGTCCTTAGAAATCAGAACGGCGTCGTTGTCGCAATGTCGCTGACGGTGCGTCCTTCGTCGTGACCATGGGTGACTGAGGCTCAGCCGCTCAGGAGTCAAATCTGCTTGAATTTCACTATTTCAGGCGCCGTAACCGCCGACCGGTGAGGTTCGTCACTTCCTCAGTTCGTCCGCCGGCTCGTAGATCTAAGCTAGATTTGGCCGGAGTTGGGGTGGGGACTGCCGGACTGGGGATGGCCTTTGCGCTTCGGAATCGGGGTCGTGAGGCCGTCCGTGACTCGTTCGTGAGAGCAGGGGTTCCCTTTGAGACCTCAACGGCGACTGGCATTATCGATGAGGTAATGAGCCGAATAGCCGATGACCGGTGGCCCGTGGCTGTGGGTGGTGCTGCGATGATTGAGAGAGTGAGAGGTGACTCCGGTGAGAGTTCAACCGTTGATGGCGAGTCGGCCACGAGCGACGATGAGAAGTCGGGAACTGAGTGAGACTGTGAGAGCCGAGAGGAGGAGAGAGAGAAAATCGCGAGTCTATATATAATTTTTTTCTGAGGGGGTGCTATAGCCCCCCTGTCCATACGTAGTTCCGTCACTGCCCCCCGGACCTGCGAATATCTCATTATTTTGTTGGCTGCATGCCCTCTTACTTACCAGGTTTTATCATGCCTTATATGTTATTATTATTGCTCTATTATTGCTCATCGCTCTGAGCATTATGGATACTGTTAACCGTGGGCAAAGACGTGACTTTACAAGGTTAAAATGAAGCAAGCGTACACTTAAAACATACTCCCCCCGTCCCTTAATATTCGATTATTTTTATTTTGTATGCATATTAATGATTTAGGTTATATATTGTGTGTTTTTTCTATTTTACCCTTTAGAGAGAGGGGGGAAGATAGTGGGTCAGGAGAGAGAAAATTGGTTAGTAGAGTGTTAAATGTGAAGAGAGAAATAGAATAAAAAAGTAAAAAGTGGTGGGCCAGAAAAGAGAAAATGAGTTGGTAGAGAGTTAAATGAAGAGAGAGAAATAGAATAAAAAAGTATAAAAATGGTAAATATATAAAAATACTTACATAATCTTTCTTAATTTGGAAGTGATCAATTTTTGTGAGACGACCCAAAAAAAAATATGACCGAATATTAAGGGACGGAGGGAGTATGACGTTATGAAAGTTAAAATTACATTTTTAATTTTATTTTGCTTTTTAAGGATTGATGTTTACTTTTTACTTAATGTTTAGGTTTCTGTGAAAGGTGAGTAATTACACGGATGGTGGCATGAATTTACGATAAAGGGGACAAGAGTTCGAGTCTGTGAAATCTTGCTGCATTAGTAGGCAAAATACCGGCTCTCGTTCTAGTTGTTAGGTCTAAACAAGAGAAAATCTAGATCCTCACCATCTTGTCGATTTCCAGCAAGTTAGTAATAAAAAATTTGCAAGGAGTTATCAAGTATGGATACACAAATGAGGGGGTCAATTTGAACATTATGTCAAACAAGAAAATATATTATAAACCCCCGAACTATGTGCATGATACTTTAGCGTGAGTGAGATTCTGAAGGCGAAAATAGAAGTAACTGCTATCAATTTGGGCTCTTAATTCTCATACCTAGGTGGTGGCATCGTCCCTAATTTGATTATACTTGGAGCAGGCTTTATGTAACCAACAATGTTTTTCAGGTTCAAGAAATCAACTCTGTTACTTTATTTGACAACATTACCGTAGAAAAATGAAAATGCCCATTTAATATTTTCAAATCCAAAGCTTTTGCTAACTCCAATAATATTAGTTGACTTCACTTTAATTTATTAAATACTGTCTGGAACTTTGAATTGTCATACATCAGAAGAGTAATATCAGGTGCGGTGCGATGAGTTCCACCGTCACTAGCCAATGACTTACTCAGAGACCCAACCTCTGCCCAAGGGGGCATTAAAGGCTCTCTTTAGTGCCCAGCCATGAGGAAAGCCGCTCGTGCAGCTCCGAGGAACAAGATTGGATTTTTCTTATGTAAAAAAAAAACGAAAAAGTAAAATTAAATTTGAACCACCCAGGTCTGTTTTTCGCAAACAGACTCCGGTGTAAGTCAGGATCATCGCAATTCCATTGGTGCGGAAAGTTTTTCCACTAAACGTTAACCGCAAGTGCTGTTAAAAATTACACGCTCTGCAAAAAAAAAAAAAATATTTTTCTATCGATTCTCAGTGGTCGCTATTTGTGTGTTGGAGTAACTCTTTTGCTAATTATCATTTTTAATAAAAAAAAAATTAATTATGTAAAGGCCATCTTGCTTTGCTTTAGAGGGGCCGCTTTACCTCCTTTTCGGAAAGCATCTTGCTTTTTACTTGATTATTATTATTATTAGTATTGAATTAAATACCACTAACATTTCCCCTTCCACACACATGCAATGGTGCTTTCGTCTGCTGTGCACAATGATAGCTTTTATAAACTGTGAGTGACTGCATGTTTTTTGGGACAGTGGAGACCCTACAAGCTCAAACCTACTTTTAATTTTGTTTATTTTTCTCTTCTTTTGAAAAAATATCAATGACTTTAACAAAATCATTATTGTTTACTCAAAAAACTCAACCTACCAAATTATGCTGAAAAAGCAATCAATTTTATTTCACACGTACAACTTCAAATATCTAAACGCATGCTGTAGTGGAACTTTCAGGTCGCGAGCACATCCGCCTCCTAGAACCCATCATCCCCCAATCAGTGTCGACCGAATTCGCAGGACAGATGCTGGTCTCCCGTACGCTCCGATCCACAATTAACCCAAATCTAAGTCCCTAACAGCAGTCTTCATAGCAAGCGACAATTTTCATGTCAGACAGTTCCACATCACACAAGTGGAGGTCGTCTTCAAACTTGATTCGATCTTCAGAAAATAATATTAGTTCGATAACACGATAATCATCTCGAAATACAAGGAGCAATATTTCAATATTAAATAGTAAAAGTACATTATTCAAGGGTAAAAAATAAAAGACTTGTACCATCTAAAACTTGTTGAATATAATAGTTTCACGAATAAATTAAACTATTTATTTGTAATTGACACGAGACCACAAAGAAATACGGAAGTTTGAGATGGGAATGTGATATGAGCCGCAGCGAGGCGAGGCAAGCCGAGCCGAGAGGGGGACTAGTTTGTCTGCACACGAGTGCACGTGGAGGCATCCTCAGCCAAAGAACGTCCAAATCTCGCGGATGCGGGCTGTTTCTCTCTCCAAACCCTCCCCGTGTCGTGGTATCCACGTGTCCGCCACCCATTTGACAATTCAATCCCCCATAAACACACCCCTCTCTCGGTAGGCGGGTCTAGTACTATTATTTTCTCCACTTTTAAACCCCTCAAACTCTCTGCCCGTGACGAGAGACACGCTCTGAAGAAAGAATATCTTCATCGAAACGCTACCGCTCCCCAAAACAAATTTCTGGATGGCCAAACCACACGCACGTCACACTCACTGTGTGTGGTAGAATATTGCCTTTCCCATTTGCACGACTATCGATGCCCCCGGGGCTCAATTTCAAAATCCTCACAAGTTAGAACCTGGAAGTTGTTTAGTCTGTCAGAAAGCTAGTGGATTTTGGTGAGGAAGTAGGGGACCGGCGTAAATTTTGGTTTAGTTGCTGGTTCCTTTTTTGATATGATTATGGAAGCAATTTTACCGGAGTTTGACCTAATATTGTGCTGGGAAGCGGTAATCTGGTAAGTGAGGGGTGTACAGGGTTGAAGATGAGGGAGTTGGGGATAATTTGAGGGGGTTCGAACATGAGTTGCAGTGAGAGGAATAGCAACAGAGGACGGGGAGTGGAAGAAGAAAAATCGGGCGGGCGGAAGTCGGTCGACGGGTGCTCGAACTCAGGCGCCTCGTTAAACGGATCCACTAACGGGAATTCGCTTTCGATTGACGAGAGGGTGCTGGTTGACCCGAAATTGTTGTTTATCGGGACAAAAATCGGCGAGGGGGCACATGGCAAAGTATACGAAGGAAGGTGAGCATGAACTGAATTCGTAACTTATTGTGCATTGCAGATTGTTGTTTTTTAGATTATTTCTGCCCCCGTGTTATAAACCTATTGTACTATTGACCCTCTGCGATTTCTTAAAGTAGATTTTGAATAGGTGAACATTGACTTTACTCGCTCTATTTGTCCTCATTGTCTTCTCAAATAATGCCTATTTGTTCGTTTTTTAGTCCGATTAAATGTGTCTGTATCGCGTTCTATCCTAAGAGTTTGCAGAAAGTAAAACGGAAAAAGTTATGAAACAGACGGAGTTCATAATTTCAAATCGAACATATTGTAATTGTTGCAGTTAGTATCATATTATATTAGTAAGTATTGTCTAGCCACAAGAACTCTTCACTCTCTATGTTTGTGCTGAGACATGGTTATGATTGATAAAAAATGTAGGGCGCACACACACCCACCATCCACTACTACACCCCAGTACACACGCGCGCATGCTACACACACATACGGACACGTACACACCCACCATCTCACAACTACACCCCAGGCATCACAATAAAAGTTGTGAAACAGATGGAGAGTATCATTTCATACCGTACATGCACACACCCACCATCTCACTACTACACCCCAGGCATCACAGCAAAAATTATGAGACAAACGGTGAATGCGTGTATACAATCTGAACAGACCTTGCCTGTTCTTTTTGCAGCACGCTATTGACAATTTTGAGTCTCCATTTTGTTTAGCAATTCCATCTTTAACCGCATGCTGCTACCAAATGAATTGAAATGCTGTTGATATACTTATGTGGTTATGGTTATTGGTTGTTTTGGATGGCAATTGTGTGTAGTTATGTAGGAGTTACAGTATTCAAAATTTGCAGGTACGGAGATCGTATCGTTGCCATAAAAGTTCTAAACCGTGGAAGCAATTCTGATGAAAGAGCTGCACTCGAAGGTCGTTTTGCCCGGGAAGTTACTATGATGGCAAGAGTAAAACATGAGAACCTTGTCAAGGTGAGTACTTGAACCTTTGTTTAGGTCAGTGCTTAAGTTTAATGCAAACTTCTAATTTGCTTTTGACTTAGTTATTGCATCTTGAGGTTTCACTTGCATCTATTACTATTTAGCTTTTGGGAGTGGTACCATCCTTGAAAGTTACATATCACCCATTATTTATCCAAATGTTCTGTCGTCTTGTACTGAGCGCAGTTCTTATCTTGCCCGTGCAGTTTATTGGAGCTTGTAAGGATCCTTTGATGGTGATAGTGACAGAGCTTTTGCCAGGGATGTCTCTTCGGAAGTATCTAGTCAGTATTCGTCCAGGACAATTAGACCTTCATGTGGCGCTAAGTTTTGCCCTTGACATTGCGCGAGCCATGGAGTGTCTGCATGCCAATGGGATTATCCACAGAGATCTAAAACCTGGTACCGTGCGGCTTAGTTTAGTAGTGCGAAATATTGTGTGCTGTTGTTAAGGCTATGAATGTGTGTTGCGTTGTGGATTAGGTTTACGTCCTGTATTTAGGATATAAAAAAGATGTCGATGAAGAACACATCCTTCTGTGTGTCTCAGTTCTCGGTTTCAAGGTTATCCTTTAGAGTTACTTGGTTTTTATTGTGTTTTCATAACTGAATACAGACTGTATTGTGATAGCAATGTTGGTTATAATCTTGTATTATTACTGCTTTCTCACCTTTTCTTTTTAGCTGTTTGACTACTTCTTGTCTCGGTAAACATTTATTTCCAAATTTGATGCAAAAAAACAGTAACAAGTCTGAAGACCACTATTGTTTACACATAACAATCGTTTGATCTTTTCTATCTGTTTCTTTTAGCTTTTCTTACTTTGCTCTTACACAACTATCATGAAGGCTCATGGTTCATTTGAGTGAGCCTTATTGTAATTGTTAATTTCTCCTATTCTAACTGTCTCGTCACTCGCGACATTGTTTAGCTATTCTTATGAAAAGCCCAAAGAATAGGGGATCTATACAGTGAAAACATGACTATAATTTATCTCCTGAAAAGTTATTGTTTATGATCTTACTGTATAACTCGTTGGATAAGAGGGACTACATGGGCCACCATCTTCTGGATAAGATTAGTGGCTTATTGTAGTTGCGTTTGTATTCTCTTGATATATTAACTAACACATAATGCACGTGGAAAACTTAATAATGCAGACAATTTGTTACTTACGGCCAATCAGAAGTCTGTAAAGCTTGCAGATTTTGGTCTTGCAAGGGAAGAGTCTGTAACTGAGATGATGACTGCTGAAACTGGGACCTATCGGTGGATGGCGCCTGAGGTTTGTGTCATCCTTTGATCCATAATTTGTATGTCCGCTTTTATGCGAAAGCCTATCGTGGTTATCCCCTACATAATATTTGAGATAAGAGTGTTTGCAAATTTGCTAGCCAAAAGGTTGGTGCTTAGATGATGAAATCAGTGGTAAGGAGCATCCATCTAAAGCTTGAGAGAGGCTGTGGGGCATCTTATCTTGGATGCAATATTTTATTGATCTATAATCTGTCATGGGCTTGTGTACATACTGTATAGTAGAATTTTACCCTTTTTGTTTGCTTAAATTGTTATAGACTTTATAATCTTATTCATGCTGTTAATTATTATTCATTTAAATGATAAGAATCACAACTAGCAACAAATGATGTGGTGGCACCCAGTACAAAGCTCATGTACCTCTTGGCATCCATAGTTGCATTTCCATGTCCAATAAATATGATCACAAGTTTCTAGGTAATAGCGTGCGAGGTTATTGAGCTCAGCAAAAGGCAATGTGTTGTAATCAGATTTGAAGTGCAAATCTGGTTGAAAACGAGAGTGTTTCTATTAATACGTGTTATCTACTAAGTTACCCCACCTCTTGGATTAGGGTGACGTGTCTGGCGAGCATATCTGATTTGATGCAATTACATTAGTTTCCATCTATCATTTTCTGCAGATGCATGTCTTTTCAACTAGACTAGAAATTAGCTCCTGTATCCAGGACTTTAAGTCTGAGTCTCAAACACTAGCCACTTCAAATAGGTACACGTAAATTAGATACTTACAGGTACCTTATGCCATGCACCTAATAGATGGATAATAGCGAAAGTAAACGACCTAAATACGTCTTCTTTCCTTCCTTACATGATTATCACGTATATTTGTTTATGAAACTTGTGAAGCATAAAACAATTGGCCACATCTTAGTAAATCTTAGGCTTTTCTGACTTGGGGTGAATCATCATTGTCACCCACTTACTGTACTGCATTAGCCACGTGATTTGCTCATGCAGTGCGTGTTAATTTTTTTTATGATTTTCACCGTCTGCTTCTACCTTTGCAGTTGTATAGCACTGTGACATTGCGCCAGGGGGAGAAGAAGCATTACAATAACAAGGTTGATGTTTACAGCTTTGGCATTGTCTTATGGGAGTTGCTTACAAACCGCTTACCCTTTGAAGGCATGTCAAATTTGCAGGCTGCATATGCTGCTGCTTTTAAGGTGCTTTTTTTTTTTTTGTATTCTTCACTTGTCGAGTATGAATAACAGTACTTTCTTTTATCAGAAGTAAATAGGATCTTGTATCTTTTTTCAGCACTTTATGAACTGCACGCTGGTCTTTAACTAACATATTTGAAAGGCATTGAGTTTCTTTATAGCAAGACAAGGAAATAAGTGGGGGGAGAACCAGAGAGCTTGGTCGAGTCAACACTAGCTTAAACACTGATTTCCGAAAGATGAGAGAAGTGGATAGCAGAATTTGACACTGAAAAACATTTCATAGCACTTAAAGCTGCATAACACAACTTGGAACAACCAAATAATGCTTTTTAGGCCATCAAGGTTTTCCTTAGAGAGAGATTTGATCCTGGCCCTTTTCCCGCTAGAAGTAAGGTAAGGTCGGGAACCAAACAACCACTAGAAGGTCGTTTGACTTAATGGATTGCAGGAGTTTTAAGCTAAAAGCTAATATTCGGACAATAAGACAAAACTTGACAAAAGGGATTGGGCCTCGCATTTATGTCGTTGAGTCGTTATGCGGGTCCTTTACTTATTAAAAGATAAATAAAGCATCATGAAGTTTGAACAACATTGTTGTATACTCATTTATCTTTAATTGAAAGTTAAAGCGGTTCCTTTATTGTTAAAACTTGAGCATAAGTTATGAAGGGATTGGGTGACTGTATTAACTAAATGAGACCGAATTTATTCTGTTCTTCATCACACTGGTCTTGAGCCGAAAGTGTTTTGTGGCTGTGAAGTCGTTTATTCGAAGCCATGTGGCGTCACTTGGCATATGCAAACTATACTCCTTGGCCATTGTGTATCAAACATCCTGGAGAAAACTAGACGATGCATCCTGAAAACAGGTGCATGGAGTAGACACTTATATGGAGCTTGGCAATCATCATTGTGCATGTTCTGTCCTAGGGCATGTTTATGGTCCCAATAGTTAAGATGACTTTAATTAGCTATAAAGCACAGGTGCGGCTCCAAGGGTAAAGCACCGGCACGGGGTGCGCATCGGGTGCGGGTGTGCGTTGGGTGCGGCGCGGGTGCGTGTCAGGTGCGTGTCCGACATTTATGATTTTTATTTTTTAATTACCGGGTGCGGCTCCGATACAGATTGAGTGCGTATCGCATTTTTGTGGGATGAAAACACAGATTTTAAAAGATTTTTCAGGGGCGACCCATAAAGAATGAATTTTGTGGGGTCAAATTATAAATACTGAAACACTTACCTATTTAACCTAAATCAACAGATAGGGGAGAGACAACAGATCAGAGAGAGAGAGATTGAGAGTGAGCATCGGCAGCGGAACGAAGTAGCCACGACTGTCTAGAGACTCCGGCGACCACCCGAAACAACCGACGACCACCGGCGAAGAGCTTGAGAGAAGAGAGAAGAGAGAAGAGAAAGCAGCAGCCACCGACCGGAGGCAGCGACGTCGATGGCCATCAAACTGCTCCTTCCTTTTCGGCATAACCAACAAAAAACAAAAAAGAGAAGAAGGAGAAGGAGCACTCCGGCAATGGAGAACACAGCGGCAACGGCTGCTTCTGACTCTCTTCCTTTCACTAGAGACTTCTTCTGACTTTGTCTTTACTAGTCTTTTGGCTCAGACTTTAGGTGTGGGGCTTTGTCACTTGGCTCAGCCTTATTTGTGGTGCTTTGCCACTTGTGGCTTTTTGGTAGTCCCCGTGTGCAGCTGCATGGATTTGTTCTTATTAGAAGTTATTGACTAAATGATTCATCATATATATATATATATATATATATATATATATATATATATATATATATATATAGGGAGCTGATCCATTACTCGCGCTAGCAAATGGGGTTAAGTTGTAAGCGCGATCTGGCCTTCCACGTTCGATCTGGCCGTCCACGCGCGATCTGTGGACGGCCCACATCTTTTTTTTTACTTTTTTAAGTCCGTCCGCTACATAATGTAGCGGACGGTTTGTTGACAAAAATACCCCTGACCCAGCATGCAAAGGAGGAAAAATTCGTATGCAATAGAGTTGTCCGCTACATTATGTAGCGGACCACAATGATTTTGCTTTTTTTTCCGTTTCTTTCTATCTTGTCGTTCCCTGTGTCCACATAAATTTTGTTGCTTTCCAGATCCTTGTGAAAATCTTTATTCAGAGCCTAAATCTCTCTCTGTCTTCCAACTTCCCCCACCCTGCCATCCACAGATCGCACGTGGACGGTCAGATCGCGCTTGCAACTTAACCCCATTTGCTAGCGCGAGCAATGGATCAGCTCCCATATATATATATATATATATATATACATATATGTACATATATATATATCTCAAAAACAAATATTTATTATTTCAAATTATAAAAAGTTGCCGTATCCTAACCGCACCCGTATTCTGTTTTTTTTCAAAATGCCGTATCGGCGTATCCGCACCCGTGTCATATCCGCACCCATACCCATGTCCGTGTTTCATAGTTAATTAGTTATCTTTTACAATTTTTTACATGCAAATATATATCATTCTAAAAGTAGTGATGCTTATGACTTCTGTTGTTTGGCACTCAACCCAAAAGGTTGACATCTCTTCTCCTGTGGACTTCACCGTGTTCTTAAGGTTTAGTCATTCTGCCATCTGGAGCTATTGTGTGGCTTGATAAAATGGTATGTGGGGAGAAATTCTCTGGTGCTTTCGGAAAAACAGAATTCTGTTTCTTCTTTGTTTGTATTGTGTTCTAATATTACAATATAAACCTGCTTGCAAGAATACTTGATGTTTCAATTTCATACTCTTTTGGATTCTACATGTTCTGGCTGCACTAGATATATCTTCCAACAAAATTACTACTGACCACAAACTAAAATTTATTGTAATTCGAGAATGCAGCAAGAGAGGCCAAGTATTCCGGAGGATATTTCTCCTGATGTTGCATTCATCATACAATCATGTTGGGTCGAGGATGCTAACATGCGTCCCAGCTTTAGCCAGATCATCCGCATGCTTAATGCGTTTATCTTCACTCTCCCGCCCAGGTCGCCATCCTTAATGGACCCTGATGCCGCTGAGGAAGCAGTGACGACAAGTGATGGCACTATGACTGTGTTGTCAGTACGCGCAAGAGGGAAATTTGCCTTTCTTCGTCAAATTTTTGCTGCAAAGAAGACAAGGAGTTCACAATGAGTGAGAGGCTTCTTTTTGTTCCAGAACTTTAAAGGAGTAGGCCTGTGTAGGAGACACATTCAAAAGAAACCTGTGATTGATGATCCATAATGACGAAAACTGTTTTTTAGAATGTATATCAATGGGGATCTCTTATCTAGGAATAAGTAGGAAAATAAACTTAAATTGTTCAGTCGACCTTGTAAAGGAGGCGTTATCGATAGTTTCATGTTCATATTAACCATTTCTTTTGTTCCTTTTCTCAGTATTGTTGGTCAGTGAATTTGATGCAAAGTTGATTTATTAGCTTTAATCACATTCTGATTGCGAAGCAAAGGCGTAAGGTGATTTGGTTTCCATATTGAGCCCTTGCACGGAGCCAACTTAGCATGAAATATGATCGGAATGTGCCACCAGCTCGTGTAATACGTCCATCAGTATCTGCATTTAACTGTCAAACTTGATTTGTTGCCTTGGTCAAATGGTCTTCGCGTGTTTAAGCTGGTCAGTGGTCATGAGTGATGCAAGTGATTCTGCTGCTATGATTTTCTGATGGGATGACATTGAAGAAAATAAGATTAAGCACCGAGAAAGAGGTTCATGGAATGTGTTTCACACTTGGTAGCCCGAGTAAAGAGAGGCTCCCGATAAAGAAATCTTCGTATGCGTGGGGTGGGGTGTGATCCGTGTTACTTGAGTGCTCTTCGTAGAAATTAGCCAAAGTTTTTTTTTTGGTATAAAGTAGAATGTCATAGATATGAAAAGAGTTTAGCACCTCATGGTGATTACAGATAAGGAAACATAAAGCTACACTTCCTGATCAAAATTACAAGGGGTTTGCGAACAGAGCTAAGATTAATACAAAGCAAAGACACGCGCATACAAAATGGAAAATAGAGATCTCGTTACGGCAAAAAGTCATGCACCCAGTCTTGGAAGACGATAACACGTGCATGGCAGGCAAAAGCAGCTAAAGATCTGGATTCCTTAATCTGGCAGCCAAAGTTTTGTACGCTCTTAGCAATGCAAAAGACAACTCGCCCAAACCTTATTAGAATTATCTCATAATCATATTGTTGAAGATGAATCATGAGGTAAGCTTGGTGGTAGAGGCATGGGATGAGTAGGAAGAAATATGGTTGGATCTTTAGTCCAAAATCGTTGAGTCTCAAACTATGTGATAATGGTAATTTTGAGGGCAATTCGTTGTTAAACAGGTGGCCTGCATTGAACCCCTTGATTTGATAAAAAACTTTAGAATTAAGATTCAATTTGGATTAATAATTGAATCGGTATTTGACTAATAATCAATATAAATTGATATTGTCATTCTTATAATAAGGCGAGATATCACTCACTATACGTTCATTTATAAAATACAAGTACATTAATTACCGTATACATCGGGGTTACGCCTCGGACTCCTCATTGCCCAAAAAAGAGAGAGATAACTAAAGAGGAGAGAAGAAAATTGGAGGACAAATGCTGAAGTCAGATCCCATCAAAATCTCCGAGTAATCAGCGAGTCAAAGTCTACTCACGCGTACATTTTCCTTTCTCTTCCACCGTCAGATCATATCAGGTGGTGGACAACAACAAATAGACGGTCAATATCTCATCTAACATTAGACTTTGAGAAAGCAAATGGGCACATTACGTAGAAATTCAACAATAGTTAAAAACTGAAGTGTCAATCGTCCTCATTTCGACATTATACAGTATCCTTTTGTATGGACAGCAAGTCGAGAGAAAATTGTAGCTACAGAAAGAGGGAGTACAACTTTTGCAGAATATAGATAGATACAGCCTAGCGTATGTATATGTGTACGCTTCAAAGGAAAAAAGGGTGGGCTAAAAAGATATTTGTGGATGGTTCAAGATCCAATTTTGGAGTTCATCACTAGTTCAATCATTAAATTCTTGATGTGGGTACATAATCTTTAATCAAGAAAATAGTGGGTATTTGGATTCTGGGGTATTCAAAGTTTTGGGTTTGCTTTGGATTGGTGGCTTCAAGAATCTTGTGCTGAATTGGAGGAAAATGGAGTTCGTCGGTGATCAAATCATTTAGTTTGTTGATATGAACCCTGACCAAGAAAATATTGGGTATCTGGATTTTGGGTATCTACAGTTTTGGGTTTGGTTCGGAAGTGCCACTCGGTGGGTGGATTGCAAAATTTTGTGATGAGATGGAGGAAAATGCAGCAGCTTTGCATACTGCTATAAATTCAGTACAGGCATTAGGCAGGGGGTTTGATGTGAATTATGATAACAGGTTGCTTTACTGTAAGGGAGCGGCGGGCTCGAGGGTTGTGGAAATAGATGAAGAACACACTACAAATCTCTGGTTGTATGGTAATTTGTTTGTGCCCAATGTTCCAAGGGACATCAAGAACTCTCAGGAGCCAACTGGGCGCGATGGTTCTGGTGTTTGCAGTTATATTGAGGTACTTGAACTTCTAACTTACGTCTATTACTTCATTAGGTTTTTCAGGTTTTAATTTTGCTGGTGTACAAACCCGAATCATTGTACTCGCCCTCTAGCTGAATGTTCTCTGATATGTTGTTGGATAATAATGTACCAACTTGCTGAATTTAGAGTTTAGGCTGCATTTGCTTGAGTTCGTTGGCCGTTGCCAAGGCAAATTTATCACCGGCTGGTGATGAGTAATTACAAGAGCATTCCACTATGATATTTGGTATATTCTGGAAATCAGAACCACAACTTATAGGCCATTGGATAGATGAGTTCAGTAGACAGGAATAAAGCCTGAAATGTAAAGGTAAAAAAGTTAAACAATGACTATTGCACCCAATGTTGTTCCAGCGTTCGGCACACCTGATATGGAATGCCAAAAGCATCTCCTGGTACATTGGAAAAAGTTTTTGTCACTTCTCATGGTTAGTAGACATAAGACTTTCATAGCACATTGCATTTTTGTAGTGTCCAATGTAACCCTTAGTCTGTTTGTAAGGTTGTGTACATGCACAACCTGAATTTTAGTAAATTCCATTGAAACATAGAGTCTTGTCTGCCCATACCAAACACCAAGAAGATGCTAGGACATGTTCTGATAACTAAACATCAGCTACAATAACTAAATGCTTCTTTAGTGAAATCAAGGTGATACTAGATATCTAGGAAGAGTGTAACTTCAATGCGCGGATATTCAGGTGTGGAAACACATTGTTCAGTCTATGGGCCCCCAATTTGGCTACAGGAACTATGCAAGCATGAGGTTGTGTGTGTTGGTGTTGGTGCTGGTGCTAGTGGTCTTGGTGCTCCATGCCAGCATTGTTGATCAAGGATGAGTATTCATTATGTTTGCTCTGAAGATTTTAAGTGTGTGGGGCATCCTGAAAGTTTTTCCTGGTTATGGTCCTTTAGTATCGGACTTTCGACTAAAAGTATGGCGCAAATCATGAAGGACGGGCTTATGATAGAGCATTCCAGATGTATGTCATTTAACATGGCCCGAGAGAAGGGTTAGGTTTTGGACTGATGAGGCTAACGTGGCGACTAGGATAATATCCAAGGCAATGGGTTGACTTGGACCCCTCAAGTCACTGATGTTAGTGCCTTTATTCATGGTGGCACTGGAGTTGTTGCACTTCTCTTAAGGGAGGGCACACTTAAGTAGAATATCGCTGGCAAAGGTTACTTCTGTGCGCTCCTACTCAGTCCTGAGTAGGAGAGGGAGTTGGCAGTTACTAAGGAGGTTTTGTTGGACAATTTCTTTGTCCTCTGCTAGTAGGGGTTTCCTGATGTGGATGACTGCTAGAAATGTTACTTTGGAGATTTTGACAATTACTTGGTCCTCTGGGAGTGGGTTTCGTGGTATGGATGACTGATGGAGATGGTTATTTTTGTGATAAAAGTAGGAAGAATGTTGGTTATGTTTCATATGCAAGAAGGATGGGAAGTCTGTCCACCATCACCACCTTCTTCATTGTGAGCCTGCCAGGAGTTTGTGGATATCTGTTTTACCTATGTTGAGCATTTCCTAAGTGATCGCGATATGTTCAAAGAGATTTGGAGCAGTGTGATAGTACTCTGCAGGGTGTGTAAAGATGTGGACGATGGTTCCTTTGTCTTTTTGTGCCCTACTTGGATGGAGAGAAATAGACAGGAAATCAGCATGGTGGAGCTTCCCTCGCATCTCCTTCAGTCTATGCTTTTGAGTACTTACTTCTTCTGGCTTAAGGAGACATTTCCGAAGTTAGTGGTGGCTTTTATAAATTCTGTGGATGATTGCTGGAGCAGGATCTAGCTAGTTTTCTTTCTGCCCATGCATTGGTTGGATTTTGCAGGGGATGGTTTTTAGTAATTGTGGATTTGTATTTCTTGGGAGCTGGGATGTAGCTGCTAATTGTACTATACGTGGCGACATTACGGATTTTATAGGGGCTGGTAATTGACCTTTCTGGTAAGCATACACCCTGCAAAATGGAGATTTAGATAGCGATCATAAAAAGGACAAGACATCTCATAGTATGTGCTGGAGTGCATTTATATCATCAATCACCATTGGGCTACTTGCCCATTTCTGTCATACGAGCTGAAACAGGTATTGCCTGTGACTTCATTGTAGTGAAGGATCTCTGTCCTCCCTAACTGTTTTTGTTCCACTATTCAGAATTTCGTAAGGTGTCCTCCTCCTGATAAGAAGACTTAGTTTCATGCCTCTTCTCTTGTTTTTGACAAGTAATAATGATACAAACAAAAGATCTTGAGAAGGGGAGCAATTTAAATACAAGCAAAAGGGGTTAATCAGAGCACTTCGAAGGTGCAAGTGGTAAACCCCATTGAAAATTACATTGTTGCTCCTAAGCCAAAATCAATCACAAAGTCTAGAAAAGCATCAGACAAAGTCTAGTAAGAATGCAAACGGTGAAGCGGAAGCCCAGCACTATCAAAAACACGTCTGTTCCTCTTCAGCCCAAAGGACCACAATAGACAAAGAGGCACTAATCCCCACCTTTTCCATACATCTTTGGCATCATGGATTTGTTTTACACAGCAGCAGAGCGCATTGATTTGTAGAATCGTGCAAGTTTCTATGTTTGAAACCTGGAATTACTATAAAATAGCATCATTGAGCAACTAAGTTGATCATGAAAATCAACTCATGAGCATTGCAATTAGTGTTAATCACTACCGAACCCGACTGAACTCAACATAGTCTCATCCGATTAGCTGCTTATATAGTCTTCCGATTTATCTTTTTGACTTGTTTGTCTGTATCTCGAGAGGTCATCTTCTTAAGCCATTTTCTTATCTGCTAATGAGGTAAAAAGATAGGGAGAGAGTAAGTCGATTTGACGAACAACTGAATAAATGATATGACTAGCCAATGGAGGCTTATTAAGCGAACTAAGTATGTCTCTTGTATCATGTAGGGTCATGTCAACCTTTTCATATGCACTCTTTTGTCACTAGTTTTCTTACACACTTTTCATGATCAACTACTGCAGATGGTGGAGTACTTTAATAAAAAGGCTAACATATCAGGACATATTCCTCTTGGGAGTTTTAATGCCGCATTTAGCTTTACTGGTTCTAAGCATATGGATACTGCAGCCACGAAGACCCTTTGTGTGGATGGCTTTTTCATGCCACTTGCTAAGGTTCAGCTCATAAGATCCCCTCTAGTGTTGCAAGAGAATGTCAGAAGAGCAGTGCCAACATCTTGGGACCCACCCGCCTTAGCAAGGTATTAATTTACAATCAATTAATTAGAGAATCTGTCTACTACGTCTCCGAATTTTCAGACTTCAAACTATGAGTGACCATTTTATTTTCTATTTTCTTATTGGACAGCTTCATTGAAAACTTTGGGACCCATGTTATTACATCGGTTACTATTGGTGGTAAAGATGTAATTTATGTTAAACAACATCCTTCATCGCCTTTGTCGACTATGGATGTGAAGAATTATGTTCAAGATGTTGGAAATCAGAGGTTCTCCAGGGCAGAAAGCCCTACAAGTTCAGGTCTATTGAAATACAGTGATAAGGCTAGTTCCGTGATTTACTTTTTTTTCTTGATCCTAAAAAAAGATTTTCTTCTAACTTGCTGATCTGCCTTGACTTTGTGATTATCGACTAAAATTTTCTCTCTTCCATCTCCTTCTTTCCTTTTAATTTGGCAGGGACTTGATCCTTCTTTGTTCAACAGCCAAGGAATACATCCCCAGCCTACTAGTTCAGCTGGTCTCACCGGGAACGGCAAAGAAGTATGTACAACTTTTTATGTTTTGAATGGAATTGTTATTGGTTGATTAGTGTTACTTACTACTATTTGAGGAGTTTCATGCGAGCTTCAAACACTTGGAATATGGTTAGTTGATTGCAATCTCTTAGGCCTCAGCAAGAGAGGATTTATGAGACATAGTCAAGATGGAATGTGATTGATGTTACTTTTAAGCTGTCCTGTCCGGCGTGAGTAAACGTGTCCTTTGGGTATATGCGTACTTCCCTCAAATCATTAAAAGTCCACCGCACATTTCTTATTCCATGGAAATACGTGAAGAAAAATTTTAGGATATGTCCATCGGTGTTAATCGTGAAATAAAATTTAATCTATCCTTGCTTTAACTTCCTTGAATAATTCACTATCTGATTCAGAATACCATCACTCTATTACCATCGAGAGGAAGTATTATCTGAGAAGTGCTCGGTTTGACAGGACCTGTGGATAATGTGAAAGTTCTTGAGATTAGAGCTAGATCTTCGCCTTTTGAACCTTTCTACATGGACAAGGCAAATGCTAGAAGTATACTCAGTTAGTTAAGCGCTGAATATGCACATTCTAGGTGCATTTGAACAAAAAAAGGTTTTGTCCCTTTTTTTTTTGGTTTCGTTCTAGGTAGAACAAGTCTTACTAAATGAACCTTGTGCTTTTTTAATTTATCCTGTCAAACATTAACATCATGAGTCCATGTTATGGGCCAAGCCGCATCTTGTTAAATTTATCTATTTCTTTTTCTGGTGTACAAGTCTAATCTACCTTTGTATCGCTACACCAATCTGGCAATAATAGATTCTCAATTCGTTTATGTTCGCCTAGTGGAGCATGAAAACTGCTCGTCTTTGTTTTGGTTGAAAAATATTACGATTCTTGAAGATGCTTTCTTTTGATAATGAGTATTCTTTCTTGATAAGTACGTATAAACAACGGTGAAGTAATTTTTTCTACTGCCTCACGATCATTTGTGTTAATTTACGGTCTCCAGAACCTTTTTGTTAGGAGGGCCCCCTCACATATTCTGTACGAGCTTATACTTTCTCCATCTACTGGATAACCAAGGGTTTAGCTAGATTTACGTCTCACGTAACTGGGTTTTACTATTCTCTTTGCTGTTATGTGTGCATGTCTGAGTGTTTGTGCATGTCTGGGGCTGTCCTGAATACTTTACTCCAAACCAAGTGTTGTCCATTCCTGTGTATTTGGTTAACAGCAACTTGTTACTATTTTGAGGTTTCTCGTTATAAGTTGATTGGGAAAGAAGCATTATGAACTGAAATCAATGTATGCGGGCTATCTCCACTTTGTATCATTTCACAAATTTGAATGCAGAATAGCTTCCTAATAATTTCTGATGCAGGATGTCACAGTTATTTTCAGACGGAGGGGAGGTGATGATCTGGAACAAAGCCATACTCAATGGGCGGGAACTGTCCAGCACTCTCCGGATGTCATCGAGATGTCATTTGTTCCTATCACACTTCTTCTTGAAGGGTTAACTGGAAAGGATCATTTGACCCGTGCTATAGATCTATACCTTGAATGTGTGACATCTATACTTCATCGTTTACTGTGTTCATTTAATGGATTCCTTTGAATTGCTATAACGTGAACTTCATTTTGGATAATCTTGCGCAGACAAGCCTCAGGTTGAAGAGCTGAGATATTTCCTAGAATTTCAGGTTCCTCGGATATGGGCCCCTGTACAGGACAGGCTCCCTGGCCATCAAAGAAAGGAACCCGTTTGCCCGTCTCTGCAGTTTAGCATTATGGGTCAAAAGCTTTACATTAGCCAAGAGCAGGTTCGTAGGTGTCTGTTTTCTTCACCGACACTTTAATGCCTGTGAAAGCCACATTCCATGATCATCTACGTATACTGGTTACTCTACTCCTGAATACATGTTATTGGGTTTTGCTCCTAAATGTCAGTTCCTTTGGATGCTCCAAGAGTTCATCATGTAAAGAGAGGTGGCAAATAGCCAATCGGACGTCATGTTTAGGCGGTTTAAGAGGGGTGCTGCATTTGAACCATTTATATCTGGTTTTGGTGTCGTAGTAGAAACAAATGATGCTTTAAAAAGTATCTTACATTTGTGATTGTTGTAAGAGAATGATTTTCAGAATAAAAAAGGCTGTTGCTCAGGTGGTTCCGACTTGGAGAGGGTCCTTAGCATTTACAAATTCTATGAATAATTCTTTAGCTTTTTTTTTTCAAACTGAACCTAAGTCAGCTACCTATTTTTCTCATTCTATCATCAGCGCAAGCTCATGTCAGCTAAACTGCTGCAGCTACACCTCTTTGACGTACCTCGTCCTCTTGGATGCTGGGTTATATTAGATGCCCCAAATAACATTGACTTGTTTGGAGCGCTAGTTGTTATGTAGACCAGAGCTTTTGTTTTCCTTATTTCGAGAAAGAAGGAATTTCCAGTGAAGGAATAATGGTGAGTATCCATTAGGTTTTTGAACTTATCTTGGCTTAATTTCTATGCAGATATCGGTTGGACGTAAACCTGTGACAGGCATGCGTTTATGTCTAGAAGGATCCAAGAAAAATCGTCTATGTATTCATCTTCAACATTTGGCTGGCCTTCCGAAGATCTTGCGACCATATTGGGACACTCATGTGGCAATTGGTGCTCCCAAATGGCAGGGTCCTGAGGAGCAAGACAGCAGATGGTTTGAGCCAGTGAAGTGGAAGAATTTCTCGCATGTGAGCACTGCACCAATTGAGAGCTCCGATACCTTCATAGGGAACCCATCCGGCGTGTACATAGTCACTGGAGCTCAGCTTGGTGTATGGGATTTTGCGTCCCGAAATGTCTTGTATATGAAGCTTCTATATTCTCGGCTACCAGGCTGCACTGTTCGAAGATCGTTGTGGGACCATGCTCCTGATGACAAGATAAAAAACCCGGGCACCACGGGAAGTAATGGTAGCGACTCAAGCTCGGGCTCAAATGAGAGTGTTGTTGGTAATAAGTTGGCGAAATTCATTGATATGTCTGAGATGTGCAAGGGCCCCCAATATCTTCCCGGTCACTGGTTGGTTACAGGCGGAAAGCTCGGCGTGGAGAAAGGGAAAATTGGATTGAGAGTGAAGTACTCTTTGCTAAACTATTGAGTCTGATTTCATGGTCGCCTGATATGCAGCACCGGCTTCTATCAGGTAGCGTTGGTTCTTGCCAATCAAACGTGTTCTTGATGGGATGGGAGGTGCAGGTATGCGTTCCTCGGTGGTTTGGGTGTACAAGCTTTTTCAGAGTTTTGCTAGCAAATCTTTCTTTCCTTGGGAATTTTGTAGATAATGTCAACTTTCTCTCTCTGCTTGTTTGGTGCTTGTTCGGAGAAGAAAGATGGACAAGATACATAGATATATAACTAGGCTTAGCATCACCCAATGAAAGAATTCAACTGGGTTATTATTGTTTTACGGCTGTTTTGACCTGGAATAGAGTTTGCCCTCAACTGCTCAAGGATTCAATTTACAAGAGAAATGGGTGTAGCATACCATCATAACGAAGACTTTATTGCGTTATATCCAACTTATTTCGCCCAGCACCTGATTGTCCATCTTCTCAACCAAGCTGAGGACCAAGCTTGTTCTGTAGGATGCGTTTGCCCCTATATATATATAGATCATGATGTGTTTCTACATTTGTATCATTTCATGATTCCTGAGAGGCTAAAATTTACCCCCTTCAAAGGTTTGTCCGAACTGCCAACTGGCCGGCACGACGTTGTAGCTGGTGATGGTGCTGCCGTCGCTGGTGGTTACTCGGAAAGACAGGGTTTGGCCATTGAGGTACGAGTTGCTCTGCCAGTTTTGGCCCCAATTCCTGGACATGGCTTCCCACCCTGTTTTGGACCCCTTGATTGACACTGCATGAACATCTCCCGCACCTCCAACGTTTGTGATCAGAGCCAAGTTGAAATATGAGTGGCCATTGATGGTGAACCTTATTCCTCCTTTCTTCACGCAAGGAACCCTGTAGTGAAGGAATATAATTTCGCATTCTCGAAATTTGACAATGCAGTAAAAAACTTTGCAAGTAATAGAAAGTGATTTTTGTGAGAACAAAAAGTTTGGAAAAGAGGACTTCTATGGCTTTCATGAAGTGACTCTTTTATGGTGGCGTATCGTAACTTGGTGGTTTAACTTAAAGAGTCCAGCTTTGGATTATATTGCCTGGACGGCTTTCAAACCTTTAGTTAGTTTTTGAGGAGATTTTGGAAAGTAGTCTAAGCTTTTAGGTAAGGTATGTTCTGCCCAAAAGGTTTTAAATGCTCTCGTAACTCGTTCTATCCTATTGGTAATACTAAGGTGTGCCCATTAAAAAAAATAAAAAAATTAGAGTCCAGCTTAAACATTTCAAGAAAAATCCAATTTAATAGTTATAAAAGCTGCTCAACACAATAGCCTGCTTAACAAGCAAAAAAGTTCCTAAGTTTAAGGGTCAATTGTGAAAATAAACCCTTTTTACGAAACTTTAGATATCCTTCCTCAACTGGCACATACTGGCATACATGTTTAAAGTTAGCAATAGGATATTTGTGTAATATCAAGTTTGGCCTTTAAAGTTTATTTTAAATACACCTTTTAAATTAACGTAAATTGTGAAACCAAACATGTATTTATAAATAGTTAGTTATGTAACATCAATCAAAGTGATAACTAAAAAGGGTATTCTTTCTATGAGTAGTATCGATGAGCACGGAGGCACCCGAAACTATACCTTCTGTATGCTACAGGGACAATGCCAGCGCGATACTGTGCGATACGCAGGAAAGCAGGCTCAGCCAGATCAAAGTGGCGAAGAGGGGGATTGCACCATCCACCATTGTCATTAGACAAGGCGTCGTTAGGTGGACAGAAGTTGGTCGCGATCACGGTGATGGTTCCTGGCAGGCACCATTTGGGATCTTCACTGCATCTCAACTGGTAACACGAACCGCAGCTCAGCCCACTGTTGAAGAGGGCCGTGCTCAGGGCCGCCGTGTTAGTCCCGTAGCCCTGGCTGTACAGGTTCCCATATCCACACGCTCCTCCTGCATTGTTACGACGAAAGTGAGCACAAAAGCTAGGCAAACTTATCAAAGAGCAAAAACATAGACGGACCCATTGTGCCGGCAGCGTCGCTGCCACCGTAGAACGTTGCATGGGCGCTCTGCCAGCCACCGTAGACTCCATAGCCTCCACTATGATGTCCACACGTGCAATATTGGAAGTACAAAGTGAATATGAAGGAGAGAAATGGTGTAACTTGCAATGCTTTTTGGGCCATTGCTGTGGTGTGTGCGCTTAGAGTTGGTATGAATGAGGGAGCGATGAAATATTGGTAAGCATAAATAGGGGAGATGAGCTACTTTTTGTGTGAAACAAAGAAAATAATGTGAAGGGTTGTCACGTTTGAGCCGGCCAAAAGGTTAGCAAACGAATCCAATTGAATTCACGAAGCAAATCATTTCCATCTGCATGCAAACTGCATTTGTTGCAGTACGCGGACCCACATTCCACCTCTTTTGTGAGTGCCAGTTTCGTGTTACTTTGCGTTGTAATCACTTTTGCACGATGTGGGAGACAGTATTATATCTTGTCTCTCGGTGACATACACACCCAATTAAGGCTACGAGCTAATTCCTAAATCCCAGTACTTGGAAGATGACATCAAAACTTTTTAGAGTTTGAGTTCTTTATAGACAAAATAACAATGATGCCAATTATCATCCGTAAGATTGCCCTTGCACGAGCTACCTAATGGCCATTAGTTACAATTTTTTGAATCAAATATCACAATTAAAGATCGCTAAATATAGTATTTTGAAAAGCGTAAGTGAGCATATTACTGGCATTTGTGCGGTTAAGTAAGAAATTATTGGCTCTTTGCTACAGTGATGATGGTAGCAATTAGTTACCCTAGTAATAATTTTGTACACACACTACTTTGCCTTATTGGTGACATGTCAGTATCAGTTGGTCAACAAGGGATAGGTGGCAGCTGCTTTAATCGACAGGTCATCAGATTGGACAAATGGGGGGATGTTTGGTTTGGTCACATGGCTAGAAAAACATCTGCCAAAGGAGTGACACGTTCAATAGTTTAGGTCAAAGGATGGCTGGGGTCACATGTGGGGAAGATTAATTGGTCAGCAGATGTATTGTTGACCAACCAAACTGGAAGGTCATGACGTGTCATAGTTGACATTTATCCCCCTTTTTCCCAAGCGGGTATCATGCGTCGAGCTCAATTATGTTTTGGGCAGCGCAATGTCTCTTTTCATACCTTCGTGTGTTTATCCGCACTCTAGAATATTTTTGAAAGGCTAATGTTTTACCGCTATTGCACTTTTCAGCGGTTAATGATGGTTTAGAAAAGCATAATATGTCGTAGAATTTGGCACTCATTTTGGATAGTGTTAATGTTACTAAATCGCTCTAAATAAACATGTATAGAACACGATAATCAAATAAGAGAAGACAAGAGATATGAGAGAACTCAAATCTACTTTACACAAGTCAGATTTACAACGCACCCTCACATACTCTTCTTTCTAGTTTTCCTACAATCAAAGAATAACTCTTCTTTTTTGTTTTTTTACTCAAAGAATGGCTCTTCTTTCTTGACATTAAACACAATACAAGACATCTTACTTATACTTAGATATAAGCAGTGATCTTCTCTATACAACAAATGTGGGACAAAATGTCTTATATACTCTTGAATAACAATTAATGCGATACCACATAATACGTAGTGGCTTCGGAAACATACCGTATAAAGTCTTCAAAAATTTCAAAGATGGATCCTTGTTGTTACGAGCCTCCAACACGCTTGATCTTTTTCGCATTCGCAGGTACAAAAACGGCTACTAGAGTCAAGTTCTTCGTCCACGAACCAAATCTTAGAACTTGGTGATTGCTCTAGAGAGAGTGCTATAGAGAGGGTTTGTTTTGTAACTTATAGTTGCATGAATTACTTTTCTTGGGATATCTCTAGCCTTTATATAGAGATAGTATTTAGAGACAGACTTTACCTCAAACACTTAGGAGATAAATATGTATTTATCTCAAATACCTATGAGATAAATATTGTATTTATCTCAAACACTTAGGAGATAAATATCCTCTAAATAACTGTATTTATCCAGACTAACAAATACACATTATCTGTTAGTGGGCGGATAATGGGTCCACTGACCCAATTTATTAACAGCTCCCACTCGCCCACACACAGGGCAAATAAATCGTGTAGTCCTTCCTTATCTCTTATCCACTCATCTCCTCATACAGGAAATGGAACGTGCGACCTACGAGAAAGGATGTCCAGTTGAGGAGTATTGTATTAAGTTATCACCAAACTAACACAATACATCACTCCAAAAAATCTCGTATGTACCCCAGATAGTTCAACTACACCAGATTAAACACTCTCAAATCCCTCATAGTGAGCAGTGTTAAACCTCTCATATGTTATGTATTCATGACTCATATCGAAACAAAAATCGACAAAGTCGCCCGGGCTATGAATCACACAACATGGTGTAATATTGAACTTTCTTCCCAAAGCCCTCATGTCATTCCAATTAGACCCAACCGCTTTCCTAGACATGCCCCGTGAGACCGCATCATCCATGATCCAAGGGTACATGCTAAAGTAGCGACATTGAGTATCCTCTTCATGACATAGTCTAAGGTGAATATGCCATATGAATCTGAGTCTAGTTGTTGTAAAAGCGCCTAACCTAAGTCTTTCAGCGCAGTCACTCTCATAGTGCCTGCCTGAAATCTCACATTCGGCTGTAAACAGGCTACATAGAGTTGTGGAGATACTCTATGATCGACCTAACATTATAGGTCTCATCTTAGCTCCAACTAAGGCGACATGTTTGCTTTATAAGCTGTATCATCTTATTCGCCCTTGGCGCCTAAGACAATTATGTCTCATCTTGCTCGCTATCTTAGCGCCAAGGTGAATTACCCGTGTGAGTGGGTCAATTCAAGCCTGGTGACACTCTCAACAAGGATGTATATGTAATCACAAAGATTATCCATTCATTCCAAAATAAACTCAAATCAGGAATGAAAATTTAATATAATAAATAATGTCAAGTACATGAGATGCCATAAACATATCAAACCCTACGTAGTCCCATACTCCTAATGTGAGAAAGGAAAACATCTCTAGCAATAGGCTTGGTCAAAGGATCAGCCACCATTCTGCCAGTAGGTATATGCTTCATGGTCACCTCTCCTTGCGCAACTAAAGTTCTAATGAAGTGATAACGAAGGCCTATGTGTTTGGCCTTCCCATGATATTTGGGGTCCTTTACAAAATCTAGGGCAGCTGTATTGTCACAGTGAACAGTGACAGCCTCATCTGCATGAGCTGTAACCCCTAGAGCCTGTATAAATGACCTCAACCAAATAGCTTCCTGGACTGCTGCTGAACAAGCAACATACTCCGACTCCATCGTGGATAGGGCGATGCAAGTCTGTTTCTTACTGCACCAAGAGATAGCTCCACCTCCTAGTATGAATGTATAACCTGAAGTGGATATGCGCTCATCTCTATCACCGCCCCAATCAGCATCGCTGTATCCTCTCAATCTCAAGTCTCCACCATGATAACACAGGACGAGATCAGCGGTTCCACATAAGTATCGAAGAATCCTCTTCACCGCATTCCAATGAGCGGGTCCAGGATTACTCTGATAACGACTCACCATTCCAACGGCAAAGCAGATGTCTGGACGCGTACACAACATAGCGTACATCAGACTCCCAACTGCAGCCGCATAAGGCACTTTGGACATCCGATTCTTTTCCTCATCATTCTTTGGGCATTGGTCTGTGCTTAAAGTACACGCCTTGTCCATTGGAGTGTCTATGGGTTTTGAGTTATGCATACAGAATCGTTCAATGACCTTCTTGATATATGTCTCTTGAGACAAACCGAGAAGTCTCTTTGGACGATCACGTATGATTTTAATCCCGAGCACATAATTAGCTTCTCCCATGTCCTTCATCTCAAAAGTTGAGGACAACCACTGCTTAGTGGCGACAATGGAACTCATGTCATTCCCAGCTAAAAGAATGTCATCCACATACAAAGAAAGGATCATAATATTTTTCTTGGATCGTTTTACGTAAACGCGGTCTTGTTCAATCATTTCAAAACCTATAGAGGTAATGGCATGATGAAACCTAAAGTACCACTGCCTAGACGATTGTTTGAGACCATATATAGAATGTTTGAGTCAGCAAACTTTGCTCTCATGTCCCTTGACTTCAAAACCCTCAGGTTGAGCCATATAAATCTCTTCGTCTAGTTCTCCATTGAGAAATGCAGTCTTAACATCCATATGAAAAAGTTTTAAATTCTGCTGGGCGACAATAGCTAGGATCAGGCGAATTGAAGCAAATCTCACCACTGGGGAGAATGTGTCTTCATAGTCCACACCCTGTTGTTGGGTATAGCCTTTCGCCACAAGACGTGCCTTATACTTGTCAATTGACCCATCTGCCTTGAGCTTGATTTTTAAAACCCACTTGTTTCCAACAGTCTTGCGCCCTGGCAGAAGGTCAACCAACTTCCAGACCTGATTCTTCTCCATTGAGCTCAACTCATCTTTCATTGCAGCCATCCACTCATTACTAGCAGGTGAAGATAAGGCTTCTTCCACAGAAGTGGGCTCATCTTCATCAGTTGGAGTGCACATAAGAATTTTACCGTCAATCTCAAAACAACGACGTAGAACTCTTCCTTGTGCACCTCTACACAATTGAGAATCTTGTTGACCTGATGGTCCTGATGGTGTGCTCCCACTATCTAGGATGCTCCCACTAGGTTGAAGATCACTTATACTATCTTCAGCGACAACAGGATGAGGAACTAATTCCCCACCTTTGCCTGGAGATGGTAAAGTTGCTTCAACTTCCTCTAACTCATAGAGGTCAAGATTCTTACTTACGTCTCCAATGCTAGGAAAATCACTCTTTATGAAATCAACATCATGAGACTCTATTTCAGTCTTTTCACCATTTGGATGTTCACCATACATCACATAGCCTTTAGAGTTTTCAAAATACCTCAAGAAGATACTCTTTTTAGCTCTAGGCCCTAGTTTTCCATACTTATGAGAAGTAGTGTAAACATAACTTGCTGAGCCCCATGGGCGCAAGTTATCCAAATTTGGCTTTTGGCCATTCCAAAGCTCATATGAGGTGGATTTGACTGATTGTGAAGGCAATCGATTAAGTATATAGGCTGCAGTCAAAAGAGCATCCCCCAAAAAGATATAGAGGTTTGTTTGCGCCATCATAGACCTAACCATGTCTAACAATGTTCTATTCCTTCTTTCCGTAGCACCATTTTGTTTGGAGTATTAGGAATAATAAGTTGCCTGTGTGTCCCTTTTTCCTCACAAAACCTCTTGAAGTGATCGGACAAATATTCGCGTCCCCGGTCAATGCGAAGAGTTTTTAAACTCTTCTCTTTCTGATTCTCAACATCTGCTACAAAGCGTTTGAAACAATTCAAAGCTTCATAGCGGTGAGATATTAGATACACGTAACCATATCGTGTATAATCGTCTATCAGTGTAAGGAAATAATAGGTGCCATGGCGTGCCCTTACACTCATAGGTCCACATATGTCAGAATGAACTAGCTCAAGTGGCTGAGTTGCTCTCACAGCCTTTCCAAAAGGCTTCCTGCATGCTTTATCGGCAAAACAAGCCTCACATGTTTGTAGATTGACTCTTGCGAGTGGGCCCAAAAGGCCTTCTCTAGCCAAACAAGTCATTCTATCTTGGCCTATGTGGCCCAGTCTTGCATGCCAGGTTGTAGAATCATTTACAATATTATCATTCACCTCATAAGAATAAGAGGACTGAGAATCAATTAAATCCAATTAAAAAAGACTACCCATGAGAAAACCATGTTCGAACAAAACATCATCCAAAAAGATGTCCAACTTATTACCCCTAAAAATAAAGAAAAAATCACTGTCTAATAAAGCAATAATTGAAAATAGATTAAGCCGAACAGTGGGTGCATATTGGACATCCTCAAGAATCAATGTGCGCCCAGTGTGCAACTTGAGCTGGTAAGAACCAACCCTTAGCACTTCTTCGGAGCTATTGTTTTCCATGAAGATATGTTTGCTTCTCGCTGGAATCCGATTATAATCTACGAACCCCTCTCGATCATGTGCTACATGTTTTGTTGCACCTGCATCCACAAACCACACAGGTTAGGAATGAGCAACCATCACATGTGAGGAAACATATAACTGAGAGAGAATTCCAAAAGTACCTTCTTCGGCTCAGTGCAATCACGAGCGAAGTGTCCTTTCTATTGACAGTTGAAGCATTTGACTTTAGACAAATCCTTTTTCCCACCACATTTTCTCTCTTGCGCTTCTTCATTTTTCCTTCCTTTGGCGCAGAAGTTCTAGCCTCGCCTTTCTTGCCTCGCTTGCCATTTGCATTGCGCTATCCCTCTTGGGCGACATAAGTAAGGGTCTTATCAGCATCTCGAGTCTCAGCCTCAAGGATGACATGCTGTGAAACATCAGAAAAGTTCTTGATGTTTTCACTGTGGGTCAATATCTGTTTCATATTGGCCCATGAGGCAGGAAGGGACCTTATGACAGCTCTGACTTGCTGCTTATCTGTGAGCACATGACCAGCATCCCCTAGCTTACCAATCATATTGGACATCAGCCTTAGATGTTCACTCATGGTATTCTTAGGATCTTTTGTGTACTCCTTAAACTTAATCACAAGGCTACGAAGCCTCTTAGTTGAGGTTCCACTAAAAGAAAACATTGAGCTGATCCCATAAAGCTTTGCAAGTTGGAAGTTCATCATACTGCCGTTTAGATCATTTTGCAAGCTGCTCAACAAGGTATAGCGTGCAATACGATCTTTCTGATTTCATTTCTGGTAGGCAGTGTGGTCTCTTGGGGGTTGCCCCTCAGTGGGCGCAACTATCTCTTTGGTCAATTGCTCATCGAGCTCTTGTTCGTTTAGCATGAATTTCATCCTTTTGTGCCAAACGTCATAATTATCTCCGTTAAGTTTCTCACCCTTAACGAGATCAGCTATGACATTCTTAGTAGTCATTATATTCACTACATTAGTTTGCGTAAAGAAAAAGACATTAATTATACATCCTTCTATTTATTTCAAAAAATTCAAATGAAAAAACATAATCCTTCCTCACATCATGAAATCAAAAAATTTACTAAGCTCGTAATCATCTCCCATGTATGTGAGTTGGAAAAATACTTTCCAGGTAATTTTTTGTAATAAATTTTATCATCATATATGTCACAATGTAATAAATCATCTACATGATAATTTAGAACAATATAATTGAACCATACGCAAACTAGCAGATGTGAACATAACCTGCTGAGCTCAACTCATCTTTCATTGTAGCCATCCACTCATTACTAGCAGATGAAGATAAGGCTTCTTCCATAGAAGTGGGCTCATCTTCATCAGTTGGAGTGCACATAAGAATTTCACCGTCAATCTCAAAACGACAACGTGGAACTCTTCCTCGTGCACCTCTACGCAGTTGAGAATCTTGTTGACTTGATGGTCCTGATGGTGTGCTCCCACTGTCTAGGATGCTCCCATTAGGTTGAAGATCACTTATTCTATCTTCAGCGACAACAGGATGAGGAACTAATCCCCCACCTTCGCTTGGAGATGGTAAAGTGGCTTCAACTTCCTCTAACTCATAGAGGTCAAGATTCTTACTTGCTTCTCTAATGTTAGGAAAATCATTCTCTATGAAATCGACATCACGAGACTCTATTTCAGTCTTTCCACCATTTGGATATTTACCATACATCACATAGCCTTTAGAGTTTTCAGAATACCTCAAGAAGATACTCTTTTTAGCTCTAGGCCCTAGTTTCCCATACTTATGAGAAATACTGTGAACATAACCTGCTGAGCCCCATGGGCACAAGTTATCCAAATTTGGCTTTTAGCTATTCCAAAGCTCATATGGGGTGGACTTGACTGATTGTGAAGGCACTCGATTAAGTATATAAGCTGCAGTCAAAAGAGCATCCCCCCAAAAAGATATTGGGAGGTTTGCTTGCGCCATCATAGACCTAACC
The DNA here is from genome assembly GCA_033070095.1 of Escallonia herrerae. Taxonomy (NCBI): domain Eukaryota; kingdom Viridiplantae; phylum Streptophyta; class Magnoliopsida; order Escalloniales; family Escalloniaceae; genus Escallonia; species Escallonia herrerae. The sequence continues at coordinate 82,117 of JAVXUP010001153.1, read as the reverse complement.
ATGTGTAACAATGTTCTATTCCTTCTTTCCGCAACACCATTTTGTTGCGGAGTATTAGGAATAGTAAGTTGCCTGCATATCCCTTTTTCTTCACAAAACTTCTTGAAGTGATCTGACAAATATTCGCGTCCTCGGTCAGTGCCAAGAGTTTTTAAATTCTTCTCTTTCTGATTCTCAACCTCAGCTACGAAGCGTTTGAAACAGTCCAAAGCTTCATAGCGGTGAGATATCAGATACACATAACCATATCGCGTATAATCGTCTATCAGTGTAAGGAAATAAGAGGCGCCATGGCGTGCCTTCACACTCATAGGTCCGCATATGTCAGAGTGAACTAGCTCAAGTGGTTGAGTTGCTCTCACAGCCTTTCCAAAAGGCTTCCTGCATGCTTTACCAGCCAAACAAGCCTCACAAGTTTGTAGATTGACTCTTGCGAGTGGGCCTAAAAGGCCTTCTCTAGCCAAACGAGTCATTCTATCTTGGCCTATGTGGCCCAGTCTTGCATGCCAGGTGGTAGAATCATTCACAATATTATCATTCACCACATAAGAATAAGAAGACTGAGAATCAATTAAATCCAATTGAAAAAGATTATCCATGCGAAAACCATGTCCGAATAAAACATCATCCAAAAAAATGTCCAACTTATTACCCCTAAAAATAAAGGAAAAACCACTGTCTAATAAAGCAGTAACTGAAAGTAGATTAAGCCGAATGTGGGTGCATATCGCACATCCTCTAGAATCAATGTGCGCCCAGTGCGCAACTTGAGCTGGTAAGAACCAACCCCTAGCACCTCTTCGGAGCTATTGTTTCCCATGAAGATATGTTTGCTTCCCACTGGAATCCGGTGGTAATCTACGAACCCCTCTCGATCACGTGCTACATGTTTTGTTGCACCTGTATCCACAAACCACACAGGTTGGGAATGAGCAACCATCACATGTGATGAAACATATAACTGAGAGAAAGATTCAGAAAGTACCTTCTTCGGCTCAGTGCAATCACGAGCGAAGTGTCCTTTCTGTTGACAGTTGAAGCATTTAACTTTAGACAGATCCTTTTTCCCACCACGTTTTCCTCTCTTGCGTTTCTTCATTTTTCCTTCCTTTGGCGCAGAAGTGCTAGCCTCGCCTTTCTTACCTTTCTTACTTTGTCTTCCGCGCTTGCCATTTGCATTGCGCGATCCCCCTTGGGCGACATAAGCAAGGGTCTTGTCAGTATCTCGAGTCTCGTCCTCAAGGATGACATGCTGTGAAACATCAAAAAAGTTCTTGATGTTTTCACTGTGGGTCAATATCTGTTTCATATTGGCCCACGAGGCAGGAAGGGACCTTATGACAGCTCTGACTTGCTGCTCATCTGTGAGCGCATGGCCAGCATCCCTTAGCTTACCAATCATATTGGACATCATCCTTAGATGTTCACTCATGGTATGCTTAGGGTCTTTTGTGTACTCCTCAAACTTAATCACAAGGCTACGAAGCCGCGTAGTTGAGGTTCCACCAAAAGAGAACTTGAGCTGATCCCATAAAGCTTTGCAAGTTGGAAGTTCATCATACTGCCCAATTAGATCATTTTGCAAGCTGCTCAACAAGGTGTAGCGCGCACTACGATCTTTCTGATTCCATTTCTGGTAGGCAGTGTGGTCTATTAGGGGTTGCGCCTCAGTTGGCGCGACCATCTCCTTGGTCAAGTGCTCCTCGAGCTCTTGTTCGTTCAGCATGAATTTCATCTTTTTGTGCCAAACGTCATAATTATCTCCGTTAAGTTTCTCACCCTTAACGAGATCAGCTATGACATTCTTGGTGGCCATTATATTCACTACATTAGATTGCGCAAGGAAAAGACATTAATTATACATCCTTCTATTTATTTCAAAAAATTCAAATGAAAAACATAATCCTTCCTCACATCATGAAATCAAAAATCTGCTAAGCTCGTAATCATCTCCCATGTATGTGAGTTGGGAAAAATATTTTTCAAGTAATTTTTCGCAATAAATTTCATCATCATATAAGCCACAATATAATAAATCATCCACATGATAATTTAGAACAATATAAAATTGCACCATGCAATAAAGTGTGCAAGGACTCCATTGAGCCTCATTGGCATTCTAATAACTTATGCTAAGAAAATTCTGGCTTGAATAATGTGCATGCGAAATTACATCCCCGTACAAGGCTTTCTGAAAATATACAGGGAAATAGTAGAATACAACATCTTTGAGAATCCTACTACAAACTACTCCAATAAAACAAATGGAGATGCGCACAACACATTATTCTCAAAAGAATTTTCTTAAAACAAGAGTAAACACATTAAACATAAGTTTGTTTAGAATGTCAATCTAATATCCATCCATTTAACCTAAAACTAGCATACTCAAATAACAAGTTAAAGGGTAATTAAATGGATGAATAGACCACGTCCTTCCAAGAAAAACGTGCATGAAGGCCTTGAAATTAGGTTTAAAAATGTGAGGGCTTGCCAAAAGCCCAACAAATATACTTTAACAAAAATATTTAAACCATAACAATAATCAAGGCAAATTAATAACATAATTTATCTATGTCATATAACTCTTCAAAATATTTATTTCTGTCCACGAAGTGCAAAAAATTAATATTTAAGCATTATTCGTATTTTTGGGGACCACAAATTACTCACAAATAGCCTAAAAACAAGAGATAAATTTTAAAAAGATGATAAACAGTAAATTTAATCCTAATATACCCTCTGGATTTTTAAAAAAAAATTGTGTGTATTAAACAAATTTTTTAAAGCTAATTTCTACAGAAAAGTTGTTTAAAAATTAAACATAATACACATAGAGGATATAAAGGTAAATTTAACACCATAGAAAAAATCAACGGGCCATGATGGACCTCCACTCGCTGACGGTGACAAACACCGGCCAGAAAACAGCTGTCACTACCTCCACGTGCCACCGTGCGTGTGGGGCAGTTTCTGAATATCTTTGAACAGGCCCGTGCGTGGGCGCGTATTAATAGCTTGGCTCGTGTGGCGCATGGGCGCGTGGCTCGCGCGTGTCAGCATCCTTACCTGGCGCGAGGGCGCGCATGGGTCTACTGTTCATCTTCTTCTTTAAAAATCCTAATTTTCAGCCGCCGCCATGCCTGATGCCAACTTTCGAAGGCCATATCTCTCTCGTTTTTAAGCCAAATAATGCATGACATATATCGTTGGAAAGCTTATGCTACATAGATTAATTATGTATCAACTGATCATGATAAAAACTGAATATCATGCTCCGAATTTGAGTCCCAAAACTCAAAAAAAAAATCACAGTTTTCTTGAAAAATAAAATCGTGATTTCTCACAAACCATGCATCCAAAAATCACGAAATTTTACATAGTTCATCCTCAACCATAGGAAAACAAAAACATATAATTATTTTTCAGAATAACATGCTCAAAAATTTTGAAATTTTCAAAATGGGTCTCATATATCGTATTTGAAAAAAAATCGTAACATGCACATAATTTATTCTAATATGTTAAAGGCGAATCAACAAGTAATCATACTCTGATAGCAATGTTGAATCACAATTAATGCGCTACCACGTAATACATAGTGGGTTCGATAATATACCGTATGAAGTCTCCGAAAATTTTGACGATGGATCCTTATTGTTATAAGCCTCTAACACGCTTGATCTTTTTTGCAGGTACAAAAATGGCTACTAGAGTCGAGTTCTTCGTCCACGAACCAAATCCTAGAGCTTGGTGATTGCTCTAAAGAGAGTGCTATAGAGAGGGATTGTTTTGTGACTTATAGTTGCAAGACTTACTTTTCTTGGGGTATCTCTAACCTTTATATAGAGATAATATTTAAAGACAGACTTTACCTTAAACACTTAGGAGATAAAGATGTATTTATCTCAAACACCTATGAGATAAATATTGTATTTATCTCAAACACTTAGGAGATAAATAACCTCTAAATAACCATATTTATCCAGACTAACAAATACACATTATCTGTTAGTGGGCGGATAATGGGTCCACTGACCCAATTTATTAACATATACTAAGGGCCAAGTTACAACCTTCTTTAAGTAACCGATGTGAGACATAAATACAAGACATATATCAACAATCTCTACCTTGGCTTGTATTAACAAACCACTCCATAAGAAAAGTATAATATGCCTTTAGTACCTTTTTCAGGTACTCCACCTTGCATCCCCTTTAAAGGTAGGGATGCACTCCACCTCGAACTCAGTAAGAAAAAAGATGAATCAAGCTCAAGCAATGCTTGAACTTCTCTGTCGTGACTGTCTTCATGAGCATATCAGTTGCGTTGGTTCTTGGCCCCATCTGCCGCTCATCGTAGCATAGCATCGATCCTTGTCTAGCTGTAACACAATAATCCCTTTACGTGCATCAGCCCCGTCCTAGGACACCAACGGGAGCATCCATTCCGGTTGGCCTTCTTTACCCGCCATCATCATCACCCCATAATATGGATTGAGCGTAGCAGTCGACTTCTCTATGAAGTCCATCCCAAGCACCAGCCCAAGCTCATCCATGTCGATGATGTTGAAGTCGGCCTTCCCTGTCCATCCGTCGATCCTCAAATCGATGTTCTTGATGACTCCCTTCATCGGTCGCTCCTCGACATTCACGACCATGAACCAACTCTCATCCTTAGTTGGTTTTAGCCCAAGCCAATGGCAAACCCTTGGACTCATAAAGTTATGGGTAGCCCTGGTATCCACAAGTGCTTCTTGAGTCTTCCGGGCAACGTCCACCGTTGCGTAGAGTAAGCCCCGTCTCTTCTTGCTCTTTTTCCCCTTGGTAGCTTCTTCCTTTGACTTTTGCACGAATGCATTGACCATTTGCAATGCCCCCATGTGTGCCTCCCTATCACTACTAAAAGAACCCCCTTGCTACCTTTGTGCTTCTCGAGGAACGCAATCATCTTTCCCTTGTAGACTCGTATATTTATGGATCGTCACTACAAAGAAATAAGAACTAAGGGATCTTTTGATTCTTGCCCGAGCCGGATGTTAAAAAATTTATCATGTCCGGTTCCTTCTGGGGATAGAATTATAGAAATTCACCTATCCCAATAACCAGAAAACTTGACTTGAATGATCATGTATTAAGAGCTGAATTGGCTAAAGGCATGGGCTATAATCATTACGAAGAGCTCACATGGCCGAATGATCTTTTATATATGTTTCTATCATAGAGTGGGTGACATTTCTACTCCAAAAGGAGCCACACTTCACAAAAAAGAAGGGAATATGGCAACATAGTGCTTACTGCACCGGTAGTAATTCGAACGGCGCGAAATGTCTTTATAGAGCAACCTAGCCTGCGCCTCAGCCAGCTGAGGTGCGGACTAGTGTAACTTTTATCAAATCAGAGTCACAGGATTGTCGTGACCAACTGTTTAGTGTTTTCCTTTTGGGTAACTTATAACTTTATTATCAATACAATTCTCTTATTACCTTAAAAAAAAAGGGTTACAATGGATAGAGCTTGGTTAAGCTTCTAGGACATATGCTTTGAAGTTTCAAGGGCCTCCCATGTGCTTTTCAGCTGCCAATAAAAGCTATACCTACATAATCTCATCCGTCCAAGTGATGGCATTGTAGTTCAGTAAGTTCCATACAGGTGTAAGTGGACCATAATCTGTGTTGCAATCTACCTTCTACTTATCCTTTTTTGTTCTTTGCTTCATGGCGCTGCCCTTTTGGTTTAGGCACTTTGATAAAGCCCATAACATGCTTAAATCGTATGCTGAATTTTGATCAAGGCCCAGAGGAGCAGCCTTTTTAGGGCCTAAGTTGAGGGGGAAAAAGGTGGCTATTGCTCACTCATTTTTTGCACTTGTCGCTAAGTACCTTTAGTTTTTAAGAACAAAAGATTCATTTGTCTTCAAAAAGACCCATTTATCTGTAAAAACCGATAGACGTGTGGTCAAATACTATCTTGATGTCTAATGCTGGGTATCGAGATTTTTAAAATATACAATGTGTTGGGTGCCAAAAATTAGAAGCGGAGGGTGTCAAGTGCACCTGACCTTAAGGACGAGGTGCGGTGTAAATTTTTCCCCTAAATTTGCATTTGATAATAGTTACAAAGCAGAGAAAAATCCCAAACCGTATTCAAAATTTAAACAAAAGAAAGTGGCACATGAAGATTGAGAATGTTCACCTGTTCAGGGTTTTCCTTTCTTTTTTCGGTTAAAGATTAATATTATTTACTTTGAAGGCCTCCTTGACATAACTGGGATTTTATATAAATCGAGTTCCCGTGAATATGTTTGCAAATTGGTTCGTTCAGGTTATATATGCTCATTTACTAAAAAGAATAGAGTTTGATCTCAAAATTAAAGCTCATATGGTAAGAACATAAGTTACAAAGACTGCTTAACTTGTTCATCTGCCAACTCTCTCAAAAAAGCGAAACACTATCTCAGTGTCTCTGCCACCACCGCTGGTTTCCTCCGGTGTCTAGTGGCGTGGTAGAATAGGTTTTTGATGTGGTGTGGTTCTTTTCATCTTTTTTGTGTGTTGTTGGCTGCTATCGTAGGCCTTCTACTATCTCCGCCGTCGATTGCTCTCTGCACTGGCTTCTGTCGGAAGCTGTCTTTTGGGTTTGGTCGTATATGTGGGTAATCCGGTAAGGGTTACAATTTGGCTTACTACGGCTGGTTGGGTAGCAAGGTGAAAGCTGCTGCGTAGGGATCGTGCATGGTTGGATGTTGCCTGTTTGGATTTGGAAGTGGTGGTCGGAGAAGGAATTTTTTGGGTTTTAGGTGTGGACGCCGAAGACAGAAATATGTGGGTTTCGGGTTTGGTGGCTGGAGAAAGGAGTATGTGGCATTTGGGATTGTTAGCTGGAGAAGGGAGTCCGTGAATAGGTTTTTATCCTTCTAGGGTTTGTATCCCCCTCCCCCTAGTTGGTTCCCTACCCCCTGTTCATAGAATGGTTGGTGGTCTTGTTGCCGATGGTGGTTGTCGAGGGGCTTTGGTATGTCAGGATGCTCCGACGATGGGTGTTGGTGATGGTGGTGGTGGTGGTGGTTGCTGAGGTGGCGGGTTGGCTTTGATCGTGGTTGGGGGATTCGGCAGCTGCGTCTTGGGGATTTGGTGGTGGTTGTGGTGGCGTGTTGTGGACTGACAGGGCGAAGCGACCATTTTTCGGTCGGTTCCCGGTGCCGGATGTGCTTGAATTGGTGGATGGAGACGATGGATAGGTGTCAGCCTTAGGCGCTGCATACGCTGCTAGTGACGTGTCACTTGGAGCGTGGGTGCGGGCTGTCCTCGTGTCGAAACCCGTGGCTGGTCTTCATATGGGTAGCTGGCTACAATTGACTTTTCTTTTCGTTTTCTGTGTGTATAGTTATCTGTTTAGCTTTCTGTGTGTGGTTCCTGGAGTTTTTAGTGTTTATCTAGTTCTAGGCTTTACTTACTTTTTACTGTCAAGAAAATCAACCATAGCTCTTAGTTGTACTGTATTTCTTATCGGATGAGGATGTCATCCAAGTACCATCTACATTATAAATAGTAGGGTTCTCACTCCTTTTCAAAAACAAAAAAAAAAGCGCCTATGGTAAATGACTGTAACTTGAAAATCTTTGACCGTTCATAGACAAGCTCATGAACATATATGTCTAACTTATTTCAAACTCCATAACATTTTTTTTCTTTAAGTAAACTGCAAAAGAAAAATCTTTTCAACTCTTGAATAACTACCTATTTCTTATTTTGTCATGTGTTGTTTTATTTGGCCGAGCATCAGTACTTGTCTAGTTAAGGCTTAAAACTGCGTGAAATCGAACAAACATATGTTATCTAAGTTGAGCTCGTCGAGTCGATGAACACGAGCTTATGCTCTCAAGTTCAATTAATTCTGTGAGACAAGCCGATTATGAGTCAAACACGAGTTTCTGTTATTTTTAAAGAACACAGGCTTGTGCTCTCAAGTTCGGCTCATTTTGTATAAAGAAAACCAATTATGAGTCGCAGACGAGTTTTCCCTATTTTTAGTGAACACAAGCTTGAGGAAGAATTTCAAAAACCTTTACAAAGTCGAGCACGAGCATAGAATAAGAAAACACGAACCGAGCATAACTAAACGAGCCGATAACATATCTCCTTTTTTTGCCCTAAAAATGACCGTACAAATTAGACAAAAAATACTCCATTCAAAGTTTTATTTGGACGTCGAAATGAAAGAGATAGAATTTTTCGCACCCCGCACAAACTCAAAGCTAATTTTGTTTGGCAAGACCTAATAATAGTAGTACCTAATTTTATTCTTATGAAAACCTCAAAGCTAACACAGGATGTTTGTGCGATGAGAGTCAAGGAAAACCACGAAAACCCAATTATTTTATCAGAAATATAAATATATGGACCCCAAAGTTCAATAAATGAAAAGTGGGTGGGAGCATGGGAGTTATGTCGCGGAACTGAGATGGTCGGCTTGGGCATTCAAGTCCCGACGGTGCTACCAAATCATTCATCTGAAAATTTACACTTGTCCCGTACCATTCGTCTCGCTCCCTCCCTCCATTAAAACTCCATTGACAAAACCTCTCCCTTCCTATGTTTAAAGATAATGACTCTGAGATTTAGAGGGTGACACGTGACCAAATGGCACACTAACTTATATAAAAAAAATTATGGCATTATGTGCTGTCATAGTCACGTGCAATGAGTTCAAAAGGGTCTATAGATTCGTTTGTTCATCTTTATCATTATGATGATATTGGAAAAAAAAAAAAGGATTTCTTTTCAGCAATTATCCTTAAACACGTTAGTGACATTTTGGTAGTAATGTGGTACTTAAAGCGATAGGGTGATACCGCTCATTTAGTAATTGTCGCTAAAGTGTTACTCAAAAGTGAACGAAAGATTGTTCGGCGGATTTGGAGTAGCTTATTTAACTTGGCTTATTGCTAATGATCAATGAAACTGAGAAGTTTTGATTAACTAATGCTTGTAGTTTGTGTCCACGAAGATAATTCATTGTCATTTTTAACTGGAATCCATAATAAAAACCGGGTCTTGCATAAATGCTTATAATAATGGCAAGTGAGATGCCTTCGAATGGTCGATGACAGATATTTGATCAAAGAACGAGAAGAGGAAATGACAGTTCTAGAGGTGAAGACGATTGCAACAAAGGAAACTATCAAACCAAATATCGACATCTTGCGGAATAGAGATGACGCAATTCAATTGGTTTTATGCTAAATTTAACATAGTTGTGAAGTTCAACTCGAGCAGAAAAAAAAATCTAAAAGGTGAAGATGTCTCCAAAAAAAGAATATGGCCGATGCCTCTCTCTTTCATAAGATGCTGACTTCTTTTAGCTTTCTCTCTGAGAAAAACCCTACTCTTCATGCCTTGAGGTGCTTTGACGAGAGACACTCATCCTCCCATTTCTCTCTTAATGTCATACTTCCACACCCTTTATCTTGGTAGCTTTTGATTGGTTTTTCTCATCTTTGTTTGATGGTTTTCTTGTAAGACTTTCGTGTTGTTGCTTGTTCTCCTTCGAAGGTCAAGGTGATATTTGCAGCGACGGAAGATTTGTCACTCCTCGATCTGATTTCTTTATTGCTCCCCTGGTAACTAGGGAGATTAGAGTTTGATTTGACAAAAGCAAGGGATCACCATCATTGCACTTTTTGCTTGCCACCATATGATCAACGCACCAATGCAGCCCTGTTGCTCAATAAGAGGACTTAAACCAACTACAGCAGGAGACTGAAACTAATGAAGGTGATCTTAAGTACCCACTCCCACTCTCGAACCTATTTACCAACCGAGAGACTGGACTACCACAGACGCCATCTCGGAGATAATCACAGCTTTTCAACGTCGCCCATGAATAAAACAATACTACTCATCCCATTCCCCAAGTATCTCAAGGCAGACAAAGCTTACCATCTCCAAACAAACACTCATCACGACCAAGCGTCATATCTCACTTTCAGAGGTAAGGAGGTGCGAATATCTTGAGCTAGTTGCTTATACTAAGCCAAATCAGTGGAGTACTTCTAACCTGTAACATCTTAAGAATTGCATATAACTATGTCAATCAATTATCTCAAATTCAGGAATATCCCAAAAGGTAATGTACGATTTTTTTTTTTTTCATTTTAAGGAGAAAAAGGAGTATCCATTCTTACAGATCTTAGGTCCTTATTATATTTGTTAGAGAAAATTCTAGCATTTCTTTCTTTCAAAATGTGGTACACAGCTGTGGAAGGTGCTAGCTTACGAGTAGTGCCTACCTTGCCTTTCCCTTTCCAATGGATAGTGACCCATGTGACAAAACTACAGCAGCTCATTGGGACCAATCTTTTCCACATATAGCCATAATAAAATACCAAATCCTATGGGCTAATTAAGTTAATTACATGCAAAAAACAGGTGATCATGATCTTTAATACATAATAATCTACACAACATTACTGGACATTGGTTGATTGAGTGCCCTATTTTGAGTATTGAGTCTTTCCCCAACTGTCAACCACAAAATGGAACTAAATCTGGCACCGAACAAGTGTGCCACGAAGAAGAACTCTGTTGTGGAGCTACAGGGCCATCTCCAAGTAAGGGCGTCCAAAATCAAAGACACTTTAGCCTTTCAATCAAGGATCCTCTACCGCATAGCACATCTGCTACTATTACTGAAAAATGTCATTAAATATATTTAGTAACAAAAAAATTTTCGCTATAACTTTCTACAACACGAATAAAAAAATATTTTCGGTGACATTGTCTCTAAAGTTATTATAATATAGATGCTATACAACGGAAGATCCTTATCTTTCTATCAAGGAGTTGCATTATAAATAACTCTCTCTCCGAGCACTACAATAATGGCGGATCCCAATTATCATGTCATTGATATGTATTGGCTCCATTACCTATACGATAGGATCCAGATTACCTCCTATAGTTAAGGTTGCAGCAGACATTAGGCCCAATGACAACCATCCTTTAAGTTTGCTGAGAGAGAATGACTCGTCGTCATCAATTACAACAGGTGACTCGGATCCTATTTGATGCAAAGCGTAAGGTCTCATCTTAACTCAAAATTTTCAAAAGTCCTTAATATTTAGAAATCATTTACAGCTTAGTGGGTCCGAAATTTTCAGCCAATAGATGTGAGAGCATAAAGAGTGGGACCGATAGTTGATCCAAGATGAATGATGCACTGCCTCAGCCTTGAAAGAGCATTTAACGTGGTTACTTTGCGAAAAGGGCAATCCATGTCCATGTATGTATGTTATTGACAAGTGTATATTATTGATTTTAGTGTAAGAGGGAAATTAAGTGAGCGCCAAGAATTAATAAGCCCAACTGCCAACCAATTCCTTTCTCTACTAGTTATGTTCATACTCACCACTTCGCCTTTTGCTTTTGTCTATATAAATGCTCCATACCAAATGAGCCAACTACACTCAATCAAGTTCCCTTTCCTAAAAGTGGTAGTGTTACAAATTTTGGTCTAGTACTGTACTGTGATTAACTTTGGGCAAAAAATGGCAATGCTGACCAAGGTGGCTTGTTTGATGGTACTCAGCATGGTGGTGCTGGCACCCTACACTGAAGCCATTTCGTGCGGTCAGGTGGCGAGCGGCGTGGTCAACTGCCTGGGTTACTTGAGGGGCATTGGATCGCTGTCGCCGCAATGCTGTAATGGTATCAGGGGACTCAACGCCGCGGCTAGGACGCCAGCGGACCGCAAGACGGCTTGCTACTGCCTCCAAAACGCCTCTAAGAACATCGGAGGTCTCAAACCTGCACTCGTCGTTGGCCTCCCTGGCAAGTGTGGTGTCAACATCCCTTACAAGATCAGCCCATCCACTGACTGCTCCAGGTATCTGCATCATAAATGAATGGCCAATCAAGCCTCTTCTTTAAGTTACGCACACGCAAGTGTATTTTGTGGCCATGCTTTCAAAGTGTGCATACATGTGCAGTAATTAAAAGGGTGACATTAGAAAACAAATACCTTGGGCAAAATGTAGTTGTGCACTTCTTTGAAAATAACCAATTTTATTGACGTTTTCCCAAATACGTGACAACAATCCAAGATTAGTGGCAGCACTTGTTAGCTAGAAAGGCTGCCATAAATCCTACGAACAAGACGGCTTTATAGGACTTGAAGGGTATCTAGCTACTCCAACTTGAGCACGAGCAAAAATAATCCGTGAAACACACTATTTTTGCTTCTCTCAACTAGTAGCCCGACGAAAAGAGACCGCCGATGATATCAAGTTTTCAGTTAATTAACTAAAGGAAAGACATACTTAGAACACAATTTAACTGTTGGTGATATTGTGTTGCAGGGTGAGCTAGGTTCATGGACGTGACTACACGAGGATTTGCAGATGCAAGATCTACAGCTAGCGAGTACTTACTTTGTTGTAATAAGAGTTGAAGTGGGTTTGTTTGTCCCATTTAAAGAGTCCACTTGGAGCGACTCTCGTTGTTTCTTTCTTGTTGATCCCTTTTCTTTCTCTGTTGTGATAGTAGAATCTTGTAGTTGCATGTCATAAATTCGGTGGTTGCATGTAGCAATCTCCTCCTTCATAGAACTTATTATGTATGCTTCTCTCTCTGGCTCTCTCTCTGAAATGATTACCGACAAGCAAGAAAATGAAAGAGTTTCACATCCCAGCTCTTAATATCATTTTAGTGATACATCTTATTTGGCTCCAACAAAAGGTTCTTCTTATAAAAGTTAAAGAACCTCGTGCAAATTGTCTAACACTAGCTTTATTGCAGAAATAGTTTTTATTATTGTTGAATAATGTACGTTTTGAAGTGATTATACACAGATTCTAAAATTATACTCCTCTAATTTAATAAAGGTCATATACGCTTCAACATTAAATCATGACTAGCCTTCAAAAAAAAAAAAAACATAGTAGTTTTTATTAATCTTTAAATCCCACCCGCACGGAAGGGTGGTGGACCATGAGACTTAAGTTGTCGACCCTATAATTGGTGTTACCGTAAAGATCAATTTCTCTACCTAACACACGGCAAAGAAACAGGAATGTTAAAAAATCTTAACAATTTAAAGGCGATGGCGCATCAAATTCACAAGCAATAGTGTATAAAGATAAAAGTAAATGCAGAAGCAAGAGGGTCTGATTAATGTATTCTCTCATTGATTTGAAGACAGAATATAGAAAGTTCGGTTTTGGTTCCACAATGTGCATAAGAGCTAGACGTGAAAGCTAGGCAATGCTATAGACTTGCGTATGGGGCGTCTGGCATGAGAAACATTTAGTACAATCGCAATAAATATGATGTCATGTCATGGACATATCAAATTTAAACCGGTCTCGTCTCATCTCATCCGCTAATCACGTCAAGTTATATTTTTAACAACACATTAATTTTTTTCTCCCCTCTAACGGGTAACAAAATGAAATGAATCACAACACCACCTAGAATCTTTTTCGATTTGACAAAAGATATTCACAAAGCCACTTTATAGTCCCCGAGGATATTAACTTCAAAGAAGTACGTGTTTGGAGATGTATATACTATTGTTAAGTGAGAGTAAGGTTAGAACATTTTTTACACTTTCTATCGTACCCTCTTTTTATTTTTTGGAATTATTCTTCCCGTCTCTAACAAAAATTAGTAATGTTCATTCAGGTAATTTGCCTATCCTGCACCTAAAATCTAAACTTTTAATTTCCCTCTGCTACTCATCTTCACTTGACTTCCATCTTTGATTATCCATGTTACTTATATCTCTTCAATGGACTACCAAAATAACTTCCTCTCTTTTCTCTCCCCTTAGACCATCATTAATTATACACTATCATTAATCGCGTTGTTAGCGTTTTTATCATGTAAGTTTTTTTGCCTTATCTTTTTTTTTTATATTAAAAGCATGATTATACATATTTCGATGTCCTTAATTTTTCTTTCGGCAAAAAGTTTACAAGATTTTGGTATTTAAGTTGCCCAAGCATCGTGTGTGCCACAATGTGTTACCATGTTAGAACATTTACCTCAAAAAATTAATCAATTTCTCTAAACATTGGATCAACTACATATATAAAACCAAGTGAAAAATAGAAAAAGAAACAGCTAAGGGGCATCATGCATTCACCTTCATGCCTACTTATAAATCAAAAATGTATAAATGGAACATATTTACGGTTTCACCTTCACGTTATATGTAGCGCAGTCACACTTGATTCTCCTTAAACGGTGTCCAGATAGATTTGGCCAAGCTATTAAAATCCTTAAATCTGTTAACAATCACTGTGTTTGTCAGATTTCTTGGTTAAAATTTGATGTGCATCACCATGAGTTCATCAAATTGATTAGACAAAAATAGCACGAAATCTTAGCGATGAGCATCGAACACTAAACCTTGCGCAATTATATGCTCTAATGCCATGCAACGCATAAGCGTACACACAAGAGAGAGAGAGAGAGATTACATGCAAAAAAGGACTACCAGAAGGCTTCGCTAGGGCCGAGCTCCATGCAACTCCTAGACAACCCCGTCTCATGGTATTCTTCGTAGTCCGGACTCTAAAGCGGCATCAAGTTTATTCCATAGCTGCACCCTGCAACACAGCAACAAAGTCTCATAAAATGAGGGAAAGGGAGTAGGACGCTATAAATTAAATCTGTAAGGTAGTCTTTAATATCTCATGGCCCATGGCTAGGGACAGTTGCTCTAGTGTGATTAGAGCTCGTGTTCAAAAAAAGGAAACAACCCCGCTTAATGGCAAGACAAATTAGGTCACAAATGTAAACCTCAATGTTTGTTATTATGATGGCGATGACGTAACAAACGGATGAATTGAGACGATAATAAAACTTATGACCCTAATTTTTTTAGAAATTTCTCTATCTAGTTAGATCCCAACCATATATTACCCCGTGTCATATATATCATCAGCGTTATACTGAATATTTTCTGTGATAGTTTAGTTCTCTAACTAAAAGAGGTCATCTTGTTGAAAACAGGCAGACTCCTTCATCTAAGATGTATATACTCCGTATAACGGAGTGACCCTTAGGACCAACCAATTAATCTAACCACATCTAAACAGGGAGGGAGATACTTGGCGCAGTCAGTGGAAGGGCTGATCTTGTAGGGAATGTTGACACCAGATTTACCAGGAATTACGCTGGCAGCTTTTGTTAAGGTTAAGAACAGGGATGCTGCCAGCAGCTGATTTCAAACACTTGCAAGCAGCTTGGCTATCAGGCGGGGTGCCGGCCGCGCTACCTGGCTAAGGACTTGACACCGGCGCAGCACGGCAGCGGCACCGAGCCACCAGTTCGCAGGTGTCCGAGGCATGGGGTCACCCTGTTTGCCCCGGTACCGCACGACAAGACTGCCTTGGCATAGGGTGCCGTCACAACCATGCACATGACCACAACACAAGCTACCTTAAGCATTGCTAAGTGGAGGCCATACTAAACTAACGACTTCGTTCCAAAACTCACAGCTCTTCGTCTTTGTGTGTGCGTGCTGGTGTATTCAACCGCTACTTGGGTGTGTTGTTTATAGAGAGGATTTGTGTGCCTGTTTGTGGGGGGAAAAGATTGTAATATGGCCGAGTTTAATTCAATGCTGCTATGATACCTCGACTTCTCTCAGTTGTACTAGGATTCAAGACGACTAACTGAGCAATCTTGCTAGTTAGGAAAAAGGCTCTGAAGAGAAAATATTGAAGAACAACAAGCGTAAAGTTATACTATATTACTGAAGTTTCGTCATCTCCTGAAAAGTTTAAATACAACAAAGTACTTTAAAGTCTCTGAAGAGAAAATATTGAAGACCTACGTTCATCTACAACAAAAGTAAGGTTATGGTCTTACTGAAATTTCGTCATCTCCTGAAAAGTTTAAATACAACAAAGTACTTTTCCTTTTCCTTTCCTTGTATAACCAAAAAAAAAATACAACGAAGTACTCTAAAAGAACGGTGGACAAAACTGCTTTTATACTAATAAAAAGTCACGTACACGTTTACGGTGTTACAATATTTTCCGATCTGCGAAAAATTTCCGGTGAACTAGTGCGTCAAGAATCATGGACATGTATTACTCCAAGATCGCACCATCCGATACTGCCCTTGTCCTAGCTCATTGCCCACCAAGATTCCCTGGGTTCAGTGCGATGGGCTACTAAATCCGCAGTGTATCAGTCAAATGCAAAATACTCCGTATAAGTTAAGAACGTGAAAGCTGAGCTAAATTAGCCTGATAGGTTGGTACAGAAGGCTTTCTTATTTGAAAACATAAGTAAATCACAGTAGAGGTGTTATAGCACAAAAGTGTCGCTAAATGTACTTCAACGACAAAATGCCATCAATACAAAATTCAATAATGATAATAAAGTACGTGAAGGGTGATGCCACGGAAGTGGATTGACAGTATACGTGGAGGTGTCACAAAAAATAAAGTCTGAATTAGAAGCCAAATATGATCGTATAGGACAGAGCAGAGACTAAACAAGAGCATAGACCAAAGCTTTCCAGACAAAGCTTGAGGAGTGGTAGTGTTGCGAGGGCCAGGGCACGCAATGAAAACTCGACAATGTTAACTAGTTAGTGCTTAAGTCGAAAGTTAGGGTGGAGAGCCAAGGTCTGGAGTTCAAACACTTTCTCTCTCTAGAATCTTAGAACGAGAAAGTCATATTTGTAAATGAGTTATGTTATCGTGTTCAGCGAATTGTCAAGTCCACTAGTTATAGGATTGCAAAAGTCATGTCATCAAGCAACACATGACGCTCTTTAAAGCGACACCTCGTCGAGAGGGCCAGAAATGCCGGTGCTCCATGGATTATTTGATTGTATAGCCCAATTATACATAATGGTGCCCGTGCTTGGATGACGGCTCAAGATCAACCTTTCATGGGATTGACGTTAGGGGGTGAGGATGGCTATATTTCTGGGAGTGAACTCCAAGCGAACATGAAGCATAGGGATACAAGTCTATGACCTGCCCCGCACAGCTTCGCTTGATCAGTCTAGGAAGACTGGTTCACACATCACAAATTTGGCTAGAGAACCCCTTATCTAGCCACTAGTAAAAAAATACATACTGAGTCCCCAAAAGGCGTCAAGAGACGCAAAAGAACCTAACAACAGTGGGAAGGTCCGACGCAGAAGTGCCAGGCAAACTAGGGATGATGCATTCTGAAGATTTGCTTCCCTCTCGAAACAACTCTGGGCTCATGGTCCCTAGAGTTGCCGATGAAGGGCCCCAGTGTCAGAGGACGTAGACTAGTAACGGGGATATCCTGGCATAGATAGTGTTTCAGATGAGTCGCCTATACCTCGGTGAATACCATTGGCGAAGCACTCTATGATATCCCACATCGGATGTGAGATGATTTGTGGTTGGTCTAATAAGACCTTGCTAATGAACTCATAAGTACCTACTTGCTGGCCCTTTTAAGGGAAGCACTGTCATGTGGTGAGACTATGGACCGGGTCGTTACAGGTAGTATCAGAGCCGACTCTCAAAAGTTTCGACTGGGCTATTCAGTCGGGTTGTCGATGGTTGGGAAAAATGAAGGTAAGCTCGGATATATACCACATTAAGAGGATGATTGGGGCAACAAAGGATGAGTCGAGTATATCCCACATCAGTTAGAGAGGAAGATTCTAGGAAATATGTGATCGAGCCTTAGCGACGACGCTAAGGCATAAGATGGAGAGATTGTGATATCCCGCACCAGATGTGGGATGATTTGTGATTAGTCTTATAAGACCATGTTAATAAACTCATAAGTACCTACGTTGCTAGCCCTTTTAAGAGAGGCATTGTCCTATGGTGGGGCTGTGAACCGGGTCATTACATACTTGTAGCGCGCCAAGATAATGTCCCAGAGGAGTAGCCTAGCCAACGAGGTAGTGTCCCAAATGAGTTGCCTATTCAACCTTGCCTACCCGATAGGAGGGAGTCTTCATGCTGAAGCACTGGGAGCTCCCTAGCAGAGGTAGTGTCCCAAATGAGTTGCCTATTCAACCTCGCCTACCCGATAGGAGGGAGTCTTCATGCTGAAGCACTGGGAGCTTCTTAGCAGAGGTAGTGTCCATGGGGAGTAGCCTACACGTGATGAATGCTTATGCTGGAGCATTCAGCACATGCCAATGTAGTGTCTTAAAGAAGTCGTCTACGTCGCAGAAGGGGATTCCTCATGCCGAAGCACTTGGAGCTCCTTTGGCAAAGATAGTGTCTCTAGGGAATCACCTATCCTTAATGAGTTATTTGCTAGAAGAGTAGGAGCGTCGCTTGATAGTGCCCCAAAGAGTCGCAACCCGAGGGGCTGAAATTGTGCCCTCGAGGAGTCGCTTACGTTGCAGGAAGGGGTTCCTCATACCTGAGCACTCGGAGGTCCCTGACAGAAATAGTGTCCCAGGGGAAGTCGTCTATCCACGATGAGTGATTATGTTAGAGCATTCAGAGTGCACCAAGGTAGTTTTCCAGAGGAATCACCTACACAACGGGCCACGGTAATGTCCAGAAATAGTCACCTACCTGGCAAGGGGAAGCACTCATGCTGGGGGTTCGAAGCTCCCTGAGGTAATATCTCGAAGGAGTCGCCTACCCTAAAATATGCTAAACACCTCTAGATAGCAAGTTACAACATGTTCCATGACAAAGGTGAGGTATGCATAGTATGGTAAAGGGATGGACCAAGGTTGTGGGTGTGGCAGTGTGACATAATGAAGGGGCGCGACCGTATAAGTAGTGCAACACATGGGCACGACAAGACGCGTACAATGTTGCTGGCAAGTTCAACGAAGATGGCATGGGGGTACAGTCATTAAGTGTTGTGTTGTCACTAAGTGCCGGGGCACGTATGGTAGGAGGCGGCGTTCAGGTAATATCGAAAATCGTCATAATGCTCACGCCCGACGAGGGAGATCATGGAGGAAGGAGCTCCCTAAGGAGAAGAGAGACCGAGGGGCAAGCAATGAGCCCCCAAGGAGAGGGGAGATTGAGACGGGAGGAATGAAGCCCCTAGGAGAAGGCCTCAGGCACCCCCCCTCCCCCCTTCCCATGAGGAGAAGGCTAGGCCGACCCCAGAGAGGCAAGCCTCTAGCCAACTCCTCAATGGGAAGGCCTCGGGCTGACTCCCCTAAGGGGTGGGCTTTTTGGCAGACCGATGCCAACATGCAATATTTCAGGAGACGGAGGCACAACACACGACTTTTGGTGCACTGTGACCGTTGAATATTTGTTGACGTGTCGCTAGAGCGGGACTCAAGAGTGGCCAAAGATGCATATAACCAGGATGGACTAAAAACATAGCCTAATTCTTCTATCCCTAAAACTAGTACTACACCTCCTAGAGTTACGAAATTTAAAAATAATGACAAAATACTTTTAACCTAACCCTTTTGTCGGTGAAGCTGGTGTATAAGATGGCAAGGGGGGTGACAAATTCGTGACTTCTTGAATGTTCATGAACCATCAAACAAAGATAAATAACTAGGATGGCCGAATGGGACAGGACAGGGAGCAAAGGGGACATAATTTCTGAATGGTTCGGTCCATCCGTCCAAAATCATTTAAGAATCCTTCCTTTGAGTGACATACATTGTATTCTAGTACTGATATGGGTAAAAGATACTACCCGTAAGATAGTAACACGTGTCACCATCTGATGACATCCAAACCTGTCAAACCATCCATGAATAAATGGGAAGTTGAGACTATCCATCTTCCCCGCTATTTACACCATCCATTATGGTAGTAACCTCCTATTCAAGAGGAGTAATTGTCCATTAATATTGGTAACCTCCCATTATTCTGATAACTCCCCAATTAGGAGGGAATTAACTAACCACTAATGGGAGACCCTATAAAAGGAAAATGTGGGAAAGAAGAAAGGTAAGTGACTTGTAAGAGTTCATACTAATCGATCTTGAGTTTATTCTAACTTAAGCATCGGAGATTTCCCGCCGGAAATCTTTCCGGCGAGTAACCGGTGTTGTTTTTGCTATGCAGGCCTATTCACGAACGAATTCCGGGTTCCATCCACAACATTTTGGCACCATCCGTGGGACCGAAATTCGTGAATAGACCATGTCTCAAACTCCCACACCACCAGCTCAGCAAGGTGGGGCAACTCCACCAATTTTACCCTTGCCACCAATTCGTGATCCACTTCGTGGGGGAGCTGCATCTCCATCCTCTAGTCGCGGCAAAAAGGTCACAACCGCTACTACCATAGCACGAACCACCACAGTTGCAGCACCTGTAATTCCTGCAGTAATGTCGGATGCCGCCACGGCAGCATCAATACCCGAACGGTAATTCCACCCGCTGCGACAATCGCTCCTCCTTTCGTAAACATTGTCCTTCCTCCGCTTCAAACTGTCAACGTATCCGCACCTCCCACAACATTACCAATCATGAGCAACCAAGCTGACTTGATGGCCGTTCTCCGTGCTATGCAACAGTCCATCGAACAGTTACAAGCAGCTGTTAACAATCCACCTCCGCAACCGCAATCAGAACCTCTCCAACCTCCAAACGAGCAACATGTAACTGATACGCGGAAGCAACCAATTAAACACCGATTGGATTTCCATGAGGAACCAGGAACCTCAAAGACTCCGGAGCGAATACAAGTATAAGATGGACAATCCGACGATGAACGGCGCAACCCGAGGTCCAGGAGACAAGAGGAAAGTTCTTATGAAGCTTATTCTACCAAGAGGGACTCTTATTATAACCCTGGTGAACATCGTGCTGAACGATACACCAATGCCCCAGTCATTGTTGGACGACCATTCACAGAAGAGGTTGATTACTTTCCTACACCACAGAACTTCAAGATGCCTCCCTATGAATCATACGATGGCACTGGAGACCCAATGGAGCACTTAGCTCGTTTCACTTCTGGTATGAATCTACACTTAGTCCTTGACCAAATTATGTGCCGAGCGTTCCCAGTAACCCTGAAAGGAGCTGCGCACGTATGGTTTCAACACCTCGCACCCCGTTCTATCTCCTGTTGGGCCCAGTTGGCAGAATCCTTTCGCAGTAATTTCTTAACAAGTCGGATACAAAGGAAAAACTCTTCGGCTTTTTTTTGTATCATTCAAGGACCCAAGGAGTCCTTGAAATCCTACTACGCTTGCGTCAACTCTAAAAAACTCCTTATCGACCACTTAGATCCAGGAGTAACATTTGCAGCCATGGCCAGAGGAGTTAGACCAGGAACGCCCTTGCGATTCTCTCTAAACAAGCGCCCCCCAGAGAACATGGCGGACCTCTTGGACAGGGTGGAAAAGTACTTACACGCTGAAGAAGATTCGACGACTTCACAGTACGAAGACACACATACAGGGCAAAAGAGGCGAGATCGCTCCGAAGGGAAAGTTCCAGATGACCCCAAATGATCGCGTACAATGCTCCCTCAGTCATTTACCCCTCTCAATGCATCTCGTGGACACATCCTAAATCAGATCAAGGGACAAAGCATCCTCAGGTGGCCGAAACCCATGCGAGGTCCAGCCGAGAAGAGAGATTCTCAATTGTATTGTCATTTTCATAAGGATCACGGTCATACAACATATGAGTGCAAAGTGCTCCAGCGTGAAATTGAGAATCTCATAGCCAAAGGGCACCTCAAGCAATTTATCAAGACCAATGATCGACAACAAAGTGGAAAGAGAGGAAACTAGCGGAGAACGGAAGAGGTGCCTATGAAGGACCCCCCCAGTAATAGATACCATCTCGGGAGGTCCTAGCGCCGGTGGGTTGACTAGCTCTTCACGAAAGGCCTATGCTAGACAAGTCAATATTACCCAAGGACCGACCAAGCGAACGAAAGTGTCCACCTCTCTAGCTCTAGAGTTCGACGATGCAGATCTCGACGGAGTAAGCCTTCCACATGATGATGCCCTTGTCATCACTTTGCGTATAGACGCTTTCCAAGTCAAACGCATCTTGGTCGACACAGGAAGCTCGGCCGACATCATTTTCGAAGATGCATTCAATCAGATGGGGATCTCTAGCGATAGAGTAAAACCAATTGCTTCCTTTTGGTATGGCTTCACGGGGGCCTCCGCACCGGTGAAAGGAATCATCCCCCTCATAGTCATCACAGGGGAAGCGCCTCGTCAGGTGGTTCACACACTCGATTTCCTTATTGTCAGTGTCAAATCGTCATATAACGGGATTTTGGGACAAACGGGCCTCAACAAGCTACAAGCAGTAGCTTCAACCTATCATTTCATCATAAAATTCCCCTACGTCAATAGGGGTTGGCCTCGTAAAAGGAGATCAGATCTTAGCCCGAACGTGTTACGTGGTGTCATGCAAAACCGAGGACTCTCCATTGATGATCAGCGAGACGAGAAAATGTTAAGACGTGCAGAGCCTGTAGAAGCTCTCGTTTCTATACCAATCATAGAAGGGGATGAGGAGAGACAAGTAAGAATTGGTTCAATGCTTGAGCCGACCGTTAGAGACCAGTTAGTCTCCTTCCTTCATCCAACATAGATATCTTCGCGTGGAGTGCAGCAGATATGCCGGGCATCGATCCGTCGGTGATCACACACTAGCTCTCTATTAATCCCATGTTCAAACCTGTCAAGCAGAAGAAGCGCCCTTTCGCACCAGAGCGACAAATGATAATAAAAAAGGAAGTCGATAAACTTCTGGACGCTGATTTCATCAAGGAAATTGACTACCCCGAGTGGGTAGCCAATGTTGTTATGGTACCGAAAGCGGGGACAAACAAGTGGAGAATCTGCATTGATTACACGGATCTGAATAGAGCATGCCCCAAAGATAGCTACCCATTGCCACGCATCGATACGTTAATCGACGCTACGTCCGGTCAACAACTACTTAGTTTCATGGATGCATTCTCCGGTTATAACCAGATCCACATGCATGAAGACGACGTAGCCAAGACAGCTTTTATCACGGACCAAGGCTTATTTTGTTACAAGGTCATGCCTTTTAGGCTAAAGAATGCCGGCGCTACCTACCAAAGGCTAGTCGACAAGATATTCAAACCCCTCATAGGGAAGAGCATGGAAGTCTACGTCGACGATATGCTCGTCAAAAGCCTCCGAGCAGAAGATCATATCACTGATCTCCAACAATGTTTCAGTCTCCTCCGTGAATTTTGCATGCGCCTCAACCCTACCAAGTGCGCTTTTGGAGTATCATCTGGTAAATTCCTTGGGTTTATGATCTCGAAAAGGGGGATCGAAGCTAACCCCGAAAAGATCAAAGCCATTCAAGAAATGGTTGCTCCTAGACGTGTCAAGGAAATACAAATCCTAACAGGGCGAATTGCTGCCCTCGGCAGATTCCTCTCTAAGTCAGCTGAGCACTGTTTACCATTCTTCAAAGCATTAAAGAACATAAAAAATTTTGAATGGACGGATGAGTGTCAGACTTCCTTCGACAAGCTAAAAGAATACCTTACGTCACCACCTCTTCTCTCCAAACCCATCCCGGGAGAAGATCTTTTTCTTTACTTGGCCGTTTCGGAGTCTGCCGTCAGCGCAGTTCTAATTCGAGAGCAGGATGGACGACAGCTCCCCATCTATTATGTGAGCAAAGTTCTTCAGGGAGCCGAATAGAGATATCCGAATACGAAGAAATTGGTATTCGCTTTGCTAATTGCCGCAAGGAAGCTCCGACCATATTTCCAGTCACACACAATAATCGTGCTCACTGACAAGCCCCTTAGACGAATATTGCATAGGCCCGACCTTTTAGGTCACCTCGTTCCCTGGTCGATAGAACTAGGTGAATTTGACATCCGTTATCAACCGCGACCTTCAGTCAAAGGGCAAGCTCTGGCAGACTTCATTGTTGAATGCACCTTCCCCATTGAAGACGAAGAGCCACTCCTCCCCGCCCAACCTGAATTATTCACTTGGACACTCTTTGTGGATGGGTCGTCGAACACAAATGGAAGCGGTGCAGGGTTAATCCTCAATGGACCAGATGGCCTGGCTATAGAATACGCTCTTCGCTTTGACTTCCAAGCTTCAAACAATGAAGCCGAATATGAAGCACTGATAGCAGTCTTCATCTTGCTCGAGCCATGCGCGCAGCATCCCTCCATGCTTTCAGCGACTCAGCACTGGTTGTGAAGCAGATGTCGGGAGAGTACGAAGCAAAAGATCCAAAAATGGCCAGTTACCTGCATAAGGCACGAGAGGTAGCCAACACATTCACTCTCTTCAAGATCACACAGATTCGTAGAGAAGACAATACTTCTGCAGATGCACTCTCAAGGTTGGCCTCTCTTGACCCATCAGGTTTTGGCCACACCATCCACCTTGAACTTTTGCATGAACCGAGCATTGCGACAAAGGAAGTTTTGCAGACCGAACACAAGCCGTCATATATTGATCCCATCAAGGCCTACCTTCACGATGGCACATTGCCTGCCGACCGAAAGCAAGCCAGGAGTATCACCCTCCGCTCAGCTCGGTATGCTATTATAGAAGATGTGTTATACAAGCATTCCTTTACACTTCTCTACCTCTGTT
The DNA here is from genome assembly GCA_033070095.1 of Escallonia herrerae. Classification (NCBI taxonomy): domain Eukaryota; kingdom Viridiplantae; phylum Streptophyta; class Magnoliopsida; order Escalloniales; family Escalloniaceae; genus Escallonia; species Escallonia herrerae. Next base: position 57,571 of record JAVXUP010001153.1, on the reverse strand, counting down.
GCCTCACCCCATTAGAGGCCGACTATGCTCTACGGGAAGTCCATGAAGGTATTTGCGGACAACACTTGGGAGGACGAGCATTAGCGCACAAGGTTCTTCGACATGGATATTATTGGCCGACAATGCATCGTGACACTTTGGACTACACTAAAAAATGCGATGCTTGCCAACGCTTCTCTTCAATCCCCAGGCAATCACCAAGCCTTTTAACATCTCTGAGTAGTTCCATACCTTTCGCCATGTGGGGAATAGACATCATGGGTCCTTTCTCCCCAGCCACAGCTCAGCATCGCTTTGTAATTGTGACAATTGATTATTTCACCAAGTGGGCAGAAGTCGAAGCCTTGGCCACAATTACAGAAAAAAAGTGTGAAGACTTCTTCTGGCGTGCTATCATATGTTGCTATGGAATTCCACGGGTACTCGTCACAGATAATGGAAAGCAGTTCGACAACCCAACTTTTCTGACTTTTTGTACTAATTTAGCGATCGAACAATGCTTCACCTCTGTAGCACACCCACAGACCAATGGACAAACCAAAGTTACAAATCGCACGCTTCTCCAAGGGATAAAGAAGAAGCTTGATGGAGCAAAAGGCTTATGGGTCGAGGAATTGCCTAAAATCCTTTGGGCATACAATACGACTACAAGAAATCCTACAGGTGAAACTCCATTCAGTCTATCATTTGGGACGGAAGCACTAATCCCAGTGGAAGTAGGGTTACCTTCTCTTCAGCTCACAGCCTATGACTCGATACAAAATGAAGAAGCTCTTCGAGCAAACCTTGATCTCCTTGAAGAACGTCGAGAGCAAGCAGCTATGCGACTCGCGGCGTACTAGCATTGGGTTTCCAAGTTCTATGACCAAAGAGTTCGGCCTCGCACATTTCGAATTGAGGACCTAGTCCTACGCCGCATAGAGGCTTCAGCCCCGCGTGAAGCCATTGGAAAGCTAGCCCCAAATTGGGAAGGTCCATATAGGATAGTCAAAAGGGGTGGCCCCGGAGCATACCACTTGGAACACATGGATGGGAAATCAGTCCCTCGGACGTGGAATGCCGCCAACTTACGACGATACTATGCATAAGCAAACCTTGGGGGGCATATACTCCATCCACCCTACTTGTTTATGTTCCTGAATGTTTGAACTTATTCCCAGGCTTTTGACAGCCCATGTTCAATTCCCTCTTTATCGAATGTACTTCATCCTTATTATGAATGGAAACTGATTCGCAACTCGCACAACTCAAGAATGCAAAAGAAAGCCTTGATTGCATTATAAAACCAAAAGTTGGTACAAGTTAGGCTTCAAGGCCATACAAAACAAGTTACTCTAAATGACTAGCAAAGCAAATAAACGCCTAGTCTAATCCTGTCTGAACGCCTAAGTCTAATCTTGTCGTTCAGCAACATTCTCTGGTAGCTCCATTGCAGAGTGCCCCTCAATCGTAGATACTTGCGGCCTTGACATTATCCCAGAGACTAACCCAGAGGCTCCCAGACTGCGACTAACTGAAGGACTGGCCAAAGATCGGGAGCTAGCAGCCCTCTTCCGCTCGGCCTCTTCCTTAAGAGCATCCTCAGCAGCAACCTCGCGAGCAAACTTATGCTCATAAATGCACAAATCAAAGTCAGGATGATTCTTCAGAATGTCATTCTTACACTCGTTATAGCCATGGACCAATGCCCTCTTTGAGTCACGATATCGCAGTTCAGTAAAAGTCTTGGATTTCTTGTAAAGTTGCACAGCTTGAAGAGCGACTGTAGATTTCTCGGCCTCCAAATGACCAACTCGAGCTACCAGTTCATTGTTCCGAGCAGCTACTTCAGAATTGGACAACTCCAACCTTCCAACCTTTCTGCTCAAATCTTCAACTTTCTTCTCGGCTTCCCGACAAAAGTTGTTCCGATCAGTGTCTTTTTCTTCTCTTCATCCAGGACCTTATCCGCAGCGATCAGCTTCTCGGTGCCAATCTGCACCTGAGCCACCGCCTACAAAACAAACTAGGATTAAAACAGTCAACTTTCAAATGGGGTCAAAGATAGAAATCAACCTGCGACATCAGATGAACCATCTTGTTGGCTGTGTCAGTGGCGCCGTAGCCAGATAGAGTTTTGTGATCCATAGGAATAATCGCATTGCTAGACCAGTCCCATGCTGTACGAGGAGATTTGAAAACAGACTCAATGGATACCCCCCAAGCAGGACGATGAGGAGTATCAGGACGAACAGAGGACGATGTAGCTCTGCTTCCAGCTCTACTTGAAGCCTTCCTTTTCTTAGGAGCTTCCCTAGATTTGTCGACTAGAGACAAGCCGAGGACGTACTCCTCTGTACGCGCCTGACTCGTCTTTGGCTGAGACCCAGAAACCAGCGCGCCAAAATCCAAATCTTGCACATCTTCCTCTTCAGCGCCATGGATAGATGTAAGTTCATCAGGAATGATGTCCCCAAGGACTCCCTGAGCATCAAACAACGGAGGATCTCCTTGTTCACGTGATGACATGGTCTCTGCACACACGATGACAGTAAGACTACCGTTAAAAGAAAAACAAACATTTAAGTTTTGATAAAAACATTTAGCAGGGTCATTTTTGCCCTCCTCTTCTTCGACGAAGTCTTGGGGCTCAAGGGAGGAAATGATGCGGCATTCGCGGAGCTGAGCGTTACTCAAAGGGTATCTGGATTTTAAAGGCATGGCTCCCTTAAGCTTCTCAATGTGTTCGAGGTCAGTTACTGACAAGTCTTTTTCTTTTAACGCATTACAATCTTTAGTCATACACTCGGGTAGCCAGACGTTGCAGACTTCACTCCGTTGAGACTTGGGCAATTTAACAAACAGAAATTTCTCCTTTCAATGGTGATTTGACGATGGTGGGTGTAGAAATAAGTTAGCCTCGGCCTTGGGGCAACGACTCAAGAAACACCAACCCACCTGCCTCGTAATTGCACATATAGTAAAAAACCATCTGAACACCCTAACTCTAGGTCTTAAACCAAGTTTATGGCATTGATAGATGAAGAAACTTAAGAAGCGCCAGGCATGAGGCAACAACTGACCGGGTGCAAGACTATAGGCGTTCAAAACCTTAATAAAGAAAGGATGGAGGGGAACTCAAAAACCATTAAGGAACATATCCCAATAGACTTCTATCTCGTCTATAGTCACCATATTTGCCAACTCGCCCTCCGCCAGTAATCTCAGTTTTACACTCGGTGGGATCTCACACCGTTCCTTTAAAAGTTATAAATCGTAGCTACTAAGCTTACTTCTGAGCGTATGCGCGTCAAAAGGTGGAGGAGACCGAGCTCTCTCCGTCAAAACCTCCTTCGGGGGAACTCCCCTCGACTCTTGGAAAGGAATTAAGGGAACACCAACTTCTAAAAACAAGGGATCAAAAGTTTGTTCTACTCTAACATCTTGAGCTTCAAACCCAGAAACACATTCTCTCTTTGTTTGACATATTTTCATATCAAAAGAAGAGATCTTAGAAAAAACTAAAAGGAAAAAGTTTGAAGCTTACTTGGAAAAGAAGAAGAATCTTCAAACTCTTTGAAATTCTTCTTTGAATGAAACTTCCAAATCGCCTCTCTCTCTCTCAACACCGCCTAAGAAATGAGAAGTTATGGTGAGGGTGAAAAGTTTTACCCCATTATATAGAAGTAACGAACTCATCCAACGAATGAGATCTCATAACGAATAGATCATCCAGAACACGTGGCAAGATCTAATAAAATGACTAGGGGGCAAAATTACTTGTTTACCCCACGACGATAACTACAACGTAGCCGAGTAGACAAACTACTTTGATCATAGCCTTTGCCGAGCAGACGAGCAACTTTGGTCCTAGCCTCTGCCGAGCAGACGAGCGCATTGGACAACACGCCTCTACTCAGTTAGGCCGAGTAGACGAGCAACTCAACACGCCTCTACTCGGCTAGGCCGAGTAGACGAGCACATCGCATGCCTCTACTCGGCCAGGCCGAGTAGACGAGCAACTCAACACGCCTCTACTCGGCCAGGCCGAGTAAACGAGCACATCGCATGCCTCTACGCTAGGCCTAGTAGACGAGCCACTCAACACGCCTCTACTCGGCCAAGCCGAGTAGAAGAGCACATCGCACGCCTCTACTCGGCCAGGCCGAGTAGACGAGCACATCGCACGCCTCTACTCGGCCAGGCCGAGTAGACGAGCAACTCAACACGCCTCTACTCGGCCAGGCCGAGTAGACGAGCACATCGCATGCCTCTAGTCGGCCAGGTCGAGTAGACGAGCACATCGCAGGCCTCTACTCGGCCAGGCCGAGTAGACGAGCAACTCGACACACCTCTACTCAGTCAGGCCGAGTAGACGAGCACATCGCATGCCTCTACTCGGCCAAGCCGAGTAGACGAGCACATCGCAGGCCTCTACTCGGCCAGGCCGAGTAGACGAGCAACTCGACACACCTCTACTCAGTCAGGCCGAGTAGACGAGCACATCGCATGCCTCTACTCGGCCAGGCCGAGTAGACGAGCAACTCAACACGCCTCTACTCGGCTAGGCCGAGTAGACGAACACATCGCATGCCCCTACGCTAGGCCCAGTAGACGAGCCCCTTGTAGGCCTCTACTCGGCCAAGCCGAGGAGACAATCCCTTGAAGAGCCTCTACTTGGTTTAGCCGACTAGACGAACCTTATGAGGTCTTTACTCGGCCATAAAGCACCACGACTCCAAAACCGAAGCCATCCGATATATGTACTATAATTCCACGTTCTTCTTCGAAAAAAGACATGGAATGGGGGGCAAATGATATGGGTAAAAGATACTACCCGTAAGATAGTAACACGTGTCACCATCTGATGACATCCAAACCTGTCAAACCATCCATGAATAAATGGGAAGTTGAGACTATCCATCTTCCCCACTATTTACACCATCCATTATGGTAGTAACCTCCTATTCAAGAGGAGTAATTGTCCATTAATATTGGTAACCTCCCATTATTCTGATAACTCCCCAATTAGGAGGGAATTAACTAACCACTAATGGGAGACCCTATAAAAGGAAAACGTGAAAAAGAAGAAAGGTAAGTGACTTGTAAGAGTTCATACTAATCGATCTTGAGTTTATTCTAACTGAAGCATCGGAGATTTCCTGCCAGAAATCTTTCCGACAAGTAATCGGTTTTGCTGTGCAGGTCTATTAACGAACGAATTCCGGGTTCCATCCACAACAAGTACAATTTTCACTTTTTGTAAAAGTAAACATCATACTAGGCCAAATGTCCTGCAGTGAAAGACACTGTATGCTTGTGAACCTTAATTTTGATTTGATGCATTCATGCGAGACGGGGAGACAACGATATATGAATCCTCAATTATTAGTCGGCAGGAGGGTGGCTTCCTTTCCAATCGCACTTGAAAATGATAGACATACTAGGGATGCATATCTTCACCTAAGCGTTTGGCACGTATAAAACTTTGTGATCATTAGCTCTACGATGGTTTTGCGTAATAACTACGGGAAACTTTCTAGAGTTGAAAATGACTCATAATGTGGTGACATTTTGTCTCCCTAGTTTCAACTAAATACAGTTGAATGATGCACATATTAGTCGACCCAGATTGATGGTATGCTCATATATGGCTTTTGGGATAGATATATAAAGTTATCTATACTGCTAATAGAGCAATACACAGTTGGGTAAAGGATATTTTTGGTTGCAACGGGAAATGTAGTCGAAGACTAAGGTTGACAAATATAGTCGGTGAAAATTTTGCAAAAACTTTCTATGACTAAATTAGCAATATTTTAAACTTTTACCTTCACTAATTAAATGAAAGTGTGTGTGTACCTTTAACTTTCATAGCTGTATTTGAAACGATACACTTCTTTAGTAAAAGTCTCTTACACCTTGATGTTAGGACTAGCCTTTTTCATTATGTTGCTATTGTTGGTGAGATAGTGCACTTATCATTTGGCAATTCTTTACCAATTACCAAATTGGAAAAACTTTTCATCATAGTTCCAAAAGAAGCTACGAGCTTAAACATAGCTTTCCAAACTGAAGTTATTATTTAAGACTTTTAAGTATAAAAAAAATGTTAGAAAAAAAAGCAGATAATACGGAGAGTAATAAATTAAGAAGAGTAACACGACATTAAAAAAGACCAATCTGGTCAACAATTGTGACTCGTGTTCAACTAACATATATCTAATTCTTCACCACAACAAATTTGACCTCAATACACTCCATCCAATATACTGAGTTGAATCTAGAGGGAAAAAGGTCGCCGCGAAGAAAGGTTGTCAATGTCAAGAAGGTTTTCCTAATTTATGCAGCTAATCACAATGTACACAATAGTCAAGCGCTTCACGTGCTTACCAGCCAGTGAATTGAATAAGGACGTGTAGGTGAATGATGAGCGGTTCTAGCATGTCTGTCATTTGTACTACGAAGTATGATTTTAATCACGAAAAATTTCAAATCTAGAAATTGGGAGAAGTAAGTGCAAAGAGTTCAAAGATGATAACAAACTATTGGGGGTCATCTACTACAGAATGGACCAGGACAAGCACTAGTTTTAGTACGAAGTTAAGGAGGTTTGAGTTATTGAGATTATATGAACTCCATTTGGACAACAATGTCGAACAAACTGATTTTAACTGGAGTTTTTAAACTGGTATAAAAATAAGATGTCCCGTAAGGAGCCTGTTAAGGCTACCCTGACATTTGGTTATAAATGAGAAGGTAAGTCATAACATATTAAAGTGTCTATCTGTCATTTTGAAAATGCGAAAGTCACGAGATTATATCGATCTAGTCTTTCAACTTTATAATTACAGTCGATTATAAATACCACTAAGATGCAGTTTGACATCGACTATGTTTTCTGATAATCAGTTATAAAAAAAGGGATAACAGAAAAAACAGTCTTCTACTCGCTTATACTAATTAAAACGCAGATCTCTTTTGAGAAATTGATCAATTCTACACAAACCATAGACCAACTGATCAAGCACTTTTAGAAATCTCACGAGCACCATCAACCCGACTCGCAACAAGTATTCTTATGGACATGCTGCCAAGTTATTTTTGAGGAGGAAAGGAATAGATTTAACCTCCCTATTTATTATAAAGAATAGAAGTTGAGTTTTTGTTTCCTTCGAGAACTATTATTAGTAAGACATAAGCTTCGTCGAGAGCTCTATTTGTATAGCTCGTCTTTTCAAATAACAAGGGCAATATTTTGACCATGTACCCAATTTTGTTTTGGAAATTTAACGTACTATGTTGCTCAGTGAGGTGTCTTAAATCCTAGTACAATGGGAGACATGGAAGTATCATAGGAGCATTAAATTGATCCCAACAACCAACTAAACAATCAGCGGTTCACAAATTCATCTTCTTTTCACACACACGCGCAACCTCTATATAAACACCACACTTGAGTAGTCATGGAACACACACACACACAAGATATCATAGTCTTCCTTGCTGAGAAGGAATCAAGCATTGTGTCTGTTCGTTTTAAGTTTTTTTTCCAAACAAAGTTTGATAGTTAAACATGGCTAGTGTTTCAGGAATGCTCAAAGTAGCTTGCGTTGTGGTCATGTGCATGGTGATGACGGCACCCTACGCCAAGGCAGCGGTGTCGTGCGGTATGGTGGCAAGTAACGTGGCGCCGTGCATCGGCTACCTGCAGAAAGGGGGTCCTGTGCCTGCCAACTGCTGCAGCGGCGTCAGAAAACTGGCCAGCGCGGCTACTACCACGCCTGATCGCCAAGCTGTTTGCAAGTGTTTGAAATCAGCTGCCGGCAACGTCCCCGGTGTCAACCTCAGCAACGCTGCCGGTCTTCCTGGCAAATGCGGTGTTAACATTCCCTACAAGATCAGCCCTTCCACTGACTGCACCAAGTATCTCTCCTCTCTCTTCCTCTCCCTTGTGTGTGCGTGTTGGGTGCCCTTGTGTCTGTGTTGAACATGTAAATCCATACCTAAAGCTGGAGAGATCTAAGTACTATAAAATCGTCCCCCCCCCCCCCCCCCCGCGTTAGATGAAGGAGTCTGCATACATGCTTGCATGGAGACGACCAAAATAGAGTGCAGCCCTTTCCGTGTAGGAGATAACTGCCGTACAACTAACTATCAAGAGTTCCCAAGGCACTGTTTATCATGAACCGGATCATATGCTTAACTGAATATAAAAGCCTAAGAATGAGACACGAGTGGGACAATATATGTTCTGTAAAGTGTTTATGTGCATCATCACATATTTAGCAGTTATATCTGAGGGCTCAAGTGCTTGTTGCTGTGTTGCAGGGTGCAGTGAAGTTATATATGGACAACGAAGACTCTGCAGCAGGATCATCTACTTAAGCGAACTATTATAAGCCATAATAAGAATAAGAGGGGGTTGCCGAGGAGTCTGCATAGAGTTCCACCTTAGCGAGCCTCTACTTCTCTAGCGTTCCCCTTATATCCCGGCGTTAGGAGTTTCAGTGATCCTTGTATGCATGTCATCTTCTTGCTGGTGCTTTTATGCACTCTGTAATGGTTCTCTCTTATAAATTAAGCTTCTCTCTCTCTCTCTCTCCCTCCCTGCCTCCCTCCATAGTTAATGTGTTTAGTATATCCAACAACATTGTACCCCTAAAACTTTTATATGATGCCCTAAAGTAGAACATTCGGTAGGTAAAAGTATAACCATTTATAAGGCGGCCACAACCCGTAGTGTGGAGGAGATGGCAAGGGCCACGAGGTATGACTTCGAAGTCCCGAGTTCGAATCCTCACATACAATTGTAATTCTTATCTTCCCAAAAAAAAAAAAACAGCCACAGATAGATTCACCAATTCAAAGTGAGACTTTACATTTTGGTGTTCAAAATTGGATAGAAACAAAATTAAATAAAGATTTTTAGGCACGCATAATCGCTTTCTTTGTTTGCACTCGAAATCGAGTTTTGATGATGTAGATAAATAAATCCTCTAAGATACAGCAAAGTCTTGATGAAATCTGTAAACAGAAAGTTTGAAAATTGCCCTTAGAATTCTTTTTGAAAATTGCCCTTAGAATTCTTTTTGAAGCAGCGCAAGTCGCAAGTGTTTTAGAAAAACAGAATCACCTTGCATTTATAAGATGTCAAAACGGTACTGGTAAAAAAAAATTGCAACAAATATATTCAGAATATAACTGTCGGAGTTATTTTTAAATAGAACATAAAAAGATAAGTTAAAATACTTAGTCACATATTATCAACAAAATATATTTTTTGAAAATAATAATATTTTTTGCAACCTCAGCATATGCGTAAAAAGTGCTAAATGTGCCTAATATTTTGCACATTCGTACATAATAGGGACTATCACATTCTAACCTTACTATTTTGCATCCCCAAAACGTATTTGTAAAGAATAAATTTTTGTTCCTACTCGAGTTGTAGAAATCTTCCTCCAATCTCGTGTATAGTGACAATTAACAGACTAAATATTTATAGTAATTTTTTTCTAACACTATCAGAGATAATTATTAGTAATATTTTTTAGCGTCACTAAATAAAAATCACTAAAAATATTTAAAGACGATTAATTGTCGCTATACAGGAAATAGAAGGAAGATTCTTCCAACCGGAATAGCAGTCAAATTTTTTTTCTTTCGTAAAAGCACACTGTTATTTATAAACCACACTTAAAACTCATTCTTAAATAACGTGGGGCTAAGTTTTCATAGAGACTTCTGAAGGCCCAACACCTGCTCCCGACATGGACCAACAAGTAAGGGGAGTTAGGTCATCTAACTCTCCAAGGGTTTTTTTTTTTTTTGAGAGGAATTAGAATAGCAAAGAAAATAAAAGAGTGTAAAGTACAAGAGGAAAAGTCAGGACTTACGGAGCTTCCATCAACAAATAAACTCTAAATGTTTTAACTAATTTTAATTTTTGCTTGGGCAAAGCGGAACTCTCCAAGGTTTAAAGGAACGTGGACTGATAATTTACTCTTGTGGACAATCCAACCATATGAACATGATGATGCTGCATTAAACTCGTTTGGCTTCTTTCTCAGGCTACTTCATAGCTCAATACACTCCCACCGTCACGGGTAGGTTTTCGTTTTAAGTGTCACCAAAAGTTGTGTACGGTGAAGGGGTCCCTTTTTTCTTCTTGCAGTACTTGGGAAGGAAAGCTTCACGAGAGGGCAATACCGACCAATACCCGAGTGCTATAAACATGTCGCCACCTCTATTCTTCCCAAATGGTGACCAAAGAAATTTTTGTAGAAGCGTCATCTTTGGTCTAATTGACATGAATTTAACTGTGGGATTGGATAACCAAAAGATCACAGGGGAATTATACTCGGCCGGCCTAAGGAATCAACATTTGGTTCTGAGCAACCGACCAATTTTATTAGCACAAACAGTAAAGGATTACTTATAGTAAGTAAATGTTGCATGTTTTCCGTATCTTGGATTGTTTTATCATGAAATGTTGATGTGATAAAAGAAGGAGTTAAAAGAGCTGAGAGTAATTACACCCTATATTTAAAGGGACTTAGATGATTACAAACACTGGAGCGTATGCTTTTACCAAATTTGCAGCTACCCGAAGAGTTAGTCGAGTCTAAACCCCTTATGGGTCCATTGGCTGCATTGTGTGTCCAATTTTGTGACGTGACACTTCAAAACGCAACTTTTTTTTTCCACTGTGCAGAACATCACGAAATCATAGAGCTGGCAAACGAGTAAACCCATTGAGTACGAGTAATACCCGGGAACTGGACAAAAACTACCTAACCATTGTCTAAATAACACCTTCTAATACCCATACCTTATCCAGACAGTTTGCATAAGCTTGCGGGTAATCCGGCCAAATTTTAATATATAGTGTACAAAAGAAAAAATATATATTTACTTGGATGGGCGGTACCGATGGGACCGATCAGTGATGATTCAAAAATAGCGGCCGGAAAACAATGTTTAGCTTCTATTTGCTTTAAATGTCTGTAATATATCTATGTACTTTGTATGGCCGGGACGACTTTTTACGTGTAATATATTTCTTCTCATAACTAAAAAAAATGGCGGGCAGAACAAGCCATCATACCTCTGGAGGCTCCGCTTTGCTGCATATCCACTCTAGTTTCGTTTGGAAACTACCTCAGGCCCATCCTCTTTAATTCTTATGATGGAGCATTCAGTGGACATGATGTAGACCACCAAAGAATGGGCTTGATTACATTGTTCAAGGTGACCGCGATAGTGGTCGACAGTGAGTGTGGAAGTGTTCGCGGTGACTGTGAGTGGCAGAGGGCTAGGGGCAACGATTGTGAAAGAGCTCTCCAAATAGGGAGGAGCAACGAATGTGTGTGAGAGAGAGGGGGGCTGGACCGGCAAATATAAGGCAAGGGAGGATAGGCAAAGAAAAAAAGGAGATTCTCCAAATCGTAAAGCTGGGCTAAGTTGGCATCAAATTCTGAGTAAATTCGGGTAACCTATACCCGACCCAAATCCAACCGAGATTTATGGGCCAATTCAAATACGGGCAAAATTTTGATAGGTCTCGGCAGAGATGTTAATGGGCCGACCCAGCTTGAGCCCATCGGGCCTGCCGTGAAACTGGGTCGGGCCAAGCTGGGCCAGTGGGGCTGTAAACTGGGCCGAGCCTGGCCAGATGAAGAGGAAATCTGGGCCCAGTCCAAGCCCTGGCCCTAGGCTCAATATCTAGGGCCGGGTTTAGGCCAGCCCTTTTTTTTTGTTGCAATTTTTTGTTATTCAAAATAAAGGCTTGAATTGCGGTAATTTCTTATTATTATATAAGTAAATTGTAATAGTACTATAACTAGGATTCTTGTTACTCCCTCCATCCTTAATTGATCACATTTCTTTTTTTGGTCGTCCCACAAAAATTGATCACTTCCAAATTATGAAAGATTCTGTAAGTATTTTTACATATTTATCCTTTTTATACTTTTTTTATTCTATTTCTCTCACCACAGTTAATTCTCTACCAACTCATTTTCTCTCTCCTGACACACCACTTTACACTTTTTTATTATATTTCTCTCTCCACATTTAACACTCTATCACCTAATTTTCTCTCTCATGGCCCACTCTCTTCCCCTCTCTCTAAAAAGTAAAATGGAAAAGACACAATATATAACCTAAATTCTTAATATACGTGTAAAGTCAAATGGATTACTCTTTTAAGGACAGAGGGAGTATTATGTAAGCAAATTGCTCACACACACACACACACATTTACATCTCTCAATTTTAAATTTCTTCTTTCATATACTCTAGGCATGTCCAATATTCACAATTTAACGAGCTAAATCTTCATCCTTTTATTTCATTATAAGTCATATATATATATATATATATATATATATATATATATATATATATATATATATATATATGTCTCATATTTTATTTTTTATTATATGTTATATTTTGTTTTACTCTTCTTGGTGAGCTTTACTAATAAAATTTTAACACATAACAATTATTACTATTTAAAAGAGACTATTTCTACTATTTGATATTTTACTTCTTCTTTCGTTACTGAAAGAATAACAATTATTTTTGAAAGTGATTGAAAACTCACAAAAAGGTGAAAATAATATTATTATTTTACTATCCATATATATATATATATATATATATGTATATATTTTTTTACGCATGGTGCTAATATTTTATATTTTTATTATACATGAATTATCGATTTGGTTATACTCTTCTTGGTGAGCTTTTCTAATTAAAATCTTAACATTCTTATAAAAATTATTACTATTTAAAGGAGACTATCATCTAACTATTTTATATTTTACTCTTCTTCTTTTGTTACTTAAAGAATAACAATTATTTTTGAAAGTGATTGAAAACTCACAAAAATGTGAAAATAATATTATTATTTTACTATCCATTTTGTTATTATTATTTAATAATATAAATACTAGCTTTTATATGTATTTTAACAGTTATTTTTTTACGCATGGTGCTAATATTAATTTATATGTAAGAGGGTGGAACATAAAGCCGGACAAGAGATTATACATGAATTAGTCGATTTGGTATTTATTGACAAATAAGTTTAGCCCATCCTAGACCGCCAAGGCCTCTTCAAAGAGGCCCATGATTTCTCAGGGTTCGATTATAATCTTTGTAATCTAATTCTTATTTTACGTCAAATATATATTTGATTATTGCACGAAGGAAGAACCGATCATCATAATTCATGTTTAGATTCATTACTCATTCGATCATCATTGGACACGCACATTGATGTATATTAATATGTGTATACAATAATACTGGGCCAAAAGAAGGCTTGTGTGTAGGACCAGAAATAGGGCCAAAAGAGGGCGAATTTTCGGGCCAAAAGAGGGTCGGGCCGACCCTAAAAATAAGGCCAGGGCATAAAAACTCGCCGGTTTCAGGCCGGCCCATTTTTTAGGGCCTGGCCCGAGCTTTTTAGGGCTGGGTCGGGATAATTCAGGGGGAAAATGTGGCCTGGCCCAAGGCCCTAAGGGTAAGGGCCAGTCCGGGCCCAAAAACAGGTCGGCCCGGGCCCTTTTGACAACTCTATGTCTCGGTTTTTAAACTTGTACCTAAATTTTTTGAACAATGTATTAGCGAGTCCAGGTACCTTTTTGTCATGTCTAGAAAATCACAAAAAAACAAGCAGTGGTGGTTATGTAAATGGTGCTGCGAACCTTGGTTCAAAGTTATATAAGACATAATAGGATAAATTACATAAAACCCCCTGAGGTTTACACTTGGTTCTCACCTAAGACCCTGAGATTTCAATTTAAACAATTAACACCCCAACATTGAGAATTGGTTCCAATTGGACCCAAAATCATTTTTTCGTTTAAACAGAGTTGGATGATCGTCCACTTTGAAGGGCACTTTCGGTAAGCAATATTTAGTGGTCTCTCTCTCTTTCTCTGTGTGTCTCTTTTTCTTTTTTTCTCACGCAAGACTGAAATAGAGACCCACCCAAGGTAGTATCCCCTCCCCTACCGCCACCCATCTCTCTACACGCATCCTCCTCAATCCCCACAATGGCGTCATCCCAATCCCTTAAGAACCCATCCCAGCCCTCCACCCTCGCATGCAAAACTGTATCCAAAATCTCCTACAGCTCGATGATCTGACAGCTCAAGCGCTGCCTCAGCTCCCTCACAGTTGGATCAACCCCCAGCACCGACCAAGTCCAACCTCAACAGCATCCTCATGAGCGCCTCGTTCATCTTGATCCCCTCGCAGCCATCGGTGCAAATTGCATCCATAGTTTCTTACCGCTGGATCAGGCGATCAAAGTGGGTCACTTGCAAATTGACAGATGGAATTTTCTTGATTAAAGTCCAGACTCAGTGGGATCGCCAGGTTGATTGAATCTTAATAGTTGTGGTTGTTGAAGAGGAGTTTATGGTGGTGGGGAGGTGGATAGAGGACTAATGGTTTCCACAATGAGATTTTATTGACCCCGCGTACCTTTTCGTTGAAATTGCACTAAGCCCCGTGTACAAATTCTAATAGGTGCAGCTGTTGAGGAGGTGTCTGTGTTGGTAGTGCTAGCGAGTATGGTGTTGGCAACGATTGATTGGTGAGCGTTTACGGTGGCGGTTGTTGTTGGTGGTGTTTGTCCTTAGGTTTTGCAGCGACCAGGAAAGAGGATGTCGGTGTCGGGGGGTGACGACGGTGGGTGAAGATTAAGAGAGATGGTAGGGGGAAGGTGCACCACCTTGTATAGGTGGGTCTCTATTTCATTGTGTGTCTATATAAGTGAGTGATATATACATATATATAGAGAGCTGATCCGTTGATAGCGCTAGCAAAATAGGAGAAGTTGCCAACGCAATCTGGCCGTCCACGAGCAATCTGTGGACGGTCCAGATCTTTTTTATATTTTTTTAAGTACATCTGCTATATTATGTAATTGATAATTTTTTGACAAAAATACCCTCCAACTAAAAAAGAGCTCATCCGCTACATTATGTAGTGGACTAGTTTTTCTTAAATTTTTTTTATGTCTCATTTCTCTCATTAATGCTCTGACTTTTCTCTCTCTCTCTCTCATTTGCTACATTATATAGCGAATTAGTTTTCTTACATTTTTTTCTCTCTGCTTTCTCTCATTAATGCTCTGACTTTTTTCCTCTCTCTCTGTCATTTCTCTTCTTTTTGACTTGTCTCTTTCTCTCATATTTCTCTCACCACTTTTTTTTCTCCCTCGTCTTCCACTCCCTCTCTCTCTCTCTCTCTCTCTCTCTAGGCAAAGTTTGACAAAAGTTGTTGGATTGATTTGAGGGGAGAGATTTCAAGATTGTAGTGATCATGGGAGGTAAAATTTCGAGAGTAAAAAGTAGACGAGAATCTTCTGAGAACGGTTCATCTTGGTTGAGTCACCATGGATTCCACAATCTCCAGGTTCTCAACAAGCCTCGTACTACCACCCCCAGCACCAGCATGTGCCTGCCCCTTACAGTTATGGCACGCAGACCTCTCAGCCACAATGGAAGTTGCACAGGAGGTATTTAAGGATTGCTAATAACTACAACTCTCTGAATGAGGTTACATCTTGAACTTATGCTCTGAGTTTCGGATTTCTCTGCATGATGATGGCTAAAAAGATAGTCGCATATCAAAAGCTATGCACATATATTAGTGCTCAAGCATGCTCCCTTTAACTGGCAAGGCAGGTTCATCCTAGAAATTGCTAATAAGCTTGTAACCTACAACAACTGGCAAAAGCTTAGCATGGTTTTTATGTGTGGAAAGGATTCATGTAATGGTTTAACGAACTTGAGAGAGAGAGAGAAGGAAAAAAAATCAGAACATTAATGAGAGAAAGAGAGAGAGAGAGAGAGTGGAAAAAATGTAAGAAAACTAGTCCGCTACATAATGTAGCGGATGAGAGAAATGAGAGAAAGAAAAAAATCAGAATATTAATGAGAGAAAAGAGAGAGAAAGAGAACAAATGTAAGAAAACTAGTCCGCTACATAATGTAGCGGATGAGAGAAAAAAAGTCAGAACATTAATGAGAGAAAGCAAAGAGAAAAAAATATCAGAAAACTAGTTCGCTACATAATGTAACGGATGGACTCTTTTTAAGTTAGAGGGTATTTTTGTCAAAAAAAATCGTCCGCTACATGATATAGCGGACGAACTTAAAAAAAAAGTAAAAAAAGATCTGGACCGTCCACAGATCGCGTGTGGACGGCCAAACCGCGTTGACAACTTCTCCTATGTTACTAGCTAGTGCTATCAACGGATCAACTCTCATATATATGTGTGTGTGTGTGTGTGTATATACACGTGTATATATACACACACACACACACACACATATATATATATATATGTGTGTGTGTGTATATATGTGTATACACATATATACACACACACACACATATATATATATATATGTGTGTGTGTCTACATATATATATACATATACATACATATGCATACATATACATATACATACATATGCAGACATATACATATACATACATATGTATACATATACATACATATACATATATGTATTACCAGAAATGCCCCTCAAGGTGGACAATCATCCACCTCTATTTAAACGGAAAAATGATTTTAAGTCCAATTGGAACCAATTCTCAATGCTGGGATGCTAGTCGTTTAAATTGAAATTTCAAGGTCTTAAGTGAGAACCGAGTGTAAACCTCAGGGGGTTTTGTACAATTTACTCGACATAATAATGCAATTGCTTCAGCGATTTTCGATAAGGAAAAATTTTGACTGGTACCCCGTTGAAAGAATCTTCCTCCTACCCTCTATATAGTAACAATCAGTTGTCTCTAAATATTTTTAATAGCTTTTATTTAGTGACGCTAAAAAAATAATGCTAAGAATTATTGCTGTAAGTATTAGAAGAAAAGTCACTAAAAACATTTAGTGACTATTAACTGTCACTAAACATGGGGTTAAAGAAAGACTTCTACAACACGGGTAGGAACCAAAACTTGTTCTTTCGAAAATCACTAGATTTCGTCATGGGTTTTTCAAGGCAAGATGAAAAGTACCGGTTGGCCACAACAAAACACTAATCCTGCATCCTGAGAATGGTCGAGATTGAGGCAGTGATAAAGTAGAGTTTTTGCAGCGCGTTCCTAGTTTCAAAGAGTGCTAAGGTCTGCTCTATGCTCAGTGCACATAGGAACTTCAAATAACAGTAAAGCTTTCACTTATCTGATAGCATTCTGCTCACTAATGATCTTTTTGTAAAACGCAGAAAGAGAAAAAAAAATATTTGTTGCATTCGCAACCTGTCTGCAACCAAAACTTGTTCAAAAACCAACTTCTACTTGGCTATACTCCACCTTCAAACTAATAGCTAGGTAACAATTAGTTATACTCCACCTTCAACACTTGTACACAAACCAAGTTCAACTATTCGATAATTCAGTGGATTGACCAATGGTCGAGTCAATGAAGCAAGATCCAGATACCGATGCTCACAGTTCGTCACAAATCCAACTACAGTCCAAAGATGACAAAGTTAAGCTTCAAAAATCAAAATGGTACGTCTACCCAACAACATGAAGCCTGAGATTGGTGGGAAATGCAGGCGATGATCATCTCAATGTGTTGTTCTGACATAACCGCTTCCT
The DNA here is from genome assembly GCA_033070095.1 of Escallonia herrerae. NCBI lineage: Eukaryota > Viridiplantae > Streptophyta > Magnoliopsida > Escalloniales > Escalloniaceae > Escallonia > Escallonia herrerae. The sequence continues at coordinate 39,928 of JAVXUP010001153.1, read as the reverse complement.
AGTTTCATGAGTTGAGATTTAAGACTTTTGAGTACTATGCCAAGAACAAGAGTAAAGAAGAAATACGAAGAGTAGGGAAAAGGGCAGAGGCCACCTTTTGTGATCACTGCAAGTAAAAACTTCCTATAACAGTGAAGCTTTTAATGTTTATTCATAGCAGTGTTCAGTATACGTATGCAAAAGAACACTAATCTACGACTTGCATTATATAAGAGACTTGTGCACTCAAACAGACATCTTTCTAGTTAGACTTACAGTGGTTACATCACAAATGAGCTCCACGTAAAGTACCAGCTCCAGTGGGTCAGGTGTGGGTCACGGCAAAAATCTCCTCACTATCACAAGCATGGCAAGGAGAGTCGCATAGCTATAATAATTTAATGCCTCGAAGAGGTTCTAAGGTGCAGGACCTGCCAGGGAACGAAAAAAGGATTGAGCACACATTGCAGGCATGATAAACACTTCAAAGCATGATGCTGTTCTGATGGATGTTTACAATTTCAAATGCTCTGTTCTTCTGGGGCATCCATGTTGTCATCAAATAGAACTCTTTCTAATCGAGCAGCGAGACTATTTTCGGAGGTAGTTAAAAGTCGGTTCTGTCTTCTCAAAATCTCGACTTCTTTCCTCAATTCTAAATTCTGTTCTTCCAACATGGGCCTAGTCGAGAGCTGGTTTTTCAAAAGTTTGATCTGGTTTGCCAAGCAATCAATGTCTTCCTTTAGTATCATATTCTGCTCTTGCAAAATCCAATTTCTTGTTCTCAAATCAGCCTGGTCATCCTTCTGAATAAACGAATCAGTCCCTCTTCAAGTAAATTAAAGATATAAATACTTTAAAGGTCAGGAATATTACTCACATCAGTAACAACAAGAGCTCCGGAAGTGTCTGGTGATATACATAAATGCTGCATTCGCTCCTTTTGTTCGATGGTAAAATAAGATGTTGCCAGGAAATCAACATTTACTGTTGACACCACTGATGCATTTTGCAGTGGACTCAGTTCCATCGGACTATCTTCTCGTGTCCCAACTACTTCTTCTGGTTTATCCATCTCTGAGTTTTTTTCCAGGTGAACAATCCAATGCTCCATCTGTGCAGGTCTAGTTTTAGCACTACCCCCCTGTTGAGCAAAATCATGACACGAAAGAATGCACACTAATAGTTGGGGTTATTAGTTCTAAAGCAACGTATAATGAAATTTCCATTTATTATCAAGAAAGGAAAACTTACGTCATCAATAGACACTTCCGTTGAAGAGATGTCAAGTATTATTTTATCACTTCCAGCCTCTGCCAACTCTTTATCACTCCCAGCCTCTACCAACTCTATTCTATCACTTCCAGCCTCTACTAGCTCCCTTATTATACTATTATCCGACTCTTCAGCAGTCGGATGGAGCTTCCAAAGTATCTGAAACGGAATAACATTTTGAAAACCTAATTTACAGGAAAAAACATACTGACAGCATCCTAACTTGATGAAGACCATGTGATTGCAGATGGTACCGCAAACTTAAACACCATTTACACACCAAGTACAAGTTATCGATCAGATATGATCCAAAAACGGACTTCCTTATAGGTACAATCAAAGTAGCTTAAAGCAGCAAAGGAGGAAGAAACAACCACCACTTCTCAAAACCGAGAAGTGCTGAAGATAAATGACAACAGGGCCGAATGGGAAAAAGTAAATATGTTACCTGATTGCTTTCCAGTTCCATAAACTTGGTAGTGTACCATTGCCGCTCATAAGACTTAAATTTTCCCCACCGGCACACCCGGGCAGATGTAAAGTGGCAATCTAGCAAACTAGGCCGAGCCATATCGATATGCTCGTAAGACCATATCTGTTCAATGTAACAAAAACAATGTTTAAAATCTATACTTGAAATTTGTGACAGACCATGTCATCAACAGATTAGCTTGAATACCGCTTGACGTTTAAAATAGTTAGTACGCCTAATTTGCCAACTAAATGATACCCCCAAAAGTTTCCTACAATATCTAGTACTTCCAATGTGCAAAACTGTGAGAGGTGGCACAGAAAGATGCTTAGGTGATGCAGCGTTCCTTTATTAGGTGCTTTTCAATTTTTCATGCAGAAGACTAAAGATGATACACTTTTTATGTTGAAATCGAAGAGTTTATAGGCGTTTAAACCTGGAAATGAAAAGCAAGTAGCAAAAAGTTTTGAAACTTACTTGGAGAAAAATGAGACAGAAGTTTACATACTGTATGTTTGTCTCCTTGCGTTTGCTTAACCAGCTAATAACATCCGCAAGAACAGCTGCTCCCCAGGCAAAATGACTCACTTTATCCATGTCCTGAAGAAAATATAGATAACGAGAATCGACCTTTCCATTTGAATTTGGGAAAAGTAGTGTCCCAAAAGTATACAATAAAAAAGATCTCTTGAAAACTTCATCATCTGCCCCACGCAGAGACTCAAGTCTTTCTTCAATCGATGCAATTGAGATCTTCCTATTCCACAAAGCAGCACCATATTCTCTCTCTAACTCTAAAAAAGGAGCATCTCCTCTTAGAATTACGAGGTCGCCTGTCACGCGAAGTCCCAAAATCAAGGCAACATCCAAAAGAGTTATACTAATTTCCCCAGGACGAAGAAAAAAAGCACGCTTCTCACAATTCCACCTTTCCATCAACTCCACTAAAAGATTTTTGTGTACAACTTGATTTGGAATCTGTAGCAAACTACCAAATCCGGTTGTCTCTATAGCCTTTCTTTGGCTGCATGTCAGTTTGTTCACTCGTTTAAGAAATGAGGGCAACGAGAACCTCGTACTGAAGTTCGCAACCTGTACGAAAAGAACATCCCTGAGAGTTTGAATATGAAAATGTATGTGAACATGTATTCAGACAAGTAGTCTCATGTAATGGCATGTCACAGTAGCACCTAAACTGACAAACTTCATTACTTGATAGGTCAAGCGCTGCTGCTTAGCTATTGTACCATATTCTACTTTACACCCGATAAATGTTCCTTAATTCATATGCAACCAAGATTGTCACCCCAGGCCATACATCATGTCTAAAGATTTGAGTTGTTACAATTGAAATAATGAATGAAAAAGCAATCTCCAAGTAGTTTCAAACCTTGTTTCTGTTACATCCACAAGGTCGTTTAAAGAGAACTTCTGATGGAACTCTCAATGTGATAACCTCCAGGTCGGAACTTTAGCCTGTTCTGAAAATGAATTCCACTCGCTAGGACTCTTTTCCCTGCTTTGCAAAAGTAACACCTACAACGACTATTTCCTGATAAGGAGAGCCACCTCACGGTGACCCCACTCATTAACTTCGTTGGTAAGACCAGACGCTGGAATGATTAATGCTGTAATTAGTCTGTAATGTCATCTCGATCCTGAAGGAAATGGACGCTAACACAGTAAAAGAAATCCAGCTAGATGCGATCTTCACTTAGTCATTTTAAGAAGTGTCCGTACTTTCTAGGCTAAATCAAAGACCTATATATTTACAAACTCAAAGAAGTAATATGCTTGTGAACTCTGACTAAAATGACAAAAGTCAGTCCAATTTCATCAGGAATTTCATCAGGGCCTACCTATCAATACGACTACTTACTGGTTGGTGGGAAAAAGAAGTTCTCCATAGGCCGAAGCTTGCACCTACCTTGTTCATTGCCAAATAAGTTATGCTTTTAATCAAAACAAATCTTGAGCAAGTCAGTGATATTCTAACTAATAGTTCTGGGAAGCAACTCCCTATTTCCACAGAACTATTAGATTATCTTAGACACTTCTGAACAAATCAATCGGCTTCCAGTGCTAATTCAAGTAGAAAGGCGTCAAAAGCCATCCCGCTATTTAGTAAGAGTGAGACTTCCCATGGTAAGGTTGCTAAAAATGATGCAAGCCCATCTCCTCTCTACTGATCCTCGTCTTGCTAAAAATAATTTTCTCCTTTTAATTTTCATTACTTCTTTGTCTAAATAAATATTAACCTTCCCTATTGGCAACACATATGCGAATATCTTTTGCCTTCCAAACTACTTTTGATGGAATTTTTCTACGACATAAAATTGTATGGATCATTTTAAATAGCGTATATTTGGATTTTACTTTGTTATAATAAGTATATTGCATCATATTTCCTCCCATACATTCGACCTTAGGTAAGTTGTGGATTGTTTAGTTTAGCAGGACTACTTGTGCACGAAGGGATCGCACCCCCATATCTAAATCGAGCAACCGCTTCAACAAGGTATGAAAAGTCAAAGGTTCTCAAATTTTGGAACAATGGGAGTCACAACTCATAAGAACGAGGTCATGACTAACAAGTCACACTCAAACATCCAATTAGCGGTCAATGCCACAAGCTAGGAACTTAAGGAAGGCGAATCAACGAATTTGTGCCCAATATTGTACAATTAGAAGCCCACCACTGTGATGACGCAGAAACGAAAACCTAATTCATGCATATACATGAAGAGAGAGGAAGTAGTACCGAATTGCGCCCCTCTTTTGGGACAAGTGAAGATTTCCTGGTGCTAGATTTCTTCATCTGATTTCTTATTTGTACGAGCTGTGGTTTTAGGGCACGCCCGAGATATCATTAATTCTGTAATTTTACTGTGCCCTAGAAAGAGGGAAGGAGGGTGTGGGGTTGAAGCTTGTTGGGGACGCTCTACTGGTTTCTGACACTTGAAAATAGAAATAAAGCAAAGGCGCGCCATGAATTGATGGGCGTCAGTTTTAATTTTTTATTACTTGACTGAGGTAATGTTTCGTGGAAAACAATTATTGGCTGCTGCTTAAAATTTTGGGGTAAATGCACTTTGACTCTTATTTTAAGGCGGTTATAATATGATTTCCTTTTCTAAAAAAAGTTGAACTAAATTTCCCTGCACTCATTAAAACTGTGCAAAAATGAACGGCCGTAACTGAGCTTATCGAAATGTCACAACTATCTTTCTTTTAAATAGAATTGAAAATCCGTTTTTAAACTATTTGGGGTGGGCGAAGGTGGTGGCGAAGGGAAAATGGAGAGAAGAGCAAGGACCGGCGGAGGCGGGCAAGGGGTGGCGACGCGGGCTTGTTGCTGTCGCGGGTGGCAAAGGGAGAGAAGAGAAAGAAAGAGAGGGGGGTTAGCATCGCCGACAGGAGGAAGGGGGACTGCCGGCAGAGTGCGGGGCTGTTGCGGTTGCGGGGGGTGAGGTGAGGGAAGAGGAAGGAAGAGGGGGGCTACCGGCGGAGCGGGGTTGGCATCGCCGATGAGGGGAGGGGGCTGCCGGGGGAGAGCTCGACTGTTGCGGCAGCGGAGGGGGGAGAGAAGAGGAAGGATGAAAGAGGAGGGGGTCGGCGTCGTCGACGGCAGACAGTGGGGCTGCCGGCGTGAGATGACGAAGTAGGGTTGGCGGCGCAAAGGTGATAGAGATTAGGGTTTTCTGTGGGGGAAATTAGGGATTTGGAAAGGCACGGTCGGGTCAGGTAGGGTTTGGTTCGGTCTGTGGCTGTGAGGAAGAGGGCGGGCGCAGATCGGGTTGTATGGGTTTGGGTTATACCCACTGAAATTTTGAAAATTTAACTTCTTCTTTTTTTGCAGTTGGTCTTTAAAAGAAGGTTTGCAAATGAAGTAAAATGAAATTGGTGATTTTTTTAGGGTGATATTTTACAAGTCTTTAGTATTTTATTAGATCAAAAGGGTAGTTTTGTCCTAAAATTGCAGATTCTGGGTTCCAAATATCTCCCGCTTAAAAACTGTGTTAACTTGGATGGAAACCGTTATTTTTGCACAGTTTTGATGAGTGCAAGGAGGTTTAGTTTAACTTTTTTTAGAAGAGGGGGCCATATTGCAACTGCCCTAAAATTTTTCTCCAGTCCCGATAATTAATAATATCACTAAATATTTTTGTGACTTTTTCAGCGACAATTCTTAACAGCATTTTTTTAATGTCACTAAATAAAAGTCACTAGAAATATTTTCGCGATTATTAATTAAAAGGTAAGAAGAAGATTCCTTCAACCCAGGTAGTACCCAAAAAAATTTCTTGTCTTGTAATATGGACGTGAGTGCCACATTTGTAACTTTGTTGATTTCATGATTTTGAGTATTTTGTTTGACAAAACTTTTTTTTTATTTTTAGTTTCCAAAAAAAAAATTAAAGAGCAGTTTAATTTATTTTTTTACAAAAATAAGTGGGTGTTTGATAACCCAGTTTTTTTTTTTTTTTTGAGTATTTGATGACCCAGTTTTTTGTGGTAGTTTGCAGTGGAGGTGGTGGGGCGTGGCGGTGGCCGGCGGTGGCTGCCGGTGGCTGCCGGTGGTGGTCTCCAGCAGTCTCCGACGGTGGTCGCCCGAGGTGGCCGCCGCCTGTCGACGGTGGTCGCCATCGGCAGTCCCCAGAGGTGGCTGTCGGTCGGCGGTGGTCGCCGGAGGTGGCTGTCGGCCATTGGTGGTCGCCGAAAGTGGCTACCGACGGTAGGAGAGTGGTGGTGGTGGTGGTCTAAACAAAACTCATTTTTGAAGTTTTTAAAAATAGCCTTGATTTAAAAACTGATTTTTAAACTAAAGGTGAAAAAAAATAGTTACCAAACACTCTTATTTTTTTCAGTTCCAAAACTGAAAAAAAAAAAAAAAAAAGCTCTGTCAAACGTGGCCTTAGACTTATGCTAATGCCAAAATCCCCTATTGGGTAAGAATACGAAAGCTTGTTTCATTGGTTCATCGTTAACGGTGAGCATTTTATGTTCGGTGAAATTTTTTCTATATTTTCTTGGGTTTAACCATCCTTTATTGCTTTAACTCATATTGTTAACGGGGTACTAAAGTCAAGTAATAGTAAAACACTACACACAACCAACATTCCTAATTTTTCTTACCCACAATCCCCATAAACACACGTCTCTCACGAATCTCGCACCCACAATACTCACTAATTCCTTAATTCAACCTTGTTACTATTAAGATCTTTGACGGTAAGGACAAAGTATCCAAAAGTATATACGTTTGGGAGTGAATACTGAACAATTCCAAGCGAAAAGATGTCTCCCCTCTGTTTCCTTCCGATTAGTAGGTTGTTGCATAAGACAGGAAGTTTGTGAAATATTGTGCAATGCAGAGGATGCATTACACTCATAGAGATTTTTGCTATCACTATTAATGTAATTAAAAAGGCGGGCTTTTCTACCGATATAACTTATTATTTTAATAATGAAAGATTTTTAATAATCTGAAAGAACCGTTATCCCCGTCCCACATTTTTCCGCCCTAGCTTAAATTAACATAGGATCAATAAATATCTAACTTTTGTGAATCAGAAGGCAAACCTTTCATGAAATAATCGTCATGTTATTGTCGGAGATCGTGTTGTAGTTTTCTTTGTTTATATCTTCCTCTCCTACAAGAACACAGTATATGCATCAATCATGGAGACGCAACTTCTCCTAGGAATATTCTCCTAGAGAGCTTTACAGAGACCAGGGCCAACACAGTGGCAGAGGGTACAAAGATGACATCCGGGATGGCCTTGATCACTCTTAGCTGGGGCAAGCTTTCGCCTGCTCTTTTGGCTGCCATTGCCGCCGGCGGTGTTAAAATTCCAGTGATGAGGGTGGAGTCATCCAACTTGCTGAGATTCACGCTCCTCTTCATAAAACTGATGAACATTGCCTTCCTTTCTGGCTCGTTTGCTTCCTTCCATTCTGTAAAGCATGCCTTATTTGGCAAAACTTTAGTTAAAATCATACGTTAGAGCCGCTTAGCAAATTGGGGCATGGACAGAAACGATCACACACACCAAGTAACTTTGAGTGCTCAATCTATATGTCTCCTTGCACTATACTAGTCATTTCACATTGAGTGCCACACTAAGACAGTAGTAGCAATGACTCTTTGTTTCGCCCAAGTTGGTATGGCTATGTCGATGGCCAATTTGGATCAGTTGGGTTGAATTTGTATTTAATCAAAGAAAACCCATGTGTTTTTAAACCAACGAGTTTCAACCCATGAAAAATTGAATTAATTGAGTTATGTTAGTGGGGTATATTTGGGTTTCAATAGGTTGATCAAACAAATCAAGAATTTCTTAATTTAAATAAATATAGAATGGTGGTGACCTGCGGTGCGGTGTCTACAGATAATTTGCCAGTTGCGGAAGGTGGCTGCCAGTTGGCGGTGGTGGCAACTGTCGGCGACCAATGGTGGCGCAACCGATAGTGAAGGCGGCGACGATTAGTGGCCGGTGGTGACAAGTGACGGCAGATGATGGAGCAAGGGCAGGTGGTGATTATTTTTAATGGAAGTTAGCAAAAAGTATGAGTTTTAAGAAAGTCCAACCCAAGGTAACTCAGTTCAATATTGGTTCGACCCATCCTGAACTATATTATAATTGTAATTGTGTAGGTTGTGTTAGGTAAACGCTCACATGCTCTTGGGTCGAGTTGGTTGAGCGGGTATTTCTCATGTTCTTGGGTTGAGTTGGTTGAACCAATTTTTAGCCTACTGATGATTAGCAGCATCCATCAAGATATTTTGTGTCCCTAAGTTGCAAAAGAGTTAGGAATTAATGATAAATGCGCCATTTCCGGAGCTCAAAAGGCCATAGTTACAACAAGTACTATTGTGCATGTACGACTCGCATAATACCCTTAATGCTTTTACAGTGATACGGTAAAATTCTAAACTTTGACATTGTTACCTTGTTTGGACTCTTAACATGCATACAACAAACTTCTTTTTAGCTTTGAGATTATGCCCGAATATAGCGCGCACGCGCGCGCCCACACAGAGAGAGAGAGAGAGAGAGAGAGAGTGACCTCAACTTCATATGGCGTTGGAGCATCATAATGTTTACCAGGCAATGCTGAATTTATAGTGCTGCAAAAGACCAAATTGTTGGCACGAGAAACTGAAACAGTACTGACTGTTATTCTTTTTCTTCCTATCAGAAATTTTGAGAATTAACTCGAGAATTCTGTTGCCAGTTCCAATGGTTTATCAACGTTCTTTGCTTTCTTTTTTCATGTCAAAAAACTTACTTGAGTATATCAAGAATTGCACCGTGAAAATCGTCAAAGTTCTCGGTATCTTTCTCTATGAACTTCCGGTAGAGTGTTCCCATTACCAGGCTTAACATCTGTGATGTTGGCAACCCTATTTTCCCAACATAACCAGATTAATATCAAGATCAAAAATTGAAAGTCACAAAGCATTCTCATGATTCCTAATTGAGAGGAAACAAAAGCGAGGACTAAAAGATGAGGAGAACAGTCAAGCTGGGTAAGGATGTCACACACCTTTTCCCATGAAGCTCATAAACCCACCTTTTCCCATGAAGCTCATAAACAACCCCATCCTGCAATAATGAACAAGAGCAGGTTCAGTAACAATCTAATAGGAGAGTTGTAAACAGGATTGGAATGACTTGCTACACTCAAGTGGTTGCTGCTAAGCAAGGAATCAAGTTCTAGCTTGTAATCTGATACCTATCCTGTGTAGGTAGCTTTTGGAATTCAGGACCCAATAACCTAACCAGAACTTTACGATACAGACACACAATTAAGGGTGTTCGGATTAAATTATGATTTCAATCCTCAAAAGTTATGTTCTAAAGCTTTAATTTTCGTAATCATAATCCTTGAAATTTACACGTGTTGATACCTTTTGTCCTACTAATAACTTTGGTCAAGACTCAAGAAGAAACAAAAAGAGTGGATGGAAGACTGCACAACTACTTATACATTTGAAGAAATGTGACGAGAGATATTATAGACCTTTCAGTATGTTTTATAAATTATTATTATTAAGGACTTGGGCTCTAATTCTATTGGATGTCGACCGAATAGCATAATCTATCCTTGAGGTAGTCTAATCTTGTTATAAGAATTAACCACTCCTTTAAAAAGTTCTCATGCCCTAGAAAGAACTCTTCGGTTGCTTTTCAGCTTTCTTCCTCATACAAAAACTAACGCATTTTTACACCCCTCCGGAACTGAGTTAGGCATCGGACATTCCTCCAACGTGATACCCGTTGTTTGACTTAGGCATCGGACACGCCTCTGGCATGATAAGTTTGTCTCATGCCTACAGATTTGTCCACATGGCAAAAGATCCTCCAAAATTTTCAGCAACTAAATGTTGTTTGTCTAGTAATGTACACAGTTGTCCGCATAATGCTAAAAGATTCTCTATATTTCATCGATAGCAAAATGTAAGGTGAGAGAAAAGAAATGTCCTCTTCCATCCACTATTCTTATCCGATCAAATATAAACTTCTTTACAAGGTTTACGACCAATGGTCTAATGGAAGGTTGTTAGCTTATGGCAAGATTTCAACAACTGGTTTTCAAGAGATATTTGATTTTCTTGACCAGAGGGCTCATCTCACTTCAATGACTGCATCACACCCTTCCATTCTCAGGCACTCAAGCCAAACCCACATCGTGTTGTGAATTATTTAGGCCAAAAGTCATGCACCCTCCACCACCAATGACTGCACACGAGATCAATGGCAACTTTTGTAAGTCATTCAAATGAAATTCTTCGTCTTTACCAAAATGTTTAAAGCGTGGAATCCGAAACTTGAATTTCAAGACTTTCGGACTGGATTGGGTTTAAGATTAATGTTCCAACTTCTAAGCTCTGCCGACAATCTTTTCTTCAGCTTCTGTTTTTGGTAGTCATCCCACCTGCATTCCAATTGATCATCTTTATGAGGTTAGGAAGTAAGTAATTCATGTAAGGACGTTGATGGTACTTTAAAGCAAACATCAATAGTCGGTTGGCACATATTGATCTGCAGTTTATCCAAGGGTCCTCGAACGAGCGAGACATCATTCGGTTGATCATAGCAATCGACCTATCGAAATACACCTCTATCTTTCACGTATACTACTTTCATAATAGATTTTGAATCATTGGAACAAAAATGTAGGCATCAAGCATGAGATAAAGCATAACAGATAAAGCATAGAACATGTGGACTTCACATACATATACCGATGACATGAAACGTTCCAAGAGTGGCAAAATGACCAATACTTTCGCCAAATATATGCTTGACCAAATGTGGGGGACCATAAAGTAAGTGAAATACGGAGTAACCAACTAACTAGCAAGCGTTGCGTATTTAGCTCCTCTAAAGCTATTTTTGTCTAAGACTCAACTTGTAACCTCTAGACTAATCTTAACAGCGAACCACCAAGGCATAATGGTATTTTTTGCTTTCCTACTAAAGAATTCCATTAAATTTACTTTCATCAAATTACAATATGCTATTAAGAGATGCTCAAGGGCGGACCCATTAAATAACCGGTGGCTGCACGCACATGTACCAGTAGAATAAAAATCCCCATAATAAATAACATTAACAATTTCGTGTTATGTAATATTTCCACTCTCACTTTTCACATTTCCAGCCTCTTTCTACGCTGACATCGCATAAAATTAGAGCGCCCAAGAATGAAAGTGAAAAACTCATATTTGTGGGATAACCCCCCCCCCCCCCCCCCCCCCCACCCCCAAGTTGCCACATTTGTATACAAACTTCTTGCTTTGTCCCTAGAAGAATAAATAGCTCAGTATAATCTTGATACTCGCTGACGAAAATCTCCAAGTCCGCTACCACACGTCATACTTCGGCTGATTTGCATTAGTCACATAAACAGAACTGCAGACCACCTGGTATCTTAACATCAGCTAAATACACCAGCAAAAATTGTTTAGGCGAAAAGGTCTAAAGATAATATCTTAGTGACCATAGTACCTATCCTGTTACTTGTTACTCAACTCGTGTAAGAATGTTGTGCCCAATCTAATGGAAAACTGGCAACAAAATATCTGCCATGATCAAAACTGGCCCTTAAATGTTGTCATTGGCGAAAACCACCTTACTCATCACACAAGTACACACTTTATAAAAAGATTAGAGATTGGATTTGGTACTAAGGATTAGGAATCCTAATAAATCAAAACACTAATCATGATTAGGTAGGGAGCTTCAACATTAAGTTCAACCAGTCTCACTTTTTACATACGTTGGCATCACCATATTGACCTAAAGGGCACCTAAATTAGCTTTAAAGCCCACTCCCTACCCCCATCGCATGACCACTTACACGCTCATAAGAGAGATTGTTTTGTCACCAGCGCCACCTCTTTTCATTTCTGCGTGCTAAGATTCGTTTTCTCGGTACCAAAGGTGCTGCACCAATGCAGCGGCAGGCTGCAAACTTACAATTCAAGAATGTCGCAATCATGTATTTGCTTTATTCTTCGGTTTCGGTGAGAAAGAAGTGGAGGACCATTTATCATTGGTAAGTTTGATTCCTGCACAAAAACCGGATAGCAAGAGCTCACCGGATGCTCTTTCCTACTTACTTCTCACTGGCATTTCCACAAACACCTTTCGAGCATCAAACAAGTCCTCCTCAAATCAACCCAAATCGTCCACTCTTCCGATTTTTCAAAATTGGGGTTTCGATCTCTGCTAGAAATGGTTACCATCCACCGCCGCCTTCTCGGCAGCCAGCCAAGCATGTCGCCGGCGAACGACCACAAGCTGGACTCGTACATCAGAGACACCAACTTCGACACCAACATGGTCATAATCCTGGCAGTTTTGCTCTTCGCGCTGGTGTTTGCACTGGGACTCAACTTCATCGTGCGTTGCGCCATAAGTTTGAGCCGCCGGTTCGGGGCGGAGACGGCGGAGGGGGCGGCGGCGAGGCTGAAGAGGCGGGTGTTGAGGCGGATTCCGGTTGCGGTTTACGGGTCGGGAGGGGATATTCCGGCGACGGAGTGCCCGATCTGTTTGGGGGAGTTTGTGGAGGGAGAGAAGGTGAGGGTGCTGCCAAAATGTGGGCACGGGTTCCATGTGAGGTGCATCGACATGTGGCTCGTGTCGCACTCGTCCTGCCCGAATTGTCGGCACTCGCTGCTTGACTCACGTGGGGTCGAGGAGTTTTGTGGAGCTCAGCCGGCCGGTGGTGTGGCCGCAGTAGCCAGCCAGACGATTTAATTCAAGCTAGCTTATGGCTGTAGTTGGCTCTGTTGAGGTTGGTGTTTACCAAAGTGGTGTTTGATTTTGTAAGTGCTGGAAGTTGACCAGAATGTCTCTATTGAGTTTTCATGTACGGCTTGATGTAAATTAACAGACCAAAGAGCATTCGAACTTGGACATTGGTGATCTTTGACTAGCTAAGGAAGTATATTCATACGCCTTTTCTTTTTTTTCTTTCTTTCTTTCTTAGGCCGTTCATTTTGGAGCTTCATTATTCGGCATGCCAATCAAATAATAAGAAAGCGTGAGAAAAAATTTAAAAACATCCATAAAAAGAAACTGAGCGAATTTTCATAAATATTTAAAAGGGTATGATAACTTGCAAAAGGGTGAAAAAGTAGCCACCTCGTGTAGTTTTAGCTAAGGCCTAAGAATGAACAATTTTTCATGCACAAACATATCACAGTAATACGGTATAAATTTAACCAAACTTTGAGGGGGAATAGAAAAAGAAGTGAAAACAAACCAAAAAAAACGAGCTCCTCCATTTTGCAAAGCCCAATTGTCATTTGGTTAAGATCCAGTAGTTCAGTTGGCTTTAACATATGGGCTGAAGAAAACGAAGGCCCAGCCCGTCGGTTCATACCCTCTGAGTGCTGGTTAGGTCCAACGGCTAGTACAACCTGCAGCTTCCCCCATTTCGTTTGGCTGCGCTTTTTTCTGCTCAAAATGTATGGCTATTGGACCATGTACAAAGTCACGGCCATGTGATGAAAATCACATTCAAAATACAATGATAGATAAAGTCAAACGAAGATAATCACATTATCTTGTTTAGGAAGTAACCTTATCACGTCATTTTCAAATGTGTGCTTCATGTATATATATATGAGTCAGATTGTGCGAAGAGTAGTTGATGAATGAAAATCAATACAGATCTCTCATTTCAAATATGGTATCACAAGCCTAAGAGTCAACCGACTTTGCATTTTTTTTTCTCACATGGCGTCATCTTCTACACCTAACAATTCTTCTTCTTCTATTGTCTTTCCCTTAAACCACATCCAACACCTTACATCCGTTAAGCTCACCACAGACAACTATCTTCTCTGGAAAAGCTAATTTCTCCCACTTCTTCGTGGGTATGATCTCCTTGGTTTTGTTGATGGCACCAACCTTTGCCCTCCAAAACACCTTGAATCCACTGACATACTTACACCTACCTCCGATCTCATTGTTACGTCATCTGGGCCTGATTCTCTTCCCGAAAATCTATCCTACATACTGTGGCAAAAACAAGATCAACTTCTTTTAAGCTGGATTCTGTCATCACTTACTGAACCCGTGTTAGCACAAGTTCTTGGTCTACACACCTCTGCTGCTGTTTGACTCTCTCTTGAGCGAATGTTTGCTTCTCAATCCAAAGCAAAAAATTTCAACCTTCGCTATGATCTTCATCATCTCAGCAAAGATGATCATAGCATGACTGACTACTTTCAGAAAGGCAAAACGATCCGCGACACTTTGGCTGCAATTGGTCACCCCGTCTCTGATGACGACCTCATTAATGCTCTCTTAGCCGGTCTTGGTCATGAATACCAATCTTTTGTTACCTCCATCACTACCCGTACCGATTCCATCTCCTTGGATAGCCTGTATGCTCTCTTTCTTACTCATGAGACTCAGATGGAACGACAGCATGCACGTGAACTATCTTTACCTCAAGCACATGCGGCCATTACCACCCGACCTCCTCCCTCCTCACCTTTAGCCCCACTTCCTAAATTTCAACACCCATACCCTCTACCCTCCTCTAATGGCAGCAAATATAAAGGGCGTAATCTTCAACGTGGTGGCGGTCGCCAATTTGGTCATTTTTCCTCCCAGCAGCCCTCAAACCGCTCAACCTCCTCCATTATCTATCATCACTACAATCAACCTGGTCACATTCAACCATACTGTCCATACCATCCACCTCGTTCCTCCTATCCTGCCGCCTATCTAGCTACTCCACAATCCCCACAATCCTATGACCCAGCATGGTATCCTGATTCTGGTGCCACGAATCATATCACCGATGATGTGGCAAATCTCTCTCAGCATGCACCGTATGATGGCCCTGATCAAGTTTGCATCGATGATGGCACATGTTTGCCTATTCATCACACTGGTCATTCTTTGTTAAGTTCTCCCACTAGGAAATTTAAACTAACAAATATGCTTCATGTCCCCTCTATTTCCAAAAAATTTACTATCTATTCGTCAATTCACTGCGGATAATGATGTTTATTTTGAATTTCACTCTAATGTTGTTTTTGTTAAGGACTGAATTTTCGGGAAGCCACTACTTCAAGGCCACCTTAAAAATGGACTCTACCAGTTTTCGTCCACTGATGTGTCCCAATTGTCGTCGTCAAATAAAAGCACTCATGCTGCACTAATTAGTGTCCGTGCTCCTCTGCTGCTCTGGCATCATCGTCTTGGTCATCCGTCGTCTCGTGTTGTCTCGCACATAGTGCACAAATTTTCTCTTCCCGCTGTCCCAAATAAATGCATAGCTGTGACTTGTGAAGCATGTTGCTTAGGCAAAAGTCACAAGCTCCCCTTTGCACATCTCATGTACTTTCCTCATCTCCCCATGAATTAATTTATAGCGATCTTTGGGCTCCTTCCTCGGTTGTCTCTCATCAAGGTTACCGCTATTATGTTCACTTTATTAATGATTTTAGTCGCTTTACTTGGATTTTTCCACTCAAGCTTAAATCCGATGTCATGACTGTATTTATTCAGTTTAAACAACTAGTGGAGAACTTAACTGGCCATCATATCAAATGTGTTCAATCCGACTGGGGTGGCGAATATCGTTCCCTACAAAAATTTTGTCGTGAACATGGAATTCTTCATCGTCGCTCGTGTCCCCATGTTCACGAACAAAACGGTGCTGCTAAACGTAAACATCGTCATATCATTGAAAAAGGTCTTTCACTGCTTGCACATTCTCAACTCCCCCACAAGTTCTGGGATGATGCTTTCAGTACCGCCGTTTTTCTCATTAACCGTCTTCCGTCACCAGTTATTCAGAATCTTAGTCCACTTGAAAAATTGTTTCACACCCCACCTGATTTTACACGCCTCAAAGTATTTGGGTGTCTTTGTTATCCACATCTCCGACCGTATGTTAAACATAAACTGAAATTTTGGTCGAAACGATGCATTTTTCTTGGTTACAGTCCACTACATAAAGGCTATCGTTGCTTTGATCCTGCCACTAACCGCATATATTACTCCTCGCGTCATTTTCTCTGAACATGAATTTCCTTACAGTCAAAAATTAAACTCTGCCGGACCACCTTTACTTCCCACGCCCACATTAAAACCCACGCCATCACTTCCTCCGCTGCTTAATTTCCCAAATAATAATGTCTCAACTGTCTCTCATGTTACACCCACCCTTTCTGCCACGTGTCACTCTATCACGCAGCCCCTCTCTCTACTCATAAATCTTCCTAACAATTCTCCTCCACTCCCTCACATGCCAAATCTTCTAATTCAAAACACATATAATCATGCACCATATCCCCATCACACATCTTCACAAATTTTAAATCCCCTCCTTCACGCTACATGCTCATTTCTTCAAATATTTCAAAACCCCCTACTTCACGCCAACTGCCCACCCCTCCAAATAGTTCAAGATCCCCTCATTATCGCCCCATATCCACTGATCCTGTCCACCGGTCTCCATCACAAAATTTAAAATCCCCACTTACTCGCCCCGTGTTCCCTCACTCACCCAATCTGTCACCACCACTCTTTCCCTTATCCCTCTCAACATCCGAAAACACACTTCAAATTAATTCAACTACCCCATCTATCCCATCAAACTCAATTCCCATAAATCACTCCGTTCAAACTCAAACAACTACTCAATCTCCTCCCTTATCCCGCTCGTCATCCAAAAATCCTATTCAAATTAATTCAACCAACCCTGCCCCTATTCACACACCTAACTCACCCAACTCTCACACTAAGTCTCCTTCTTCCTCTCACAATCAACCTTCATCTCCACACATAAAACCTTCAACTATCTCCCAGCACCCAATGATAACTAGATCCCGAGACGGTACTCGCAAACCCAAAACATATCTTGCCTCTAAATATCCATTGACTGCCTTCATCACTGAACTTGAACCTACCAATTACTCCCAAGCGGCTCAGCATGCTCATTGGCGTAATGCCATCCAGGATGAATATAATGCACTGCTGCGCAATCATACATGGGATCTCATGCCTCCTCCGCCAAATGCCAATCTCATAGGTTGTAAATGGCTATTTCGCATCAAACGGAAAGCTGACGGATCAGTTGACCGCTATAAGGCCCGTCTTGTAGCCAAAGGCTATCGGCAACAAGAAGGCATTGATTATAGCGAGACTTTTAGTCCAGTCGTTAAGCCCACCACAATTCGACTCATACTTTCTCTTGCCATCTCTTTTGGTTGGAACCTCCGCCACATTGACGTCAATAATGCCTTCCTCAATGGCTATCTTGACGAAGATGTCTACATGACCCAACCTCCTGGCCTACAACATCCAGAATTTCCTAACCATGTATGCAAACTTCGGAAGGCTCTTTATGGCCTCAAGCAAGCGCCACGTGCGTGGTATGCTCGTTTGTCTAAGCGCCTTCTCACTCTGGGTTTTCAGGCTTGTCTATCTGATACATCCTTATTCACTTTTCGCTCAAATAATGTCCTTTTATGTCCACTCATTTACGTTGACGATATAATCATAACTGGTAACTCCTTACCTGCCATAAATCAACTTGTCACTGATCAATTTTCTGTAAAAGATCTTGGCCAGCTCCACTATTTTCTTGGCATTGAAGTTATTCATACCCAACATGGTCTTATGCTTCTTCAACAAAAATACATCACAGACCTCCTCACCCGCACCCACCTTGATGCTGCCAAGCCTGTTCACACCCATATGTCCACTAGTAGTTCACTCTCTTGTTATCAGGGTGAACCCCATCCCTCCCCCACTGACTACCGTAGTGTTGTTGGCGCTCTCCAATATCTCTCATTCACTCGCCCAGATATTTCTTTCTCAGTTAACAAAGTTGCCCAATTCATGCACTCGCCCACATCTGATCATTGGTCAGCTGTCAAACGCATCCTACGGTACCTCAAAGACACCCTTCACTTTGGCCTTCTTCTCTCAAAAACCTCGAACCTCTTGTTATCTGCCTACTCAAATGCCGATTGGGCTGGATGTCCTGATGATCGTCGTTCTAACAGTGGTTACTGTGTTTATCTAGGTCACAATCTCATTTCTTGGAGCTCACGCAAACAACCTACTGTTGCTCGATCCAGTACTAAAGCTAAGTACAAAGCTATCGTTGTGGTAGCTTCTGAGATTGATTGGATTAAATCACTGCTATCAGAACTCCACCTTACCCCATCAAGTCCTCCCACCCTTTGGTGCAACAATATTGGCTCTCTCTACCTCTCAGTAAATCCTGTGTTTCACGCTCGCACCAAGCATGTTGAAATTGACTATCACTTTGTGAGGGAACGTGTTGCTCGAAAGGCTCTGGATGTATGCTTCATTTCCACTGTTGACCAGCCAGCTGATATATTCACCAAAACATTGTCTCTGCCTCGGCTTCGGTCTCTGCCTCGGCTTCGACTTCTTCAGTCCAAGCTCTGCCTATATGATACGCTGAGCTTGGGGGGGGGGGGGGGGGGTATTGGACCATGTACAAAGTCACGGCCCATTCAAAATACAATGATAGATAAAGTCAAACCAAGATAATCACATTATCTTGTTTAGGAAGTAACCTTATCAAGTCATTTTCAAATGTGTACTTCATGTATATATATATATGAGTCAGATTGTACAAAGAGTAGTTGATGAATGAAAATCAATACAGATCTCTCATTTCAAATAATGGCAGATCGGCGACAGCCATGGACACTTTATGTTCATGCCAAAGCCAAGAACTTTGAATTCAAACTCAAAGCCACAAGACCCTTTTTCCCCAATTGCAAGCTCTTTCACTTCTCATTGCTGCTTAAGCTCTGCCCATTTCTGATCAAAGTGAAGTCCAAACCCCAAACTTCCATTTCCTGCATGCACAAATACTTCAAATCTAAATTCATGGGAATTTTCGAGAAGCTTCGAACCAGACGGACCAAGAACGAATCCATCTCTGCCGGAAAGTCCTCATTTTTACGAACGTTAAGATGGCTTAGATCTGAGGTTTGGGGTTCTTTAGCTTCATCTCAAAGGATATGAATCCCCTACTGTTGGTGATGTAAACAGCAGACTGCTGTTTACGTTACATAATTATTTGTGTGCCTGATTTTTGTTGCTAAAAGTTTACTTAGTTCTACTTATTAGGCAGCACCCTTTCTGTTACAGAACGGAAGGGGATGCGATCCCATGTGAAGATCTACTTGCACCGGAATTCTGTCACTAAAAGTAGAGTTAGCTTGCATTTCCCATAAGAAAGTCATCTTGTTCTAGTCTTACTAAGTTCCATTCCCATAATTGTAGGGAGCAATTTGTGTTAGTTCAGTGGTAGCTGGGAACCTGGCTCTGTTGTATCAGTCGGTCTCTGAGAAGGATCTAACAAGAATCTTCATATACACTGCGATCACAGTCTTGTATTTGGTTTCTCTATTCAGAAACTTTAGTATAAGGAGAAAAGCATGTTATCTCTTGGTGATTTTGAGTGTTGCAATGGTGGAATGCACGGCTATGGTGCATATGAAGAACCATGCGGCTTATTCATTTAAAGGGTACATTTCAGAATATGTCTGGAAAGCTTGCAACTACGCTGCCTCCTCTGGTTATTTGTACGTACTTGCTCAGGTAATTTCAATCTCAGACCTCAATTTTTTGATGAAACAGTTCTCTGGAAGTACTAATCACTCAATTACTCGACCTTTTTCAGGTAATTTATAGGAGCTTCAGAATCTATGGGCGTCAAGAGAGGCATGACATTGTTGGAGTGATCAATAGGGGTGTTCTTCATTAAATTATAGTTGGAATTGCATATGATAATTGGGTTCCATTTCTTGCCCTCCATGGCTTCTCAAGTGGAACGGAATTCTCAAACAAAACGGTATATGGAAACCACAAGAGGTAAGCCAACAAAGGGAATTCAGAGCCGGCCCTAATTCTCTCCCCCTTCTCTCTTCTTTCTCTCACTAGAGAGAGACACCCCAACAGCAACTGCCGCCGGGGAGGGATTGAGGTGCTCTTCCTCCCCCCACCCCTCTCTCTCCTTTTCAGTTTCCGGCCCCCTGTCTTCTTCTCAAGCTCAAGCCCAGCAATCCACCGTCCCGCTATGAAGCCAACAACCGCCATAAGCACAAGCCCGGCCGTCCACCATCCCGTTCATCGCTGCTGCCATAAGTTCTCTGCTAATCAACGTCTCTGCTCAGCCCAATCACAGCCACGCTGGCTTTCAATTACTAGCCGTTCTTCTTTGTTTTTTCGATCTAGGTAGTTTCCCTTTCCCTCTCGGTTTATTTTCTTTCAGATGGTTATGTTGCTTGATCTAAGCAAAACAATTTGGGGGGTTTTCATTTC
Organism: Escallonia herrerae; assembly: GCA_033070095.1. Lineage (NCBI taxonomy): Eukaryota > Viridiplantae > Streptophyta > Magnoliopsida > Escalloniales > Escalloniaceae > Escallonia > Escallonia herrerae. Next base: position 19,348 of record JAVXUP010001153.1, on the reverse strand, counting down.
TATTTGGGTTTGAGATTTTATCTTATATTCTTGTTTTTCTCCCTTCTAGCTTCCGTTCTTCCGTGTGTGTGTGTGGTAACGTGTGTGTGGAACGGGGTAGGCGGTAGATGTGGTCGGTCAGATTACTTTGCCATTTTTGGAGAAGGGGGAAGAGGGAGGAGAGTGGTTGGGGTTAAAGGTTTTGAATTATTTGGTTGAAGCCGTGGGATGGTGAGTTTTACTCTTAATAATTTATTTTTAATACTTAATTATCTTTTTATTCAATTTTGAACCTTATTTATTTATCTAACCTATTTTTGAAAAACGTGATTTGAAATCACGCTTTTAAAGAAAAAAAAAACGTAATTTGAAACATAAATTTCTTTTGAAAACATATGAAATCTCTGTTTGAAATTACGTTTTCTTCCCTTGAAAACGTGATTTCAAATCACTTTTTTTAAAAAATGAGTTAGATAGATAAATAAAATTCAAAATGAAATAAAAAGATAATAAAATATTAAAAATAAATTATTAGGGCAAAAATTCGTCAAACGGTAGCTTCTGGAAAGAAATTGTGCCTTCAACGGTATCCGTGCCGGACATCACCCGATTTTGCAACGGGGGTGCTGTATCCCTTCACTGCAGTGTGATCATTACCAGGGTTCCAAGGCTTGGATATCGAGGAGAAAAGCTATAATTGGGCAGATGAGCTAGTTATCTTTTTGGCTTTTGAGAGAGGTTTATAATAGATTTTAATTTAATATTTGTATTAATTAAGGAAAGAAAAGTAAATTATGTTTTTTAGATCCATCGATGTGAGTTTGTTAATCTTACTCTGTATTATTTTCAAATAGGTTTATTTAGTCTTATTAAAAAGTAACATGCCTACTCCTGTAACTTATAAGATATATAGTACTTCATGAAAGTAATCTGACTATTCATATAACTTAAAAGATATAACGCTTCAGGATAGTAACATGGCTACTCATGTAATTTGGTTCGTATATTAATATCATAAATTTCCTGATTAATCAAAAAGAGGTAAGCCAACATAATTGATGTGGCAGCCTAAGAAGAAAGTTTTCAGGCCCTTGAGGTTGGTTTTCAGGCCCTTATGGTTATAATTTATGCTCATATCTTAGTATAATCAATGGGTAAGATCTCACTTCCTTTGTCTTGTAATGCCTCTATTTCATTAGATCTCAGCTATTATACGTTCAGTTTCGAATTGCTTGCAGAACATAGAAAATTGCAAACAATTTGCCACCAAATTCTTGGTAAAAAAATACAAACAGTCTTTTTCCTTTATTTATTTATTTATTATAGTTAGAAAGGAAAAAAAATTCCTTTGGTGTAAATGATCTTGGGCCCGAAGAGTCGGCCTTTTCAAAAGTCCAGAACCAAGAAGCCCATAACTACAAGGGCCGCAAGAGGTGGAGCGCGCGTGGGACACGCGCACCAAAAGGGGACAAAAGGGGTTTGAAAAAGGGTGGGTCCCAGAAGTCGCTTTAATAGGCTGAGATAAGGGCCGTCGATCGCTCCGTCACGGTACAAGATCTGACGGGACAGGTTGTGAGTCAAAGACCCATCTTGATGGGTCTCTTTGACTACACAGGGAAAACCACACAGTGCCCCCCCCTTATTTTAAGTCCTGAAATCTGATTATAATTTTCCAACTTTGACTGGGCTGTCACTTTATTCGAGGCCCCTCTTCGTTGAATATTTTGGTGCTCCTCAACACTCCTCCAAATGACCATTACACCCCATTTGCCCCTCTAATTTCTGGATGGCCATAATCTCACACAATGTCCAAACTGCCCCTCCTCAGTTGATTCTGCCTACTACTTTCACGGAACTTTTTTTATGCAACATAAAAGATCAGATGACTTCGTCGTATGTTTTGCTATCGCTTTTCCTTGAATAATAACATGGGTTACGGTTTTTTTGCATGTATAAACAAAAATAATCTTTGATAACTTCTGACATAAGTTGCAATAGCTCATAATTTAGAGAAAGGTCGGAGTGGAATTTCAAATGTTGGTTTGGAGAATGGTTTGGCCCGTGCAAATGATGTCGAGTCTTCTAGCCAATGGTTTCCGAACGAATTATCTTTTGAAAAAAATAAAGGTCTTTAACGGACTGGTGAGTTATAAACTAGCTTTTTATAACGCTTTGATAGCTTGAAATGTACTTACGAAGTTACAAAACATGAACGATGCTATCCAGTACGATTAACTATTTTTGTCAAGCATATTTTGTTATTATTAGCAAAATTAGTTATATGAAGTGCCTACGGTTGATTTTGATAATAATATCTTTAAACTCCAAAATCATCCATCCATTTCCATTAAACAAAAGAAGGATATGCATGTCCACCTTGGGCACTTCTGGTAATTGACACAGCTGAAGCAACAGCTGTTTCCAGCAGTAAATATTGGAATCACCAAAGCTTAGAGGGCAAAGAAGTCACAAAGGAATGAAAGAGCCATTCACGTGGTTTGGAGATAACAATAATGACAACTTTTCTTAATTGCAAAAATCTGAGGAGGGTTATGGTTGGTTTGTTTGACTACTGCTTCTTGGGCTCCATTCCCCCAGTTTCTCTAATACTGTTAATTCTCCCTCTCTCTCTCCCTTATCTAGTACTTCACATTTCTCTCTGCAAAATCTCCTCCTTTTGCCTTTCTCTACTTGGATTTCATTTTGGCTTGTCCCTGGAGATTTCATTGGCTGTTGAATTCACAATCTATCTAAAGACTTGAATCTGACAAGTTTGGTGGCTTTTTACCACTTTAAATCAGCAAAAGAACGAGTCTTTAGAGCACAGCAGCCCAAGAACAGTTGAAGTTGCAAATATTAGGTTGGTATGTGTGTCTTCCCTTCAGGTTTATTCTGCGATTTCTTGGGTACTTGCAATTTTGATTGTCTGAGACACTGCTATTTTTTTTTGTCTAATTCTTTATCGTTCTCTTCATGGTAATGGAGATACCCATCTGGTAAATTTTGTGAAATTTCACTTTTGATCTCCTTCTAAGAAAATTCAAGTAGCAAATTACTTGGTTTTCGTGTATTTTTACTGTCTATGGAGTACGGGTTGCTCTTCTCTCCCTTTTGATAAAACCAGTGGTCTATCTGGATCTGGGTTGAGTGCTAGTCCAGCGGTGGAAGGGTTTTGTGTCCACGGATTTGTAAGTGAAGACGGCCATACACACAACATAAATGTATGTATGCACTCAATTTACCTGCATATGCTATAGTCATATCATTTTAAATAATTTGTAGGCATCACAGGTAGATTGTGATTTGTCTCACAAAGTTTGATGGGGGACTTGTAAATTATCACAAAATATGGCCATTTGCTTACTGTAGTGATATATATCGAACGTTATATGTGAACTGAGTTTCTCAATTGCAATTTGCTTAAATGGAATATGAATTCCCCAATTTAATCTCTTTACAGTACATCTAGGTGAATTATCATTAGTATGACTGCCCGTCGTAGACAAATCCAAGCAATCAGCGATTCAGCGAAAACTACTAATAAAGATTATGTTGTCGCAATCTATATTTTGTATGGTAATGTGCCAATGATCGTATTGAGATCTGCACCATTAACTTGTAAACCTTACATGCCTATACACTTACGGCACACTGGATTCAGTTCATCTTCTCTACTATGGGATCTCCAAGTGTAGGATAATGTTGAAGCCTTTGGGATAGAGTTGCTTTTCTTTTCCCCGTTTTTATGCCTTCTCCAATCTTATTAAGGCCTGGTTAATCTGACATTGTTTTAAATTATTTTGGCAGGACGGTCAATATCTGAACATACAATGGGATGCTTCACAGTTTTGAAGAGTAAGAAGAAAAAGTCTGAGCAACCGATTCGTGTGAAACGTGTTAATCCTCAGGATCATACACCTACTACATTGCCTGAACCGCAAATCCATACCCGTGCATTGCAATCTGCGCCCCCGAGTTTTAGAAACAGAGTAAAACCTGTTCAGCCCATCAAGAGAGTAACCAACAGCAGGACACGTGCATTATCTGCTCCCTCGAGCCTGAATGCAGCTGAACAAGATACTCTTTCGTCAATAGAGTGCGAGGAACAAGAAGACTCCAAAATTCGGGTGGGATCAATGAAAGAATATCGGCCCTCAAGTCCACAGCCTCTGCCTCTTCCATCCCCTCAGAGGGCCTCTGTTCTTAGAGCTATGGGAAGTTTCAAAGTAGGCAGCGCTAGTGGCCCTCTGAATACCTCTGGACCTTTGCCACTGCCTCCGACACTACCACCTGTGGTGACTCCTACGGGAACATTGAGGAACTTCTCGTTTGACGAAATTGCTGGTGCCTGCCACAATTTCTCTCCCGAGCGTTGTATGTCAGGAGGTCTTTCTTCCGTTATTTATAGAGCTTCTTTTGGGGATGATGCTTCTGGCTCAAAGAAGCTTGAAGCTACTGTCGTTCGCCTTCATCCCTCAAGTCAGGTATCTTCCAATTTTTTGTCCTCTGCTAAGAGAACATCAGTTCTCTGGGTCACATTCAGGTTTGTTAGAAAACCTTTTTCTGGCGGCACGCACCTGTTGGCCTGAATATGCTCTAAAAGTTCATGTTTGAATCTGCCTGGTTTCCATGCCCCTGATGATCATTATTAAGAAGTTCATTATTTTTCTTCTCTTGTAGGGTTTGAAGGAATTTGTAACTGAGGTGAACACATTGACATCTTTGCAACATCCTTACCTCTGTAAGCTGCTTGGTTTTCACGCACGCGAGGGATCAGAACAGAGGATGTTGGTTTATGAGAGGCTCTTTCATGGAAGCTTAGACCGGCTTCTGTATGGAAGATCAGATGGTCCACCAATTGATTGGAACGCAAGGATGAAAGTTGCTTTATGTGCGGCACAAGGTCTCACTTTCTTGCATGAGGAAGGACCTTTTCAGGCAATCAGAACTCTCATCTGATATTGTATACTCGAAGTTGAATTTATAGTTCATTGTGTTCATAGATTGCTTTTCATGCATTTACAGGCAATGTTTCATGAATTCTCAACTGCCAATATACATATCGATAAGGATTTTAGTGCAAAGCTATCAGGATATGGTTGCATAAGCCACATTCCAGAGACCGACGTCTCTAACAGCTCAGCTGTAAGTGCTTTTAGTTTGTATAGTGTTCATGTCTACCTCCGTCTCCTTGTTTAAAGTGATGTCATTTTTTGTTGAGTGCAATCCTTGATCATCTTTCACTATTTTCATCCCGGCTTACTTACAACAACTTACAATTTATATATTCAGGCACTGGGGAATCTTTCCGCCGAGACACTTGATAGAGGTTTACTCACCCCCAAGAGCAATGTCTGGAGTTTTGGCATTGTGCTTCTCGAATTGTTGACAGGCAGGAGGAATCTTGATAGTCGCCATCCAAAGGAAGAAAGGAACTTACTTAAGTGGAGCCGACCTTACCTCGCTGATGATCGTAGACTATCTCTTATCATGGATCCACAGCTAAAGGGCCGCTTCCCAGCTAAAGCAGCACGCACGGTGGCTGACATAGCTCAAAGATGTCTTCAGAACGATCCATCAGAAAGGCCTACCATGAGAACCATAGTAGATCATCTCAGAATAATACAAGACATGAAATATTCTTGTCTGTTTCCACTACAAGAGCCAGGAGCGATTAGCGGAAAAAATATGGCGCGATCACCAAGCCTAAATGGTATTATTACCCCGGCCCCGAGGTTAAGTTTCTCTCCGTCTCCGCCACCTCGACCATCCGTTTCGCCCTCAAGGCGACCTGTGCTACCCATGTCTCTCCCTCCTAGAAGTTGTTCGTCCATTCTCTCTTCAGGGGAAATTGATCGACAGGAAAGCCGGAGGTCATCGTCTTCAACTGCTCGAAGGTCCAGCGTCGAAGGATTTTGAGTGTTAATAGAAAGTATTTTTTTTCATTTGTTTTTTCTCTCCTTTCCTCTTTAGTTTCTTTAGTGAATAACATGATATAGAGAAGATAAAGATGTCGATTCTCCACCTTCCCATTCCCCAGGAAGATGATTTTGGGGGTAGATATTTTGTAGATAAGAGTCTTCTTCCTGGTTCAACTTGTTGGTCTGCTGCTATTCCATACTTTTCATCTTTCTCTGGTTATCTTGGTCTCCAGTATTGGCTACTACAAAAGTGGTGGTTCCTCTCTCGTGTGATGAGGGGCTGCAACAACGTTGTGGTTTTAAGGTGCTTTTTCATTCAGTGAGCTGTTTATCTGACTAGCTCTGGTGAAACCAAGTTACTCAAGCTTAGCCACTGGGAGGGACTTTTTGAGCCACTGGGGAGGCACTTTTTGCTCAGTTGGTAAACGTCAATCGGTTATCACTTGTCAGCGGTTAATATGTGATATGGGTAAAAATACCATAGCCTAAGATGGTGACACGTGTTATCATCTAAGAAGGTAACAACTCCCCCCTTGAACCGTGGAGAAGTGCGATATGGTATAATTCACTTCTCCACTGCCCCACTCCTCTCCTACATAACTGACCACTAATTAGAAGTAATTTTTCACTTATTGGGTAACTCTCATATTAAGAAGGGATAACTAAAGCACTAAGGAGGGCTCTATAAAAAGAAAATGGGAAAGAGTGAAAGGTAAGTTTTTCTGATTGATTGAATACTCTCATATTCTCTCAAATACATTCTCTGACTTGAGCATCGGAGTCCCTCTGCCGAAAATACTTAGGCGAGTCACCAGTATTGTTTTTGTTGTGCAGGTCTATTCACGAGTCAATTAGAGCTTGTCTCGGATTTCATCCACAACATTTTGGCGCATCTGTGGAACCCGAAATTCTTGAATAGATCATGACTGAAAACTCCAATCCGCAAATTCAACAAGACAGAGTGATCGCATCGAGTTCCTCGTCAATGTTACTCTGCGACTTAGCTCATGACAATCGGGGCAAAAGAATAGCAACACCGTGGTCGTCACAGCGACGGCGCCTCCCCCTAAAAATTTGCCTCGATTCTGCTCCCACTTGTGGGTCCTTCCGAACCCCCTACTGCTGGAGTAACCACGGTGGCGACAGCCAATGTCACCCCTCCAACCATCGATAACCAGGCTGATCTTCTCGCAGTCATCCAAATTATGCAACAATCCATCGAGAAGTTATAAGCCGCTATCCAAAGCTTACCTATGCTACTAGAGACCCCAGGCCTACTAAAGCAAAACACATAACCGAAGCGCAAAGGCAATCGGTTCATAAGCGATTAGCTTTCCCTCATAGGTCTCGGGACTCTAAAACAGTAGAGCAAATCATCACCAAGAGCGGTGAAGATAGAATACGAGCACTCCAACGATGAACGTCGTAATCCACAGTTTAGAAGGCACGACGAGAGCTACTATGAAGCTCACTCTACCAGGAAAGACACTTATGCTCATCCAGACGACAATCGTGCGGAACGATACACCAACGCTCCGGTCATCATTGGACGACCATTCACAGAGGAAGTTGATCTCTTCCCTACTCCACCGAACTTCAAGATGCCTCCATGTGAATCATACGATGGCACAGGTGGAGCACTTGGCTCGCTTCACTTCAGGCATGAATTTACATTTGGTCCCAGATCAAATAATGTGTCTAGCGTTCCCTGTAACACTAAAAGGAGCTACGCATGTGTGGTTCCAACACCTCACACCCCGTTCTATCTTCTGCGGGGCTCAGCTAGCAGAATCCTTCCGCGATAATTTCTTAACCAGCCGCGTGCAGAGAAAGAACTCCTCAGCCCTTTTCCACATAGTACAAGGACCGAAGGAATCCTTGAAGTCATACTATGCTCGCTTCAACACTGAAAAACTCCTCATCAATCATTTAGATCCAAGAGTAACCTTCGCAGCGAAGGCCAGGGGAGTAAGGCCGGGGATGCCATTACGCTTCTCGCTAAACAAGCGCCCACCGAAAAACATGACTAATCTCCTCGACAAAGTGGAAAAGTATCTTCAAGCCAAAGAAGATACGGTAATCTCTCAAGAAGAAGCGAATGCAGGGCACAAGAGACGTGATCGCCCAGAGGGGCGAGCCTCGGATGAGCCTAAGCGCTCATGGAAAACCCTTCATAGGCCCTTCACTCCTCTTAACACTTCCCGGGAGCATATCCTCAATCAAATCAAAGGCCAGAACATCCTCAAGTGGCCCAAACTGATGAAGATGCCAGCCGATAAAAGAGATGCTCAGTTATACTGCCACTTCCATAAGGATCATGGTCACACGATCAAAGAATGCAAAATCCTCCGGCATGAGATCGAGAATCTCATTGTTAAAGGGCATCTCAAGTAGTTTGTTAAAGCAAAATGATTAACAAGGCTGAAGACGGGGAAGAAATCAAAGGAGAAAAGAGGAAGCACTTCCAAAAGAGCCCTCAGTGATAAACACTATCTCTGGAGGACTGAGTGCAGGAAGAATATTGAACTCGGCTCGAAAGGCCTATGCTCGACAAGTCAACTTGACACAAGGACCAGCCAAGCGCCCAAAAACCTCCACCACAATAGGGTTCGATGATTCTGATCTTGGAGGAGTTATTCTACCACATGACAATGTTCTGGTCATCTCTCTCCAAATAGATGCATAAGCTGTTAAGCGCATCTTAGTGGATACAGGAAGCTCTGCAGATATCATCTTTGAAGAGGCATTCTCTCAAATGAGAATATCAAAAGACCGAGTTCGGCCAGTCTCCTCCCCTCTTTATGGCTTCATGGGAACATCTGCACCAGTCGAAGGAATGATTCCCCTCACTGTGATTACCAGAGCATTGCCTCTTCAAAAAACTCAGTCCATCGACTTCCTCGTGGTCAAGGTCAAGTCAACATACAATGCAATACTGGGACGCGCAGGCCTCAACAAGTTGCAAGCCGTCGCCTCAGCTTTCCACCTTTGCATGAAATTTCCCACTCCTAACGGAATAGGGATGGTGAAAGGAGATCAAGCGATGGCTCATAAATGCTACATGGCATCATGCAAAGCAGAAGAGGCACTCACCATCAGCGTGATGAGCATGTTGTAAGGCGAGCTGAACCAGTAGAAGAACTCATCTTTATAACGCTGAAAGGAGATGAGGAACGACAGTTAAGGATTGGATCTACTCTGGAACTAGTCCTCTGTGATTAATTAACATCGTTTCTCCGCTCTAATGTAGATGTCTTCGCATGGAGCACAACATACATGCTAACCCATCCATAATGACTCATCGTCTATCAGTCAACCCGAAGAGCAAACTGGTGAAGCAGAAGAAGTGTCACTTCGCACCAGAGAGGCAAGCCATCATCAAGAAAGAAGTAGAAGCTTCTGGAAGCCGATTTCATCACTGAAATTGACTACCCCAAATAGGTAGCCAATGTGGTCATGGTGCCAAAGGCTGGGGTTGGCAAGTGGCGAATATGCATCGATTACACCGACCTGAACAAGGCCTGTCCCAAGGATAGTTACCCTCTACCTCATATCGACACCTTGATAGATGCAACCCGGGACATGAATTGCTTAGCTTCATGGATGTTTTCTCCAGCTATAATTAGATCCGAATGCATGATGACGACGTGGCAAAAACAACCTTCATCACAGACGAAGGTCTATTTTGCTACAGAGTCATGCCCTTCAGATTGAAGAATGTAGTCGCCACTACCAATGGCTTGTCAACAAAATCTTAAATCCTTGTTGGGGAGAAACATGGAGGTTTATGTCGATGACATGCTCGTCAAGAGACTTCGCAGCAACAGATCACATCGCTGACCTCCGAGAATGTTTTAATCTCTTGCATGAGTATAAAATGCGCCTAAATCCGGCTAAATGTGCCTTTGGTGTCTCATCAGGCAAATTCCTAGGGTTCATGGTCTCATACATAGGTATAGAGGTCCAAAAAAGAGTATAGCCATACGAGACATGGCTGCCCCGAAGAGGATAAAATAAGTACGAGTTCTGACTGGACGAATAGCGGTGCTAAGCAAATTTCTCTCCAAATCCGCTGAATGGTGCTTGCCCTTTTTCAAGGATTTGAAAAATACCAATGACTTCGAATGGACGGATGAGTGTCAGGCCTCTTTTGAAGCATTAAAGAGTTATATGTCATCGCCCTCACTCCTCTCCAAGCTACTTGTGGGAGAAGAACTCTTCCTATATCTAGCCGTAGCAAAATCAACTATCAGTGCAGTGCTTGTTAGAGAGCAAGACGGTAAGCAGCTCCCTATTTATTATGTGGGCAAAGTGCTACAAGGAGCTGAGCTGCGATACCCCAATACGAAGAAACTTGCTTTTGCTCTCCTTATTGTAGCACAAAAAACTTTGACCTTATTTTTAGTCTCACTCCATAACGGTGCTGACGGACAAACCACTGAGACGAATACTTCACAAGCCCGATCTTGTAGGACGGTTAGTCCTATGGTTCATTGAACTGGGGGAGTTCGACATTCATTACAAGCCGTGCCCATCCATCAAGGGTCAAGCCCTAGCTGATTTCATCATCGAGTGCACTTTGCCTATTGACAATGAAGAGCAACGGCATCCACCTCATAACGAGGAGCCTTTTACCTGGACGCTCCATGTAGATATGGTTCATCTAATGCCAGTGGAAGTGGGGCTAGACTCATCCTCAACGGCCCGAATAGCCTCATAGTAGAGTATGCCCTACGCTTCGATTTCCAACCTCTAATAATGAGGTCGAATACGAAGCCTTGATAGCTGGCATGCACCTCACCCAGGCCATGCGAGTAGAGGCACTTCATGCCTACAGCGACTCGCAGCTCGTCGTAAAGCAAGTTTTTAAAGAATATGAAGCACAGGATGTGATGATGGCTGAATATCTTCGTAAGGCAAAAAATCTTGCAGAATCCTTCAGACACTTCAACATTATGCAAGTTGGTCGAGTGCACAATACGTCAGCCGACGCGCTTTCACACTTAGCCTCTCTTGATCCGTCTGGGTTTGGCCGAACAGTTCATTTAGAGCTCCTTCACGAGCCAAGTATCAATCGGCATGAGGTGATGCAGACGACACACGAGCTATTGTGGATGGATCCCATCAAGGCCTACCTTTCGAACGGCACCTTACCGGCCGATCCAAAACAAGCTAGAGGAATCATCTCACGTTCGACACGATATACAATCTTTGACGATGTCCTCTATAAGCGGTCATTCACCCTCCCATATCTCTGATGCCTTGCCCCTTTGAAAGCAGATTATGCCCTACAGGAAGTTCATGAGGGCATTTGTGGAAAACATTTAGGAGGGAAAGCACTAGCGCACAAAATCCTCCGTCAGGGATATTATTGGCCAATAGTGTAACAAGTTGCGTTAGAATACTCAAAGAACTGTGATGCATGTCAACGATTCTCGTCTGTGCCAAAGCTAGCTCCCAGCCCGTTAACCACACTGAGCAGCCCCACATTTTCCTTTAATGCATTACAACTCCTAGTCTCGCATTTGGGGAGCCAGGCATTGTTAAACAAGAATCTTTAGGATTTGGGTAACTTAACGAACAAAAACTTGTTCTTCCAATTATGGTTAGACGATGGGGGATGTGGAAATAAATTAGCCACGACCTTCAGGCATCGAGTAAGAAAGTACCAACCCACTTGTCAGCTTATCAAACAAATGGTGTAAAACCACCGAAACACCCTCACCCTAGGTTGTAAGCCAAGCTTATGACATTGATATATGAAAACAGACATGAAGCGCCAGGCATGAGGGGAAAATTGGCCTGGTGCGAGACCATATACATTCAAACACAGAAATATAGAAGGGATGAATTGGCACCCTAAAACCGTTAGTAAACATGTCCAAGTACACTTCTACTTTGTTCAAAGTGGTCATATTGGCCAACTCCCCATCGACGGGCAGTCTGAGTTTTATACTTGGTGGAATTTCACAACGAACCCGCAAAATATTAAGATCGTAGCTGTTCAGTCTACTCCTTAGATTATGAGCATCGAAAGGTTTAGGAGACTGGGCTTTATCCGTCAAAACCTCCTTAGTAGAGGCTCCCCTCGACTCTTGAAAAGGGACTAGAGGAATTCCAACATCTAAAAACATTGGGTCAAAGGTAAGTTGTGCCCTCACACTCCTAGCCTCGTCCCCAGACTCAGAAGCATTTTCACTCGATAGGCTAGACATGATTTTGGATCAAAAACAAGAAATTCAATGAAAATGAATAAAATTTGGGAGCTTGCTTGGAAGAAAAGAGAGTTGAATCTGCAAAACCCAAGAACAAACGTAAAAAGTAGTTCTTCAAAAGCTCACAAGATCGCCAACTCTCAAACGCTCTCACCCAACATAAAAGTGAAATGAAAAGGGTAAAGTGATTAGCTCCTTATATAGAGTTTTTAACCAAGATCTAACGGGAGCGATCTTGTGACCGTTGGTGATCTTAAATGGATGGTCACATGTGGCACTCGTTCACAGCAATAACGAGGGGCAAGTTTACCTTTGTACCCCTTGATGAAAACCACAATAAAGCCGAGTAGACGAGAGCACACTTCATGGCCTAAGCTTCTGCTCGCCCAGCCAAGCAGATGAGCGCATTTATACCAATAAGGCCTCTACTTTCCCAGCTGAGTAGACAAGCCCATTCTATGGCCTAAGCCTCTGCTCGCCCAGCCGAGCAGACGAGCGCGTTTAGACCAACACGGACTCTACTCTCCCAGCTGAGTATACGAGTCCATTCCATAGCCTAAGCCTCTACTCGTCCAGCCAAGCAGACAAGCACGTTTAGACCAACAAGGCCTCTACTCGCCAAGCCGAGTAGACGAGCCCATTCCATAGCCTAAACCTCTGCTAGCCTAGTCGAGCAGACGAGAGCGTTTAGACCAACAAGGACGAGAGCGTTTAGACCAACAAGGCCTATACTCGGCCAGCAGAGCAAATGAGCCCATTGAAGGCCTCTACTCGGCCAGCCGAGCAGACGAGATCCAGGAGGTTACTACATTTATTCCACATCCTTTTTCTCAAGGAAAAGAACATGGAAGGGGGGCAAATGATATAAGTAAAAATACCACAACCTAAGATGATGGCACGTGTCATCATTTAAGAAGGTAACAGCTCCCCCTTGAACCGTCCACTTCCTCACTATCTAAGTCTTGCATTATGGCTAGTAACAACCCATTAAGTGGAAATAAATTGACTACTACTTAGAAGTAACTTCCCACTTACTAGGTAACCCTTCTATTAAGAAAGGATAACTAACCCACTAAGGAGGGCTCTATAAAAAGAAAATGGGAAAGAGGGAAATTTAAGTTTTTTCGATTGATTGAATACTCTCAGATTCTCTCAAATACATTCTTTGACTTGAGCATCATAGCCCCTCCACCGGAAATGCTTCTGGCCAGTCACCGGTGTTGTTTTTGCTGCGTAGGTTTATTCACGAGTAAATTGGAGCTTGTCCCGAATTTCATCAACAATAATATGACATCGTAGGATCTTTTTATCTAATCGGAGATCATTTTAGTTGCAACACCCTATAGACACGCACTACAAATCCTATACAAGAGTCGTATCTTTCAACAGTATGAATTAGGATGTGTTCACGTAGGAATTGGATATTGAAAAGAGTACATGAGGAGCGTGTGAAAACCGAGAGCTACATCAAGACGGGCTTGCTATACTAAGACAATTTGGACAGTTTTTGTAGCAGTGTGCAGGGCACACCATGTAGTGACTATTGAGTTTTTCGGGTATTGACGTTTGGCGTATTTCTTTGTTAACAAAAGTTATTACATCGTGCTTGGAGAATCTGATTTAATCTACTCTAATGTGTTAAAAGTTAATTAAATTTAGAATCCTCTTTTCTTGAATTCTGATAATCAGGTTTGACCTAAACAATTATCAAAATATCATCACGTATAAAGAGACACCATATGCATCCCTTTTAAATCTTGATACACTATATGGTCATTTTTCCACACTAAACCTACTTTTATCTATTTTTAATTTAAACACCTTCAACAATTTTTACTTTGTTATGCTTAAAATAGATTAAGATTGAATTTAAGAACTGATTATGATTTAATCAAAATTGACTTTTGAAAATCAATTACAAACAACTTCTAATACTTTCTTCGTCGTCTAGGTTTTGCTTCCACCACCCATCGGGGAAACCACTATCGATTTTTTCGGTGGGTGGTGGTTTTGTAATTAAGTACAGGTGCATGGCACTTTGGTCCTGGCTTAACCGAGGCTTTTGGTGGCTTTGAGCCCTTGGAAGGTTATGGTTGGCGTAGAGACGAGGGCTTGGGCTTCTGTTATCCTCCGTCTCTCTGCATTTGGGTAAGGCGTCGGAGTTGCAAGTGGTCTATGGTGGTTAAGATCTGGGTCCTCGACTCTTATATGGGTTTGGGTGTTGAGATTTGGTTGGCATTCCCTCGTCTTATGGTGTTTTGATTTATGGCGGTTCACGGTTGTTGGGCACGGGGTGTGTTTTCTTGCGGTGGTTTGTAGTGGGAGGTGGGAGACCAGATGGCCGAGGGAGGTTTTCTTTACTACTAGGGGTCATTCTTCCTTCTGTTCTCGTCCATCCCTCCCTCTTCTCTTATTTTAGATTAGTTATGTGTTTCTAGGAATGGTTAGGGGGTCCTTATATGCAGCCCGCAAGGGAGTCATGTTGGTCAGATTTGGTAGCTCTTGGGGTGGGTGGCAGTAATTCAATAATGAGGTTTATGTGGTGGAGATTGGCTACGAGGGTGGTCGATGGTTGGTTTGGTGTTTATTGGTGTCCAGCAGTAGGGTTGGTTCGGTTGATGGTGGTATAGTGGCCGGCTGCGATGGTGACACGCATGGTAATGAGTGAGCAAGGCACTTCTTAGGGCAAGTGGTTTGGTGTGAGCAGCTACGTGTGTTGTTGCCATCGGTTGTTGCTGCGTGGTATGCATATTGACTTGGTTATGTTTCTTTTTCTTTTTTTTTTATGTTTTTTGGCATTATATTTTGAAATACGTTGTTGACATTATTTGACTTATCTTGTGCTCTCTTCACATATTTTTGTGTCGTGTTATCTCCGTGTGACAGGGTATATGGCTACCGTCTTCGCTAGTGTAAGGCCACGCTAATCCTTTATGCAGGTAGCCATCAGTAGAGACGTCTTAACATTAGAGCCGATTTTTCTTTGGCTGCTAGTATGTGTTTAGAGCCGATCTATCATGTTGTAGTACGTGTTTAGTAATGATACAATTAGTATGGTTTATGTCCAAGGCCCAAAAAAAAGAAGGGATGGTAGTAACAAGTTGGATCTTTGGGTTTTAATGTATGCAGCGAAGCAGGTCTAGATCAAGATAAGCACAATTTCCTCAATTGTAGTTATGTAATGTTGCTGATTGGATTCTGGTTTTAAAGTTTTCAATTTCCGAGAAATCTACAAACAAGCCTGAGTAAGGAAGTTGTTCAGCTCTGATTTGTCAGAGGTACACTCTTTCGAGCAATTGGGATGAAATTGTGGAAGACTTGTGAAACCTTTGTTGTGTCTTTGAACTTGGTATGAATGACTTATTTCCAGCTTCTGCTTCCATGAATTTGCCATTGAGGAAGTATTTGCCAACGATGATGGGTTACGTATGAAACACCATCCTTGTTAAGTGAGTAAAGCCGTGTTGAAAGTCTTCGTATCTAGGAACCCGAAATTCCCATTTCAATTTTGTAAAGCAATCTATCGAAGTCTATTCAATCTATCCACGTACATGACGATTTTTTTTTATGAGGTTCGTTACACAGTCTGTTTTCTGGGGTGTCAATTGCAGGACTCATTCAAATAAAGGGTGACTTATAATAACGACAAAATATAACTTGGCACAATTTCCGAAGCTCCCTAAAGTGGTTGCAATACATAATCTCACACATCTCCCGCTCGCTACACCGAAAACACACAAAAAAAAAAAACACAGGCTGTGAAACGTGTAACAAGCAACCCTTACCCCATTAATTCTAAATTTCAACCAACACAAGCCTAAGG
Organism: Escallonia herrerae; assembly: GCA_033070095.1. Lineage (NCBI taxonomy): Eukaryota > Viridiplantae > Streptophyta > Magnoliopsida > Escalloniales > Escalloniaceae > Escallonia > Escallonia herrerae. The sequence goes on along the minus strand of JAVXUP010001153.1, from coordinate 3,410 downwards.
AGCAGACTTAACCTCCCATATACCGTCATTGTAAGAACCAAGGTTGCAAGCAATGTTCATAAAAGTCGGGAGGAATGACCCTAGTTTTAAGCAACATATGCCAATATGCCTAGCATTGGGGGTTGGGGGTTGTGTTGAGCAACCTCTAAATCATTATCGCCTTCGTCACTTGCCATAAACGAATTCAATGGTCGGTCCAACGAAATTTTTAATTGTCTGTCAACAGTTTCGTTATAACATGAACCCGACTTTATTCGGTACAACAATTTTTTTTAAAAATACTTAGCAAATAGTTTGAAATATGAAATCTCAATAAAAAAGACAACTTTGTCTCCATTGGTCATGCAAACAACGAGACAAAACAAAAGCGAGTGCTTCTTCCATTGATGCAAGAATGCGTTGATTGTGATGCCAACTTGTAAGAAAGTGACCACCGGATAGAGAGTAAAGACTATTTGATTTTTGAGAAACGGTTTATTGTTCTCTGTCTCCCAAAACAGCCCTAAGCCAGCCGATTCCGCCACCGCACCTCCGCCCACCGTTTTAACTCGCTTCTTATTCCGCCATTCATCACCATCTTGAGTTTCATCGGCCAGTTACCCTCGACAAACATTCTATTGGCATGTTGATCCATCGCCACTCCTTCATTATCCTCAATTTTGCTATCCTTGATTTCGCTAATTGTCTGATGTCCAAGACTTGGCACCAATGCTAGCGACTTTGACTTTTTTTGGTAAGTCAATTTTTTGAGTTCTTGACTGTTTGTTAATTGTGCTTGAACCTGGTTTTACTCGACTGAAACTACGTGCCTTACATAGGGATAATTTTATACCACAGTCCGTTTCCAAATACTTGCCCCATTTTAATTCATAGCAAGTCAAATGAAAATTGCTTGACCAGTCAAAGAAACCAGGAACGAACGAGTAAAGACGATGCTTCTACGTTCACAATGTGTTCTTGGAACATGCAAAGAAGAGAAATGGGGCAGAAATTATGGAACGGAGGAGGGAGACTGCAATTCGCGATCAATCGATTGAAATTATTAGTATATTCCATGTAGTGATTAATGAAGAATGTGTGTTCGCTTTAACTGTGGAATTAGGGCTTTTGCAAAATTATCTGCTTTTTCTTTTGGGAGGCTTGTTGTGAGATCATTTCTTTTTTGTTTAATTCATGCTTCGCAGAGGTGTTGAAGGGTTTTTTTTCAAGTAAAGGCTAGTGTCCACTAATTTTTACTTCTATATATTGTTTTATCCTGAACTTCATCAAACATCGAGAAAGGCTATCGTTTTTTGAAAGAGTTTATTTGATTGTCTGTTTTTCATGTCCAGGGTAAGCAGAGATATCTGCATATCCTTTCCCTCTAGTCTGGTACAAAGGGGTTTAGCTGCATTGGACCTGGATCAAGCTACAATTAAAGATGCTGTTTATCTAAGAATTTTGTTTCGTTGGTCTGTTTCCCGCTGGGTAAAGTTGGTTTAGATGATGTTGCATTAGGGGTATAGAGCAATCTTTTAGGCTGGTTGCGTTCTTGGGTAGATAATCTTTCATTCATCAGGATAAGTTTGGTGCTGTACGCACATCAGGAATGGAGTTGAGATTCAATCAGGTCTTGCTATTTTTGCTATTTATAATAGCATTGAAAAGCTATGCCACGGCAGAGGTAGAAACCGACATATTACAAAAGATAAGAGCTCCAGTGAGGGATGCTGGAGGTAATGTTATTGATGGCTCGGGTACAGAAGATGCTTCAAATTCTGATAGCGTGGCTAATGGGCTGGGTGAAAGGTATCGTGGGAATAACAGAGTTTCGGTGTCCACAGTTGCATTGTTCACTCTTGCAATGGCTGCAGTTACTGGCTTGGGTGCAGTGCCTTTCTTCTTTGTGGAGATTGATCCGCAGTGGGCTGGAATATGCAATGGAGTGACTGCAGGGGTGATGTTAGCAGCAAGCTTTGACCTCATACAGGAGGGACAAGACCATGGTAGTGGCAACTGGGTTGTGATTGGTATTTTGACAGGTGGATTATTCATATGGCTTTGTAAGAAGGTGATGACTCTTAAATTTCATTTTATTTCCCTCGTTAGTTTAACTTGGTATCTTTACTAGTGCAATATCTAATCTTGTCTCACATTTTAATTGTTATTTGTTCCTGCCAAGCACGATATACATGGTGGGACCTTCTTCTAAAAACTATGGCTTGTAGAGTAGATGATGACTTAGCAGTTCCCATGAACTTTGTCACTGTGGTCACCTCACGTCATTAAGTTCTTAACTATGTTTAGGTGAATGTTGCCTCAACTTTATGGACACGTTACATAGTATGTACTTCTCAAGTTTTGGTGTCACAATAGTTGAGCAGAAACCTTTGTTGTGCATAATGTTGTTACATTGACAACAGATGACAACGTTCTAGTTGGCAGCAGCATAAAGATGAAAACTATTTAAAGTTCTAACTTCAATAATAAGTTAAGGCCTTATTGTAGAGTTGTCAAAGGGCCGGGCTTGGGCCGGCCCAGCCCAAGCCCATCGGGCCTGCTGTGGGGCCGGGCCGGGGCCGGGCCAGTGGGGCTGCCAACCGGGCCGGGCCGGGCCGGGCCTGCCGAAGGCAAACCTAGGCCCAGTCCAGGCCCTGGCCCTAGGCCCAATATCTAGGGCCGGGCTTAGGCCGGGCCCGGGCCCTTTTTTTTTTTTTTTCTTGTTATTCAATTTTAAATTTCATCTCTAGGCAATATTCACAATTTAACGAACCTAATCTTTATCCTTTTATTTCATTATAAGTAATATACATATATATGTATGTATATACATATTTATTTGTTAGCCATTATATTTTTTATTATATGTTAAACATTTTCATACTCTTCTTGGTGAGCTTTATTAATAAAATCTTAACACATAACAATGCTGTTGGGGGGGGTAAAAGTGGAATTTTGGAAAAGGGGTGGAAGAAAGGGGGGAAAGCAAAAAATTCAAACAAGTGGTGGGGCCAAAACCGGGCCAGAACCGGGCCGACTTCGGGCCGGGCCAAAGCCGGGCCGTTTCCGGGCCGGGCTTTTTTGCAGAAACTGAAGGCCTGGTCCAGGCCCAGGCCCCAAGCCCGCTGTGCTGGGGCCGCTACTGTTCATCGACGGGGCCGGGCCAGCCCACGGGCCGCCCGGCCCGTTTGACAACTCTACCTTATTGCCATGAAGTCATTTGCAGCTATTACGTATCTTACATCTGCTAGATGGGTACCGATAAAAAGTTCTCTTGGAAAGTTAGAATGAAAGCCTTCCAACAAAGTGCCTTTGTAATTTTGCATGGAGTCAAATTCTTCCTCCCTTTCTATAGGAAAGTATCATGCCCCAATTGTGTCTCTGGACGTACATGGGCAATAGTATTGTGTTATCATTGACGTAGTGATGTT
>JAVXUP010001152.1:0-273978 GCA_033070095.1 Escallonia herrerae | reverse complement strand
CCATACGTAAATTTGTTGGCAAGGTTACTGGTTTGGAAAAGTCTTATTTACCTTTGCATATTTTTGTGCACACTTATCGGGAAGAACTGGGATTTCTGCGCATTGGCATTGGAATCGTTTGAGCTTTTCCATCCACTTCCTCGATAATATGTTGCATAATATAAAGTTTTGATTATCCATTTGTGATTTTTCACTATTAAGATCCATATATTTTCATGAAAAGCAACGTCTTAATGTAAACCCTTTTGAAGGAATAATATGGCACAACATACTCGTTTGGAGTTTTAAATTTCCAAGTACTCTAGTACCAGGAGTAGATAATTTCGATCATGAATGCTTCTTATGCAATAAGGCAGTGACAATTCTTACCTGCCCGGGCTTCCTTGTTGAGTTTAGTTTACAATGTTGAGAATTGAAGCTTCAGGAGCAGGTGCAAGGTTCCAGAGCGGTGATCATAACTAGTATAGTAGGTTTAGTATGGGAGCCGAAATAGCTGAGATGTTCTGGGAAGGAGCGTCACTAGAATGGAGAGTCCCCACAACTAATGTTTCTTGTTCAGACAACAACCCATGCTGTCTTTGGATTTCCGGCCAAAAACTTGGTACTCTTGAATCCTCAAGTTTCCATGTACTGAGGACCTTTAAAACTAATAGTCTGGGATGACCTTTGGTAATTGAGATAATGAGGCCCCAAGGTACAGTTTTAGGTGGTATGGGTGTGCCTTGCCGCAATGTAAGGTTGCTCCATCGTGACTGGGAAGTCACGGATGTAGAACAGGAACAACCTCACCACATAAGTGGAGGTAAGGCCGAACAGGAGAGAGGTTCTGGGAAGGAGCGTAGTAGTGGAGAGTCCTGCAACGAAGGTTTCTTGTTCAGACAACAACCCATGCTGTCTTTAGATTTGCCAGCCAAAAACTTGATCCTCTTGAAGCCTCGAGTTTCCATGTACTGAGGACCTTTAAAACTAATAGTCTGGGACGATCTCTGTTAACAGGGATAATAAGGTCCCAAGGTACAGGTGAGCCTTGCCGCAACATAAAATTGCTCCATCAAGACCTGGAAGTCACGGATGTAGAGAAAAAGGAACATCCTCTCCACACAAGTGGGGGTAAGGCTGTGTACGTCGACACTGTGCACTGGGCTGTACCACCCCTCCCTCTAGCTGGTTGATGATCTGAATTGTGTAAACCTTGTCACCGTGGTGAGATGGATTCTTTTATTATTATATGATCATAGGCGGTTTGAAGTCTTTTTATATTCATTACTTTTGCATTTGTGGATGGTTTAGTGATTGTGATAACTGTGGAGGTAAATCCTTAGCATCTCTCTCTCTCTCTCTGTTCTCTCTCTCTCTCTCTCTGTATTTATATATGTGTAAACATGTAAAAAATATATACATGCATTTGTATGTATATGTATATTTCCACGCATGTAGCTGTATACAAATACAGTCGCATGAACTAACTTGGAAACAGAGATATGAAGACATGACAAGCTGCTTCTTTTCTAATCCTGACAGTGACAAAGTGTGATGTTTGTGGCAGGGAGGAGCTTCACTCCTTTGGCATAACAGTCGTTGCTGTGTCTGCGGCATTACGTGGGATTGCCAATGGACTCACTCTTTTGTTATTTTTGGATGAGATATCTGTATTAGTTGAGGTGATTTTGTTACTTTAATTTTTCGGTTCGTCACTTTTTCGAATTTCTCTTTTTGCTGATTAGAGGCAAACCTCTCGCTGATGATCTCTCATGGCTATATAACCACACCAAGTGGCAGATCTCGGGTGGGAACACAAGATGGTCAAAATGTGATAAGAAGTCCAAGCATGGTTGTCACTTGTCAATGTCTATTTAATAAACCTTAAAACTCTCTTTCGTAGAACGTTTATTGGGCATTATACTAATAAAAATTTCCCAAAATCAAGGTGGTCAATTGGCCACCTTTGCACTAAGGTGCATCCACCCCTGGTCCAAATGTGTAGTTGATGTTAAGGATATGCATGTCAAGGTAATTTTGAATAATATCTTCAAGTAGATTATTCCCTTATTTTTGCTGGGCAAATGATCTTGGTATGTTGTGAACCCCTCTAGGCTTGATCTTGAATGAAGAAATGTCAAGTGTCACATTGACTGTTGTGAACTTTGATCATCATAGGGTTGTGTAGAAGGGTGGTTGGTATGGAGGTTTAAGGGTTGGGGATTTGCAAAACCTGGGACTTAGAGAACAAGTGGTGGAGAGTGGAAGTACAAGACAGCCATAATAGAGAGGGAGGGAGGGAGGGAGGGAGGGAGGGAGGGAGAGAGAGAGGAGGGAGGGAAAGAGGATATCAGACTGGCCGGTCCCTTGTGTGCCGGTCTATGACCAGTCAAGCAACTAGTTCAGTGAATGTAACTATGCCAGACTCTTTTGATATTTATATTTGTCCGATAGGTAAAAATAATATGATAAAATTGCCTTGAGGGGGGCATGCATTGCACTTGTGCTCTCCTTGCTAAGCATGAGATACATAATTGGGCCCATTCTCTAATAGCTTAAGCTTTTACGGCAGATGGTGACTTAACATGGTATCGGAGCTTTGGTTTGGCAAGGTTTGTGGTTCAAGTGTTGCAGCTTGCATTTGGTCTATGTAACTATGCACTTGGTGGTGGTGCATCTTAATTTGTCTCTCCACTTGCAACTTCGATATACATTGTTGGGTCCTTTGTCTAAAAGCTTGCCTAATGGCTTAAGCTTTTAGAGTAGATGGTAACTTAACTTTCCAATTAGATGCCTTTTACTTGTACTTGTCCATAAAAGGAATATAAGATAAAGACGAGTAAAGGTATGAATCAGGGAAAAAAAGGTTTCCTAGTGCTTATATGTATGAGATTTTGTACATTCACCCGAATTTTCCTGTATTCAACTTTTGGGATATATGCCTTCTATTAATGCTCTTTTTTGTCTAAAGGGCTTTCCTTCTGGCAGGTTGTTGTTGGTTTAACTTCTGCTGTCTTCCGCATTAGTTGTACGTTTGATTCAGCTGACTGGATAAATTCTAAACATGTAATACGGCAAGAGACATTGGCTTGTAGAAAGGGGGTGTCCTCTATCGTTAAGAACACCATGCTTGCTATTAGCTGCACTGCTGTCCTCAAATTGATGGACGTGGTTCTACACAAGACCAGGAGAAGCAATACTGTCAAGGAATATACAATAAACTTTGACAGCATCAGTAGCAGAAAGTTGGCCATGCGTGACGTGCGTGATCAGGGAATTTGCGCTTTTATTCAGCAATGGTGCACTGAATTTTCTTGTAAAGAAACGAATGTGGAAGTTAGCAGTGAAGTATCGGGAATTCGGGCTGGTATATTCGAATATGCAAGTGAGATAACAAAAACCTCTTATCAAATTGACCTTAGCAATTTCTGCTCCATTCTCTGAATTGCTTGTATGAAGTATCTAGTTCTGAGTGCAAGGTCTGGGTGAGATACCTCCAGAATGAGTTACCTTCTGGTGGTGTTTCCGGAGCAATTGATGCTTCTACTTCTGGTGGCAGTTCTACTCAGGATATCAGAGTTCCAGCCTCAAGTCGTTGTTTACTCATAAATATTTCCCTAGGTGATATATATATAGCAGAGTGCCCATTAAAACATATTTTGGTTGGTGCACATCACTCCGGTAAACTTGAGTCATCACTCTATGTTGGGGCAACATGTCACAGAATTTCTTGCCAAACCCAGGTGCTTTGTTAAGACTTGAAAATCTCCCGCGACTAGCTCTTCGATTTCTATCTGAAGTGCTAAATTGCTTGTATATTGTTCTGGTGTCATCTATCCTATGGTATTTGCATCAGATTCCAGTACTATTGTAACTGAACTAACCTAGTGCTATTGAACAGGGAGGGTTAATGTTTCTTGAAACCAAAGCAGTGGTAATGCTTTCTCAATGTTTTACTTCGTACTGTGATATCATTGAACGTCTTTTACCGGTTGCACCATTATTTGAGGAACGCCTAGTTGCTGCTCCTGGTGAGCATATGGACCATCCTAGCCAAAGTATACTTGAACAAGTACATTGGGAGAAGTTGGAAGCATTCGCTATTGATCTTTCCCAGTTATCACTTGCGCTTGTGGCCAGAGATGAATATGGTACAGCTTTGCTATTCTTGTCGGTTTAGGTCATGAGTTCTATCCAACGTGAATAAATTTTTACTTCTTGCACAGGCAGACTTCAGGAACTGCTGTTTGAGGCTGATTTTCATGTAAATCTTGAAGCAACTGATACGAGGAAAAAAGTTTCATTCCATCTTTCCCGCATGTCGATTTTTTCTCACATCCTTCTTGAAACTGTGGAATATGGATTCAGGGAGATTCAAATAACTCATTTTCCCTCACCAATGTCAGGCAGTTTATCTTCTAAGTTTAGGCCCGGAGATCCTGTGGTAGTACTTCAGAATACGAACCGGATTCATTCGGTCCAGGAAGATGCAAGTTGCTCAAGTCTTTCTTTACCCCCAGCGGAATCTCATGTGGATAATATTCCATCTCAACCTCCCCATTTAAGTCCTGAAAACTTTATCTTAAGACACTTAACTGCTTTCATGTCAGTTGAGAAGCCTATGCCAAGGGGCACGCTTGCTCCACTGCGCTCAAATCAACTCTGGATAGGTGGTGGTTCTATTTCAGGTTTTGATGTGACAATTTCTCTGCCTGAGATACAGGTGATCATGCTTTACCGTGCTGCTTACTCTTCCTTGCAAAGTTATTGCCAATGTATCCAGTATCTTGTTTGCTTTTACTATTCTGTTCAAAATCATATGCATGGTTAACGATATATTAATTTTGGTAAGAAAGGATATCTGCTAATAGAAAATGTACAGTTAAGATGTAAATTCATGCTAGGAAGAGGAAGTGGAAATTTGAAGTCTTGTTGGACGGAACTGGGACTTCTATGTCAGCACACTCGAACATTGGGCGTGGTTGCAACAACGGGATTATAGACGCATTCCTATTAACTCTCTTCTTATGGATGTAATTCTTGTGTTGACTGCAGATTGTAAGGGTGATACTCTCTCAGGAACTCCGTTTGAAATAGTTAGGGCTAAGCCCCCATCGTTCCCCATCTTTGAGAACAAATGAGAAAAAGGGAAACATGACAATGACCAAGATATTCAAATTCTTTCTGACCTGTGAAGCAAACCTCCCTAAAGACCACAGTTTGCAGAGTTTTGCTCTTTACTAAGTTACTGTAGCTAAGTCATGCAATTTGCATAGGTCGCTTGTGCACTCGCTCTGTAGCGTATCTAACTCAAAGCTGCTGGGCATGTCTCACTTGGTTTAACTTTCTGATTATTGTATTAGATAATTCTTTCTGTTGTTGAGTCCTTGACCGGGGTTTTTAGCAAAGAGGCAACTGGCAATGTAGACCAAAGGCAATGGTTGAGCAACCAGGAGACAGACAGAAAGTTAGAAGAATTTGCTCCTGATGGTACTTTTTCTTTTCTTTTCTTTTCTTTTTCTGTTTTTGCTTTTTGGTTTTGAATTATTTTTTTTGCAGATCAAATTGAACTAAATTATCAAGATTCTCTGACTTGTCTAGGAACTATTGTGGCAATGCAAGATGTTCAGCAACACATGTATATTACAGTTGAAGGTGCAGAAAACAAGTATAGTTTAGTTGGTGCAACTCATTATTCTCTTGTGGGAGAGAGGGCCCTTTTCAGGGTATGTAGTTTCTTGCTTCCATTCGCCTTTTTTCCAACTTTATGCATTGTTTTTTTTCCTCACTCGGCCAATGGTGATTGCTGTCCTTTAATCTCCAAAGCAATTCTGCTTCAGGTGAAATATCATTATCAGAGGAGATGGAAATCACCATCTCGGTGGTTCTCTTTGACTTCATTGCATGCCAAGAGTGATTCAGGGGAGCCACTACAATTAAAAGGGCGTCCAGGATCAAGTTTTGTTGACATCTCCAGCTCTAATGATAGTGGCTGGGGACTTTGGGGTATACTTCCGTCTAAGCCTGAAAGTTATGAGGGTGACTCTGAGCTAGCTTCATACAGTACTGTCGCCAAAAATATGTTTCACCTTGTAAACCGGAAGAATGACAGCTCCTTAGCTTTTGTTGATGGGATTCTGGAGTTTGTCAGCAAGCCTGGAAATCTATTCAAGTGGAAAGTTTTTTATGACCTCTCTTTAGCTCGTGAAAATCTGTTGGTAGATAGCTACTTACCGGAGGCATCTAAGACTAATGCACGACATATGCCACATTTGAATGAGGAAGGAACCTCTGGGGGAAGTGAAGATATCTCCTCTATTAATGTTAAAATTGAAAAACTTACCCTGACAATTGTTCATGAACTTTCAGATACAAAGGAAAAGTTCCCACTTCTCCAGGGATGCATAACAATAACTGAATTCATAGTGCAGATTCTATACACCAAAGCCAGGGTTATGAGCAGATTTTGGGTTGAGCTTAAGCACTTCGATGCACAGAGAAACTTATGGTGAGTGCACTGATGTAGTTTGAACTGGAAAGATTGTCTTCTGCTTTAATCTTGTAGTTTTGTTATTGCTGCAACCCTCATTCTTTCTCGAGAAATTAAGGTTCAACTGTTCCCCATTTTGTGCATGCAATTGCAGGAGAGAATTTATCAGGCCAGCTGAACATCGCATTTTTTATCGCTCGAGGTTCCAAATTCAGGGTTCAGAAGTTGGTTCACCTAGCGTGCCTGTTTACCTTTATGCTAGTGTTAAAGAGGTTAGGACAGATCAGTTTCTTGGCAGTTTAAAGAATTTTTTCTTATGACAGTGGATTTATATTTTTAAATTGACAGTTGGACATGTTGATAACCGAGCTCTCTTTGGACATACTTCTGTTTGTGATTGGGAAATTAAATTTGGCGGGTCCCTTTGCAGTGAGAAGCTCAGTGATTTTGGCCAACTGCTGCAAGGTTCTGTATTTCATTATGCAACTGCTTTCATATGCACCCTTCGATTTATGTTTGCTTTTGTGCCTTCGTGTCTAGGAAGCACGGACACCTCTCCTAGGTGGAGGTATGGTGTCCTAAACGGACGGACACCCCGACACCCTCCGGACACCGCCAATCGGTGTCGGAATTTTTTTATTATTTTTCTTAATTTCCGACACCGTGTCGGACACTTCGCCGAGGAGTGTCGGACACGGCATGGAGCAGTGTCGGACCATCTGCTTCTCTTACCTCAAGGCCGTCTCCTTTCTCTCGCCTCACGGGTGCCCTTCTGAGCCATTATCGACACGGATCTGTCGCCGGAGCTCAGTCGCCAACATCCCGAAGCCGAAGCCGACAGATCCAGTCGCCGTCGCCAGATGCCGAAGTAGCTGTCGCCATCGCCATCGCCAGAGCTCACTTGATCGTCGCCGGAGGTCCTCAGCCGCCATCGCTGACCCACAGGTACTTCTTCCTCAACCTCGTCTCCTTTTTCTTCGTCTCCCTTCCCCTCTCAGGAATCTGAAAGTCTCCTTCTATTCTGAAAGCTTGTCTCCTTTTTCTTTCTTCTTTTTTTGTCTCCATCTGCCAAGAGTCGTTTGACTCGTTTCTTCTTTCTTCTTTTTTTTTCCTTTTACTTAGTTATTTTGTCCAGTACTTTAATTTCAGAAATATTTTTTTGACTTAATTAATTTGTTAATTTAGATTGCAGAATGTATTTAATATATATTAAATATATATAATAAAAATATATTAAAAAAATAGCGGTGTCCTGCGGTGTCCAAAATCTGATTTTTTGGAAATTGCGGTGTCCGGTGTCCCGTCGGTGTCGGTGGCCGACACCGTGTCCGTGCTACCTAGCTTCGCGTGTGTGCACAGATGAGTGCATGCATTCAAGCTTCTGAGTTTTGGTTTTGGTGCCTCTGTTCATTTTTGTATTTTGCATGCGCATGTTCCAAACTGCACGTTTCTTGCAAGGCATTTTTGGTTGCTATATTCCGTGTTCTTTTTTGTTAGGATAGTAGTGTAACTTATGTTTTTGCATTTTTTTAGGCGTAACATATTATTTACAAAACAGCCAAAGCAGGAGCGAAGACCGGTACAAATCTTCTATATATACGCAGCAAGAAGTTGTTCAAGGAAAAATAAAAGCCTTGTGGGATTGAAACTCCTTCCTGCTCACAAAAAGGAGTAGACAAAAGGAGCCTCAACCCTTGAAACCAATTACTAAACACCCCCAAACATCCTATGAATGCGATATCTTCTCTTTCTTCCTCGTTTTATATGGAGACCAGCATCTCAACAGATCTATCACAGATCGCAGCATCACCTAGCAGCAGGTTCAAAAGGCAGAAAACCTGACAACGCTGGAGGTGGTCACCCCATCCTGTTTATACATATAGAACCAGTTCCCATATATTTTCCACCAGTTTGCACTGCGTTTCTGGCCGCCTCCAAAACTTTCTGGAGCCGCTGCATTCCAAATGGCTTTCTACGAAAATGAAATACAATCACAATTCACAAGTCCGTAATGCCAAATTATTAGACTTGACACAAAAGTATCCCATAAAATCATCCCTTCATACCATGATATCCTCCTTCCTTGAACCTCGCAGAATACAACCTGTCCATCAAGACTTATACTTGTTTGATCTCCCTATCTTGAAAATTCCTCCTAAAAACCGGCTGGAAAAATACAACCTCTGCCACCAAATTTCTTTAAAGCTTGCTAACTGAACAGAGATTGGAAAGAGTGACATAACATCAACTCACCAAGGGTCAAGCCAAAATCTCACCCAATTCCCGTTTCCTAACCGAATAGGAGCAACAAAAGATCCCCACCCTTTACTAATACCGATCCACATGCTGGAACCATAAGCCTACAAACCTCCCTGGACATCACAAACCTCTCCCTCCTTGAGTTTCTCAGGTACTAGTCTCCTCAAGAAAGCATCCCGTTCTCACAAATATCTCCAAAGCCATTTCCCAAGGAGTGCTTGAAGATGGCCAAGTCTTTGATCCCTTAACTCACCAAATTGAGCCGAAGAGTAAAGAACAATCCAGTTAACTAATGAGGCCTGCCGTGGAACCTTCCAGTCAGAAACCCTCTCCATTTTTTCCAGTCTCTTTGCCAAAAACCAAATGACCATAGGAGACATGAAAATAAGTGAGCAAACTGGAACAATACATTTTTGTGAGACTCAAACTCCCAGCTTTCGAGAGGTACCATCTGTTCCTCGCTGCCTACTGTTTATGAAACTGTGTCACCACTGGGTTCCGGCAAGCCACATCTTTATAGAAGCACCCAATGGGAGTCCCAAGCAATTTATAGCAAGCAGCTAATTCCACGCCCAAAGGATCTTCTAATCGAAACAAGCCTGAAAATTATAAAAGCACGATTGGAATTGATTTTAACTGTTCCACATCCGCGTCACCAATCAAGAGAGTGTTACCTGTAAAAAGGAAATGTGACACCTCCAGCCCCGCATCTTCCGACTCCTCTACCTCAAAACCTCCAAAGAAGCCTCAGCAGTCTACTCATGGCATCCATTACTGTCAAAAACAGGAGGGGCGTTAGTAAATCCCTGTCTTAAGCCCCTCGAAGAGAAAAAGAACCCAACAGGACGTTACCCATTATTGAGAGCTTTGCTGCGGAAATACTTTACCTCAGCCACTCTCTCCATTTCTCTTCAAAACCTTTCGTTTTTTTTTTCCTGTTGGTGTAAGCCAGCTCTGATAAGTCTTTCCGTAAGTATCTGGTGGGATCTGCACCTCCTAAAATGGAAAATTATATGCTCCAGATTGTTGGAGATATTATCGAGTTAGACTGTACAAGTGCAGCACTCTTGGTTGTTTGGCATCAGGTATTAGAGTTGGATATTTATTAGATATTGGGTAAGCAGTATCTTGTTTCTTTTTCTTCTGCTATAATTTTGATGTCTGGCCTGCTTAACATTATAGGTAACTAGGTAAGTTTAGTGTCTCATGTACTTTATGTGGAAAATTCTGCAGTTCATATTGTTGATTCTCTTTTTCTTTCTCCTCTCTCTCTCTCTGCACGTGCATCCATTTACCTCTTTCTCCCTCTTTTAAGAGTTTGTTATGCCAATTTTCAAAAATGGCAGATTGAAAACCAGACAGGCTTAACCCTTCTTGCTCAATTTTATGAAAAGCAAGCTGCATCAGTAGCCAGGAACCAGTCAACCACCATTTTCTTAAGGTACACCATATCTTAGTTATTTGGTCGGCATGTAAACAATTTTTGCTTGCATACGGCATTCAGTTCATTGCAGTAGTTTAAATTCAGATAAAGTTCCAGCTCTTTGCGGGGTCTTTGGCATTGTTTGTCATTCGACTTCCTATTTTGCAACAATTCCTTAATTTCAAAATAAAATGCACCACTAGATTCCAGTTGAAGAGGCTACAAAATAAGGAAGGACACTGGATTGATCGTATATGCTTTGAAGTCTTTGTATCAAAGCCTTTAGTCTGGTTCAGCAAGTTTCCAGGCACTTCCTGTCTTTCTTAGATAAAGTGTTGTAGAATAAACATTGAAGTTCTTGTAGTGGTGTGTGTGTGAATGCCACATACCACATTGAAGTTGAAGTATCTATAGAAATATATCTTCGATGCCGTCATTTCGAAATGTCTGCTTCAACCGCTGTTTCACCTCCCAAAGATCAAAGTTGGCTTGATGAGCGCAGATGAAAGAAGCGGGAGCAAGAAAACACTTACTGTATTTTTTGCCCTTCTACAGGGGCAAAGAGAAGCGCTTTTACTACTGAAAAAGCGAACGGCCAGCGTAAAAACTCAAGACTTAGCTGAGCATTGCTGTTTAAGAGTTCAGATGATAGGGCAACTTAGACTAATCCAACATGCCTTTGGTCAAGCATTTCTTGACTACAGTAAGAGTAAAAGAGGGGCGGATATGGACTAGGGTAAGGAAATGATTGGAGTGAGATATTACTGCAATTAAGGACATTGTGACTGAAAGTTGTTATAGATGCGTGGTCATGTGCATCAATCTCCGTCAGCTGCACAAATATGGTGTAGCGATTTGTGGTACAGATGCTCTAATCAACATCATTTAATGAAGGAGGGGTTTGCTAAAGATGTCAAGTTTTATGTAGTGTAGCAATTTCATTTATCTTCACCTACAGTTACCATCACTTTTGCCCCTAAGTTTCTTATTGATCAAAAGTGCATCTTCTAGTGTAGATGGACCTGTTAACAAGATAAGGTCTGTGATCATCTATGGAGCACTCATGTCTTACAGAAACAGAAGTTGTTGCAGCTTCCTGTTATGGCTATTTGCCTTGAAAGTGGAACTTACGTCATTGTCATATTTAATACAGTTGAGTTTCTTTGGTATAGCTCCCTTTATTTTTCGCTGGGAGACAGAGAATGTAATTAATATCTAGGTAACTTGAGCCGTTGGGGTGCCCCTCGGTTCCTGGACGACAGGCAACCAAATGCGTGATGAGCTGTTTTTAACACAAGTCACATATTCTGATGGAGCTGGAATGTCAAAAAAGACAAGTTAGCTGGTAAAGTAGTAGAACTGTATTGTTTTTTAGTTTCAACATCTTCCCTTCACAGCTGCTATCTAGCGTCAATAATGTCTATCTAATCGTGCTGGTACTTAACTCCTATTGTGTGCATTCTACTTGTAAATGCGTGCTACTTGTTTATTGGGTGTTCGAAGTATGCTGATCATTGTGTTTTGGGGTGTTTGTTTATCATGGTCATTGTCTGTTTTAAAGGCACTTAGCTATAGTGAATCAAGACCGAGAAGCATCTTTTGTCTCACTCCAGCTGGCAGAGCAAGGAGCCTCTTCAACTTTGCCGATTCATTGTTCATTGTTAGAAGCTAGAACATTTGCTTGGAGAACTCGAATAGCCTCACTACAAGGTGTGTTCAGGTCCTCTACTCCCTATACAGTACGCATCCATGGTGTGTTGATTTGCATATGAGGGGGAAAGGTATAGTTGGTCTGTCATTTGGGGTAGCAATATGCTTAGGATAATTTGTTTGGTTTTCTTTGGTCGGGTATGTTGGCATTTAACTAGTGAAGTTTGTACACTAGTTCATGGATTCAGCATCAGTTGATGTTCCAAGTTCAGTGAGCCATGGGCCCAAAATCTTAAGTGAAATGTATTCTGGCTTTGCTATAGAGGCATTGGCACTTGTACTCACATTTGAAGAGTTGAACTGACTAATGACACGTAGATGTTAAAGAGTTAACAGTTCATATTTTCGTCAGTTATATAACACATTATGTCTTCCAGAACCAGAATGCGTTGTTCGTCATATACTGCATGAGTCAGAAAGAGTGCTTAAATCTCTGGAGGAAAACTTTGAACAAATTTTAATGGCAATTGTATAGCCATATTTTTGCAGTGATTTTATTAGCAATCATCAGCTCATTTTGTTAGTGGTTTCCTTCCTTCTAGTAATGATCTTATAATACGATTTAATATACGGATCATAATATAACTTGGCGTACTTTCTCATCCTTGATCAGATTCAAAAACCTACCCCGGGCCATTTGTTGTGGTCAAAGTTTCACGAAGAACTGAGGTATCCTTCTCTAATCGCTGTAGCGAACATGGTTTAACATCCCCCTTTCCCCACATAATCAATTCGTCTTTAATGTTTTGTAGGATGGTTTGTCTATTGCGGTTTCTCCTTTATTAAAAATACACAACGCAACTGATTTCTCCATGAAGCTGAGATTTCGACGGACTCAACAAAAGGAACCTGAGTTTGCTTTTATTGATCTCAAGGCTGGGGATACAGTTGATGATTCTATGACAACTTTTCGTGCCATTAAATTGTCAGGTGGACTGAAGAAGGCATTGATGTCTGCAAGTGTTGGTAAGTTGAACTCTTATCTTCCTTTCTTCGTGAAGTGTATTTCTGCTATCGTGCTCCATAGTAACTTATGTTACATGGAGTGGCCAGATCTTTGGTCAGCCATGCTTTTGAGTTTTGATAGCAAAACCGCACTTATTCTCTTGAGCAAAGGAAGAAGATCGTCATGTTGGCTTGTACATCATTTGCACGTGTTAAGAAATCTGCCCTTCATGCATTTTTGTCTGATACCAGTTGGGGCTATGCGAGAACTCAACCTGAAAAGGTTGCTATTCACCCCAAGAATCACCCCCTACCTACGCCTTGTGGGACTTCATCAGTCACTTTTGTTTGCAAGCTTTACGTCTCTGCAATGCCGAACCCTACCTCTTTGGCACGTTGGCCATTGTTAGAGTGGACACCTTGGGCATAGAAAGGGAAGAACGGGCATTTTTCTCTGCCTTTATCACCATTTTATTTAAGGTTTTGGAAACATGGAAACAATTGCAGGAGTGCAGCCATTGTTAGAGTGGACACCTTGGGCATAGAAAGGGAAGAACGGGCATTTTTCTCTGCCTTTATCACCATTTTATTTAAGGTTTTGGAAACATGGAAACAATTGCAGGAGTGCAGTAAGTGGAACGCTAATAAATGACAAGTCAGAATTAAGCAATTAAAGTCATATCTATACCGATCTGGGTAAAGCAGTGCAAATAAAAAGGAGTGGCCTAATTGTATTTTTGTCTTGGGTACCTTGTTAAGCTACACTTGAAGCAGTTAGCATAACAGGACCCACACATACAAATATACACGTAGATGGGTAAATATCTTTTACAGTAGTAGCTGAAAACTAATTCTAAGAGAATAGATTAATTAACTATTTAGTTTGAACCATTTCACATTAAGGTCATACTGAATCCTTCACTAGTCTTTGAGTCTCTAAACCTAAAGAAATTTTGCAGAAACAAACTGCTATGATTCTATTCTTTGCTTGATTTTAACCTTTTTCACATTAAGCCTCAGATAGATATCTATACTACCTAGTAACCATACCCACCGACATCATAGGGTAGAAATGGGTACGCCGTGAACCATACTTACCTATAGTACAAATCTACCCTTACCAGATAATAATGCTTCTAATGAATAACTTTGTGAAGAAACAAAAAAGGAAAACATTTGGTTTGATGGTTACGCTGGTGAGATCTACGCCATGGCTCGCTAACTGACTGCCTCTCACCCTTGCCTTGGGACCAGATTTGAGCCTTAATAGGGACATTTTTGATTAATTTCTGTGAAGGGCATAGTATATCTTCTACTTACTGGTTTATCCACCCGATTGTATCCCACCGTTCTGTTAGTGTATCATTGCTTTGTCACTTCACTCCAGCACAGTGGTTTAAGTGATCTAAGAACCTACTCGGGCTAAGCAGCCCGTTGAATCGGCTAGACACATGCTGATCCATTAGTCCTTTCTGGTCTTCTCACGCTGTAATGTTTAAGATACATAATGGAATATCAGAATGTCTGTGATCGCAGCAGCCCTTTCTTCTTTCTCTATCCCCTCTATCTTCCCTTAGACCATACATTGAAACCCTTAATGCTAAAATTCCTTTGGTATTGCCACCTTCCAAACTAGTTCTCACTACTTGTTTGGCACTCTATAACTCTACTGGTATGATATTTAATGTTGCACTATCAAGATTGTGCGTGTTATCATAAGTATGTTAGTTCGGACAGCAAAGCAAATTTTTCTCGTCTGAATGCTTGTTAACCCCAAAATCATGTGAGATTGGTAATTGCCTTGCAGGTAATTTCCTACTTTCTTTTAGACCTGAAATTACACAGAACTTGAGAATTTCCGAGAAAGCACATGCAGTGGATTGGTCAGATGAGCTTGAAAGCGGAAAGGCAGTTCGTCTTTCTGGACTGTTTGATAAATTAGGCTACCGGGTCCGGAAGGCGTTTTCTGTTGAATCAGTGAAATGTTCCTTTAGCACTGAACATTGTTCTCTCCGTTATGATGATGGACGTGTCGCTAACCTACATTTCCTTATTCAGAGCACTAGAAAAGATGTTCCGGTTGTACAGCCTGACGGCTCTGGATTTGACAATGGAAACAGAAATACACCAGTTGCGCTACAAGTTCAGAAGGAAATCTTTCTTCTTCCTACTGTTCGTGTTTCCAACTTGTTACATTTAGAGATACATGTGCATTTGACTGATAAAGGTAAACGAGGATAGAAGCTATTTGATGAATTTAGTTTGACTTGTGTTGTTGCAACTAGTTATTTTCTTGTGCAGATCCACGTGCCAATATTAACTCTGACGAAATAGGCAAACCGGAGATTATTACTTGTGGATCAACTGTTAACTTTTATGCTAACCCCGCGTCACTATTTATTACTGTTACTTTGGCTGCATTTAATTCAAGCTCCAAACCCGTCAACAGTGGTGACTGGGTGAGAAAGTCACAGAAGCAGAAAGATGATGTCCATGGTTTGAATATTGAGTTGGAGTTTGGTGGTGGGAAGTATTGTGCTATCTTAAGGTTATCTTATGATCGTAGGGGCATATTGGAGGTAATTATCCTGAACCCATTGATCAGTCAGACCTTCTGTTGAAACGTTAAATCATGCCTCTGTGTGCAGGCTTTGATCTTTACATCATACACACTGAAGAATGACTCAGATTTTCAATTGTTTTGTTTTGCACCTAATCAGAAGCCTCTATCTCGGTGATCTCTTAGTTTTTGACTGTGTTTAAAAGTCGTTATTCTATCCCTATTTTGGTTACAACATTTACCTTCATGTACGCAGGGATGAAGTTGAAAACCTTGGTTCTGAAGTTTCTCCAGATCTAGGATCTGTTCTGCCTCCAAAGTCAACTAAATCATGGTTCCTGAAGTAATACAATTGTTTTCACCAACAAATGTCCCTCTATTTAGATGCCAAAACAATCCCTCGATAGCATAGTTTGTCTGTTTTTAACTGGGTTTTTTCTTGTATCTTTATGTACATATATATGTGATTAATTGGCATCTCATTCACTTCTTTTTGCTACTGATAGATACAGTAAGGTGCATCTAAAATTGTTGGTGGAGAAAGCATCGGAGGCACTGTTAGACTTGGATGCTTTATCAGGCCTTACAGAGATAGACCTGAAAGCTGAAGAAGGACCTGCACTCACATATATCACAAGGTTGGGTGTGTCTTTAAGGCCATCCATGAGTGAGGTAGTTCCATCGCAAACAGTATCTATCAACCCCCGCTATGTTGTATTGAATGAATCAGAGGATGCTATTATCATCCGCCAATGTTATTTGGAGGTTAGATCTTGTTCTATCTATTTCTAGATATCTCCTTTTTACATGTGAGTCAGAAATATTTTAAATTCTGTTGTCATTTAATTTTGAGAAGGGCGACATGGAAAGGTTGATTTGGGTCAAAAGTAAGGAGAAAAAGGCATTACAGCTGCGGCATGGATTCAGGAAAAAGAGAGAATTTAGTATCTTTGAGAACTTTCTTAGGAAGCATAGAAATGATCAGGATGATTCTTTACTATATATTCAGTTTCGACCAAATCAGCATGGGTGGGGTTGGTCAGGTCCGGTATGTGTTGCTTCACTGGGACGTTTTTTCCTGAAGTTCAGAAGATCAATAGACCATACTGTGCAAGAATCAAATGATGTAGCAGTAGACAACCAGAACTTACTGCAGTTTGCAGCTGTTCATGTGGTAGAAGAAGGTTCAAGTCTTGTTTTGTGCTTCAATCGCAGACCAAATATGGACATGCCTTACCGGATTGAGAATTGCCTGCATGATGCATCTATAACTTTCTATCAAAAGGTTTTCATAATCGCCATCCCATTCTTTATTACACTATGCTGGTCACCGACTAAAATTTCTGCAAAATGCTACACATATATAAGTATGTTTCCTTTTTTTTGGTGGAAAATTTATAGAGTTCAATGGAGCCAGATATCCTGGGATCTGGACGAAGTGTCAATTATGTCTGGGATGATCTAACACTTCCTCGTAAACTAGTGATCCAAATTGATGGTAAGTTTCTCTTTCAATGCTTTGTTCAGTTTATTGCATATTACTCTCTAGTCCGTTTTCCATTTGACTGCTTTTGACAATCTAACTATAATATATATCTCCTATCTTAATGAAATTTGTCCTTGCTAAAATTGTTAGATTCAATCAGGAATTGTTTTTGTCTGTTTCTTCTTGTCCTCCTATAAAAAATGATTTCTCCTACACTCCAAAAGCAACTCGACGTCCAGAAACCACCATAAGCCGTGAAGCTCAACACACATCTGATACTAAATGTCTAGATGGTTTGGTGAGTTGACCAAGTGTTATGGTAATGGAAATCTGAGTAAATTGTGTTTTTTCTTCCTTTCCTCTTTTAGGCTTGCATCTACTCCGCGAAGTCAACTTGGATAAGGTGCGAGCATGGAAACCAATCTATAGATTTGGGAAACAAAGAGGGTTGGGATCCCATTTACCACTTGGTAAAAAGTTCGGAGACCAGATAAGAACTGGTCAATCAAATGACATGGAGATGGTAAATCTGGGATATGAGATATATGCAGATGGCCCAACCCGAGTTTTGCGTGTTTGCGAGTTCTCTGATTGTCGCAAGGGGAATACGGTGTTCCACACTGGTGCAAAAATGAGACTAAGAATCTCTTATGTTGCACTCCACTTAATGGAACATGCAAAGCTGGTAATTGCTTAGAGCGCTTTGTTTATTTATTTGGTTAAACTACTTGAAGAGTTGACCTTTCTTTTTCACGCTTTCCTCCGGGCAAGGAGATTTTAATATAAGATATTTCTTGTTGGTGTTGTCCCTCCACTGCTTCCATGCTCAAATTCTTGTATAGACCTTCAATCTGTGATTCTTAATGTGCACCAAAACATATGTCATGCTACATGTTATATGATTAGATTTCCAAAATTCTGAGGTCCAACACCCCCCCCCCCCCCCCTCTCTTCCCAAAAAAAAAAGCGACATAGCTAGTTCTTACCACATTTTTCTGCCACTAATGACGCTTAAAATGAGCCATCACTTTGAGTACAGTATGTTCAAGGCATTTTCTATATGAGTTTCTGCTATGCTCCTTTGTTATTAACTTCTTTCGTACCATTTGTTCCCCACCTAAAAAACTAAGCCTTGATTATTTGTTCGAATTGATTTGACATGAACTTTCCACTTGGTTGCCGACCTGTGCAAGCGCATGATTTCATTGGTTGGGAATAGTTAGAACAGTGCTTGATGCTGTGTATTTCACGGATACTTTCACAAGTGCTGCATTGCTTTCACTGCTAACTTGTTTTTCTAAGCTTTACTTTGGTCTCCATATCACTGTTTTCTGGGTTTTATACCCAGAATAGCACCACAATGCCAGTCAGGTCACTTTGTCTAGCCCAGTTGTCAATTGATTAAAGCAAGTTATTATTTTGAATGGCCTTGGCATCATAAGTCAATTTTTCCAACCTTAAGTCATTTTTCGACCTTGCCTTTGACTACATCTTTCTCAATTCTTACCACTTTGAAATAAGAGATTGTATTAGTCCTGGAAACTGTGTAGGGAATATATTTGATCCATAGCCTTTGATATCAAAATGCTGCTTTAGATGGGAAACTTAATGTAATTGATCTGTAGTTTGTGTAGGTTAGAAAGGGCTTGTAAAGTCACCTTTTTTGTAGGAAGAATAGGATATTGGCTTTAAAGGTTGAATATGTATTTGGCATGGTCTTGGAAATTAAGCTTGTTGTATGTTCAGGAGTTGCAGGATAGTGAACGCCCAAATCCGAAGGCAACAACGTTACCACTAAGTATTCAGACAACAAATCACCACTAAATAATCTTATGAAGGCAGAACAGAGCAACTGAATATCCTTCATTTATCAACTTAAAAAAATCCTACCAAATAAATCGAGCACTTATATTTCCAATCTGCGATTAGAAATCCATGGTTTTGAACAACAACTTGTATGCAAATTGAAGAGAGAAAAATAAATAGTCGAGCCCCCTGAGCATCCACTAAAGAGCTTAATCCGGTAAGCAGCTCAACAGTCTGCTCAACCTGTGGGGAGGAAGGAGGTGAGTTTCAATAGCCATGCAAGGTAAAACACCACTGAGTGGCAAAGAAATGATAAATAACTAGAATAGCACCACATAGGGGCAAACGGACAACTATCACAAAAATACTAGTCGAATAGGAAGAATCTTATTCTCGATATAAGAGGCCATCACAACATTTTAAAAGTTGGGAGGGAAGGATGTGGTTTGTTGAGTGGAAAATTTTAAATGTTGAGGCTATTCAAAGGGTTGAAGACTGATTAGTAGTTTGCAAGCGGAGAGTGTGGCTTCTCTCAGTCCACTAAATAGTCTTTGTTTCTTGCTTGGGAATCTGTATTCTATGTGGTCCAGCCTTCTCGTGTACAAAGCTAATTAGGAAAAGGGACTGAAATTGGTTGGGAGGTATTAAAGAGGTTTAGTCCGGATCTCTTAAAGGAGATGACTCATCCACTTGTCTGTTTCATCTCAAATCTGGTCACCAGAAGATCCCATGCAGCCTTTGACTTACGTTGGGCAGCCAAAGCTTAGGCCCAATGAAGTTGTAGGAGTGAAAGAAAGTTTTCACGAAATATGCAGTGAAATCCTCGTATGAGAAATCTAGGAGACAAACGTTAGGGATAAGTATCAGCCTTGTGAACCTCAGCTTATATCTGCTTTTTTACTTGATTCAATTCAAATTAGAAAGATGGGAGGCCTCTTGTGGTTTAGCCTTGTGTACTATAGTAGTATATCTAACTTTTGGTGGAATTATTCAAATTTACTTCTCCTAAACTTTTCCTCTTATTTTTTAATATACAGAAGGAGGTAGATACCAGTGAACCATCTGTTTATACTCCTATCACAGTTATGAGAGTTGGGAACATCAATCTGGATTCTGTATTTACTGGTCAGCGTAAATTTAACCAGATCAGAATACAGGTAACTCTTACTCACCTGCCGGTTCATTCACTTTGCTGATCTCTCGTTCTGTGCTTTTAGGAATTTCTGTGGGGATTCTGATTCGCTTTCTTATTTCACTCCATAACATAATATGTTATAATGCAGTCACTAAGTGCGGATCAAAAGTGGGTGGGAGCTCCTTTTGCAGCAATGCTTCGCGGGCATCAACAAGAATACGTTGACATAAATGATAGTGTGCTTCATGTTGTTCTTATTCTGCTTTCATCCCGTTCCAATGTTAAACAAGTTAAATATTTATCCATTGTTCTTCAGGTAAAAGAATTACAATTACTAGCATTTTTAATATGTCATCTTCAATTTTCCCCCTTATTATTCAATAAGATTTGCTAAGAGCCCACATCAAGTCCAATGACTGTTCGAGTTAGGGCATCTCCACTAATTGCCAATTGGTTTTGGGTTGGATGCTCTATATTAGAACAAGGGCGTGGTTGTGCTCCATTTATGCTTGCTTATGCCCTATCCTGTCATGACATTGATGCTATCTGTCATGCTAGTTAGTGGTCCCGATGCTCCTGTCTTCTTGCTCTCTTTGCCAAGCGTGAAGAGAGAAGGGGGTTGGGTGGAATGGATTGAGAGATTTGTTCCACATCTGAATTCCTAGGCTTCCTTCTCCAGTAGATGATCTTGATATTCAATTATGCAAACATATGCGCGTTTGTGCCTAAAATATTCATGGCCAGTCGCCTTCTTACATTGTTAACATATATATCGAGTATGTGAGAAATCGCACTTAGCTATTATCTATTCTGCTGGCCATGGCACGTGCACCTTTAATAACCTTTAGCAACACTAATAACGGTATCTTATCCACAGCCACTTGATTTAAACGTCGATGAGGAGACGCTAATGAAAATAGTCCCATTTTGGAGAAAATCCCTCAGTGACCCTAGTACTCCAAGCCGGCAGTATTACTTTGATCATTTTGAGATCCACCCAATAAAGGTTTGAAGTTCTAATCACCGTAGGTGTTTAACCTTTTTTAATTATTTTGTTCATAATCATGACTCTAACTCACATGTGTTCTTGTATGCTTCTGAAGATCATCGCAAGCTTTCTTCCGGGGGGGTCATATTCCAGCTATAGCTCAACCCAAGAGACTCTGAGGTCTTTACTGCATAGTGTGATAAAGGTCTGACAGC
Organism: Escallonia herrerae; assembly: GCA_033070095.1. Classification (NCBI taxonomy): domain Eukaryota; kingdom Viridiplantae; phylum Streptophyta; class Magnoliopsida; order Escalloniales; family Escalloniaceae; genus Escallonia; species Escallonia herrerae. The sequence continues at coordinate 252,982 of JAVXUP010001152.1, read as the reverse complement.
AACAGAAAAGAAGTATTTGTTTGTGGTGTTGTCATGTCAAGGAAGTGCTATATGACTTCTTTCTCTGTTATCTTTTTATCATATGGTTTATTGGGGTGTGGGCTTGTGTTTATGGTGGTATCAACTTGCTTTCTTGTCTTTAGATCCCAGCAATTAAAAAGAAGACTGTAGAGCTCAATGGGGTCCTTGTTACTCATGCTTTGATAAGTAAACGTGAATTGTCTATCAAGTGCGCGCAGCATTACTCCTGGTAAGCCTCTTAGCTAACTGTTTCTGCTACGAATTATATACTTCTAAGTCTTAAATTAATGTTTCTCCAGGTATGCCATGAGAGCGATCTATATTGCAAAAGGAAGCCCATTGCTTCCACCAGCCTTTGCTTCTATTTTTGATGACTTGGCTTCATCCTCTCTCGATGTCTTTTTTGATCCTTCGAGTGGTTTGATTGATCTTCCTGGTCTCACCTTAGGTATCTATCTCCTCTCTCTTTCTCATTCCTAGTTTGTGTCGTCAATCTGCCTTAATATTGAGAACCATATGGGCGGATTTGTCTATCCAATGCACGGATTTTTTTGTTATGTCATATGATCAATTGCTCTATCAAATGCATGATGTGCGATAGTGTATATATCGACATATATGTAAAACACAGGCTCTCGCAACAGGGGCTGTTGTCAGAGCAATAGTAGTCCTTTAAATACTTATTTAATTTCTCGCAACAGAAGCTGATGTCAGAGCAATAGTTGTTCTGAAAAATGAGTCATTTAATATCTCTCCTTTCCTACACAGCTGGTTACCATCATCACTGAGCCATGTTCAAAACTGCTCATGCCTTACACCTATCAAGAATAAGTAATACCCACTTGGCAATCTATCACCACATCTTTCACACAGATGATCAATCACTCCTCCGATCAGACGTCCTATACTGTAGAATATTCAATTCGAACCTAAACACAGTCTCCACTCTTTCAAGATTTGAACCACTATCGAATAGTAACAATATTGGCAAAGCCGCTTCAGATCTGAAGCAGAACTAGGTGTTCCCTTGAAATGGGCATTAGCTTCCGGAATTGCTCACAAAAATTTCTGTTCATCACCTTCTTCCTCTATACATAAGATACGAAATATTGGACTCGATCTGTGTTAGGATCGTCATAGGATGAGGGAAGAAGATAAGAGAATAAGAACAAGATTCCTAAGCCATAGTTGTTTTGCTTGTGGAGATTATGCATCTACTAAGAGCAACTGGTGTCCAAGTTTTGTTTTGTCTTTTGAAGATGAAATGCTTTCACCCGGAGAGTGCTTGATAGGAAGGGGTCTGAATGACTGACAGGCAAACTTAAGAGAGAGAAAGGTCAACTTTGTCTTTTTAATTTTAAAGCTTATTGTTGCTCTGGAACAGCCCTTCTTTGTTTTGGCAATGGGAGCTCCCCTTAACGGATATAGACAAACATGATTACTAACTTAATACTTCATAAATGAGTGCATTACTGAATGACATTGGTGCATTGGCAAGGATGTTTTTGCACCTATGAAGGTAAAATGACAAAATTGTCTCTACTAAGGCGCTCCAATGGCTGTGGCTCATCATTTATCAATCAAATAAAAAGTTATTTTATGTACCAATTCTTACATCTCCTACTACTGGTGGGGTGACAGCTAGTTTAGGCTCACCATTGAAAACAGTTCTGTCTATGTTTATAAGAGCTGTAACAGTTCCATAGAAATGCAGAAGTCTAGTGGCATCAAATATATTATAGAGGAAGAGGAAATGTGGCCTCTATTTGTTGATTATTTTTTAGTTATTGTTGATGTACATGAACATAAATTATGGTTGATACTCAAAGGAGGCAGATTTGAGTTTGCAATCGTGTTGGATGTTATAAAATTTCTGCAAAAGATGTGTCTCAGTCTTTGTTTTGGTAATGTGTACGGACATGTATAAGGATGAATCTGCAGAAAACAAATTCGAAAAAAAGAGTATCAAATTGGATGCATACCACTCTAACATGACAGAATACAATGCTCTCTTATATACTTGTTTCTTATGATACTTCACTGATGCTAGAGTTTCCAGATTGTGACCCTTGATTACCTGAACTATTGAGAACAGGTACATTCAAACTTATCAGCAAATGTATAGATGGCAAAGGGTTCTTTGGGACAAAACGATATTTTGGTGATCTGCGAAAAACTGTGAGTTCTTTTTCATCCATTTCATATATGCCAGCTACTAGAGTTGCCTATAATCTCATGGCGTGTTGGTTCTACAGCTTAAAACAGCAGGGTCAAACGTACTCTTTGCTGCAGTTACTGAAATATCAGACTCAGTCCTGAAAGGAGCCGAAACAAGTGGATTTAAAGGAATGGTATAATTCATTTTTATTCTCTCTCTGATAAGGTGAATCTCAATGTAACTGAGTTGAAAAGCGTGGCGATTTCCATGTCTATGGTTTTCCTCAGGTTAGTGGTTTTAATCAAGGAATACTGAAGTTAGCAATGGAGCCGTCAGTACTCGGGAGTGCTTTTATGGAAGGCGGCCCAGATCGCAAAATTAAGCTTGACCGAAATCCTGGGATTGATGAGGTAATTTGCCATAGGGATGGATGTATGGTTGAGATCTTACGTACTTTCTAAGGTCCCCCGAATAAGTTTAATGGAATTTGAGTTTTCAAAAAAACAACCATTTGGATTACCTACTCTAATTGCCACTGTTTTGAAGCTAATCAAAGGTAGAGAGATGTCCAATTTAGCATAATACATATATAGCAGGAAAGAATTGGACAAGGCACCTCTTGACCTTGGCTTGAATTGAAAAATGATACAGATGATGCGAGTATATTATGCAATCCAAAAGTTTTTTTTCTTAGAAATCTGATCTTCATATCAAGTTGAGCACCTTAGTAAATAGTTACATATTTACACACAGAAGAATGCATTTTTCTTTTTGCGGGATTTAGACCAAAGTACTAGAGGTTGTGCCGCTATTCCACGTCAAAGGAGCTGCAGTATCGTATTGCTTCTGTTGTTTGCGACCTTGTGGGGTTATATGTTTGATTCGTGAAAAGCAGAAAGTATGGTATGTGGGAGCTTGCACTCTTCATGCTTCGTGGAGTGTGTGAAAGAAAGGACGATTGAAAATGAGAGACACTAGTGAAAGTCAAGGTAATTTTGCTACAGATTTTGTTTCTTTCGACTGAGGAGATAAGCACTTGATCTGTATCGTCTTTACTTGCAGTGAAATAGCAGTTAGGTATTGTTTTATACAGGTTTCACTGTTTTTCTCTAATTTTACTGATCACTTTTAATACCTCACTGCACCAATTTCACAGCTCGACTTTCTTTGCAGCTTACAAGCCCCTTTATCCCATGAGCACTCCCAATCAACACACCTTGCTTGCTCTTGTTTTAAATAATTTTGATTGAGTGGCTTTAAAATCTTACCGTTAGCAATGAAATTGATATTGATTGACTGGAATTAGTGATATCATCGTGGCAACTTTTACCGAGAAGACACCAACTTTCTTGTATGGTATATTTCATTCTCCACTACTTTTATATGCAGTTATACATTGAAGGATACATGCAAGCTATGTTGGATACAATGTACAAACAAGAATATCTCAGGGTGAGAGTCATTGACAACCAGGTAAGTTCTTTTTATGTCATGTTATTTAAGTGACATTTTTAGTGATGCATCAGTTCTATGTTTCCAAGTCATTTGGGATGGGTCGAAATTCCATCTGTTGCCCCCCCCCCCCCCCCCCTGCTCCCCCACCCGGGAAACATTTCTTATATTTTATTGGATGTTACTCTCTTCAGTACCACCCAAACTAGCTTAGATTGAGGCTTTGTTGATCATTGCCTGGCACATGCTAAATTCCATTTTGAGTAGCGTTGATCATGCCTTAAACAAATTTTCAGGTTGTCTTAAAAAACCTGCCGCCAAACAGTTCTCTTATAGAGGAGATCATGGATCGCGTGAAGGGATTCCTTGTAAGCAAGGCGTTGTTGAAAGGAGATTCTTCAACTTCTCATTCTCTACGGCATCTTCGAGGAAAAAGTGTAAGTGCCACTCTCTCTCTCTCTCTGGATGGGGAGTGTAGTGTCATGCCCCGTTCCACTCGTGTGTTTGCTGTCGAACTTGGTGGAGATGTTGCACTATAATAAGAATTTGAACTGCACCAACCGGTTCACTTGTTTCGTGCCCGTTGGCGATGTGCTCTCTCCCTTTCCCTCCCTCCCTCCACCCCCCTCTCTCTGTCTCTCTCACACACACACACACATATAGAGAGAGAGAGAGAGAGGTATGTATGCCCAATTGTTTGACGAGCTTCTAAATGTCATGGAGTGACTTAATGAGGTAGTGTCTCAAGTTTAATGTGCATTTGAAGCTCAAACAGAAGAGTGATGACAGAAAAGACGCCCCACACTAGTTGCACCCCTTTCGTCGCTATCATTTTTCGTATAAAAACTTTACGGCATTATGCATCTGCTCAAGTCACATAAAGACCAACCCTAGTGTACAACCCTAAACCAATCTATATGTGAGATACTAATCGAGCATTTTTCCTAGCAGGAATGGAAAATTGGACCTACCGTTCTGACTCTGTGCGAGCACCTCTTTGTCAGTTTTGCAATACGTGTGCTGAGAAAGCAAGCTGGTAAGGTTATGGTGAGAGTGAAGATGAGAGGAAAGTTGGAGGGTGATGATCAGAAAGCCATTGTCCGAGCATCCACAGCTGAAGAACCAAAGGGGAAGCTTGTCTGGAAATGGGGTTTTGGCAAGTTTGTTTTGTCAGGTATTGTTGCGTATCTCGATGGACGGTTATGTCGATCCATTCCTAATCCGGTAGCAAGGCGAATTGTTAGTGGCTTTCTTTTGAGTTTTCTAGACAAAAATGACGACGACTGATATTATGCAAATTATTTAGGTTAGCAATCCCCCCAGAATTATACTTCCACATAGGGCTTGGGTGTTCTTTTCATAGAGCGTATTACGAATCCCTTCGGCCTACGTCCCATTTACAACGTAGGTTGGGCCACAAGAGGCTAGTTGAGCGTTACACAAGAGTTCTTGGACTACACTACATTCCGTGGAGGAGGAAGAGTTTATTGAAAATAGGGGAAGGGACTACGGCTCTAATAATGAGCTTACTTGTTTGTATCACTTGGCTTTCTTTCTCTCTCTCTTTTAGCACGGGTAACTCCTCCTTAAAAAGTATCCTTAAGGTGCCTATTTTATAAATGGAAGGTGCTGGTAATGGGCTAATGACCTTCAATTGTAGAGAATACCTGACTCCTAGAAAGCCCAACCCACGCCCCTCCCTGACCGAATGAAGGCAGTTCGTGTTCACCAAAGCCCTCTCGTCGGCCAGAACGACCTCCTCGCTATCTTACTGCACACGCTCTGTGCGCAACTTTCAGAATCAAGATGGAACTCTAATTACGGCACCTTTCAGTTTTTACTCCTTTAACTTTCGTAAAGCCACGTAGGCAAAATTTGCCCAAACTCCTGCCTTCCCCTCTATTAAATTGAAATGATTTCAAAAAGATGAAAAGGTTGGTTGTAGCCTCGTGGGAGAAGGCTACAACTTGGAATGAAAATTAATGATCACTCAATATGATTAGTAGTACAAGCCAAATACTAGTGCTAAAGGTTCTTGTGAAAATGTCGTTAATCATATTGACTAATCGTTAATTGCTACAGGAGATAAGAACTAGAAGACAGACGGCTGCCATCCGGTTTGCAATCAAAATCTTGTTATTTAACATTTGGCAATATATATGCGAAGGATAGGGTGGACAGTACGCCCTTTGTTTGGACAAGGAAACTACTTATCTGCCCACTGTTTTTCTCTTGGAACAATTAAATTAAAGCACTTTAAAAATGCCATTTCCAGTGCGACGCAGACAAAGTAACTCGTTTTCTGTTGGAAACTCGGCGGACCCAGCCCCAGGTATTAGCCCATGCTTCGTGACGTGGATGTTTGGTCCACTCCAAAAATTTTGCCAACGCTGTGAAGGAACATGATGTTTGTTCCTCACTTTTCCGTGCAAATACTTGGTCCAAGTTAGATAACGTTGTATATACTTCTAGATTCAGATCAGTGTCACGCACTCATTGTGTTGCCGCTTAATACGGAGTTGCTCAGACCACAAAACGGGACTGGTGTGCAATGTGAAAGCCTGATTCACTGGCCGTTCTGTTGGACTTTAAAACTGTCAGACGCGAAAAGATTCTATTGAAAAAAAGACATGCGCCTCGCTTAGGTATAACCCGTCATCTCTGTGTGAGAATGTCAAGAGATCCGTGATAATAGACAATACTAATTTTTTTTTAATTAAAATCTGAAATGAGAAAAAGGCAAGTGCCTTATTCATTAATTAAAAACGTCGTCGCAAAAAATAATAATTTGATATATTCTGTCGTAAAATGGCAAAACCAAAAGGGCCTTTTTTTTATGTCCCGTTCGTGAGGCTTGAACCGAGGGGACCCCCAGAAATCCACCACAAGAAAACCAGTCAGCATTCAACCCACAGAAACTTGTGTGTGGCACCTCTATATACAGGACACAGCACGGCCTTCCATCTTCATCTGCTTCACAGTGATCTTAGTTAGAAATGGCCTTTCTGGTATCTAAAAGCCAACCATCCTTCACAGAAACCAAAGAGGTGAGCTTATCAGAAGGTAAAGATGATAATGAAACTACAAAGTCAGTCACAAGCCATATTTACCTGAAATCGTCATCAGCTCAAGCTGCCGCCGGAACTCTAGACAAAAATGTCGTGCTCCGCCGCATTCGCTACCACAAGTCCTTAAAGAAGGTCAAAAGCACCTTTCAGGCTCTGCTGAACAGCTCAAATGAGTGTGTGCAGGATGAGCAGAAATGGCTTGAACAGGATGATGCTTTCTCAGCTCCCTAGATTGAGGACTACGCAGCCACACCTCCAGTACAGAGTGATCCAGAAGATGGCTTCTGTTGCTGTCTGAGGTGACTCTGACACGAATCCGGCCCCAGTACCGAAATTTGGCTCTTCTCCAGCTAGGGGATTAAAATCCCAGCATGTCGGGAAACCAACTCCATACAGAAGGTTTTGTGAACAATTGTTGAAAGAACTAGCGCGGGTGCTAAACTTGTAGTAGTAGCTAATCTCAAAAGAGTAGATATCTTAGAACTGGAAAGCATGTTTGCCTTTTCTCTTCACTGGGTACGATATTGGTGTCCAAATGCTTTAACAGAGAGCCAAAGCAAGAACTATCATAAAATTCAAACCAGTTTATGTAGGAGATAAGAAAAGGGCTGCAACAAAAGAGTTTCACTCTAGACATCAAGAATCTCACATTGCACAGCATAAATTTACTGTTGAGTGAGGACAAAAGAAAGTAGAAGCAGACCAACACGTCCATAGAACTAAAAGCTAGAAATACGAGAAGAGAGGCCGGTTCTGGCACTGAAAAGAGACAAATTTAAAGTCTAATACTGTTAGAGGTAGCAGGAAACGTAAAGAGCTCAATTTATTATGAAGGTAAATCCTATTAATTGAATTGACAACTTAATCCTTCATAAATGTAAAGACAACCTCAAAGCTAAAGAATCGGTTGATATTTCTAGAATCAGAAGTTTGCAATGAGAACATTTTCAAAGTTCTTTTCAGTTTCACTATGAAGAATGTTTCTAGTACCTAGGACATCCCAAACCAAACAGTGCTACTAGACAACCTCAAAGCTGAAGAATTGGTTGATATTTCTAGAATCAGAAGTTTGCAATGAGAACATTTTCAAAGTTCTTTTCAGTTTCACAATAAAGAATGTTTCCAGTACCTAGGACATCCCAAACCAAACAGTGCTACTAGACTGATCAAATAATAATTCACTAACCGACCCGAAACAATAGACTTGAATGTTATCAATCACTAAGACATTAAAGATTTAATCTACAATGCTCCAAATGGAGCAAAGGGTACAACGAACTGCATTGCTAGCAGTCCAGCAAAATCATCACTTCTTACTTAAAAGAACAGATGTAGAAAGCAACCGTAATGCTTGGTTAGAGTTGTTCAAAACTGCAGATGATCTTGAAACCTGCATTTTCCTTTTCTTCAAAAACTCCAATGAGTTCTGTAAGCAATGAGCAGAAGGGATGTCCTTCAAGATAACAGGTCCTAGCCTGTATAGCAACAATCAAATTTCAAAACTGATATCAAATGAGATCTATGTAAGCCATTTACTCAGTTGAAAAAGAAGAATGCTAAAGTGTCCTCACCCAGAGCTTTTACGCTTTTTCTTTTTTGGAGCAGACCTTTTCTCAGTCTTTTCTTCCTCGGTATCTGATATGAAAACTTTCCTGCAGATGGAGGTATTTATCCTCTTGGTCAAGACCTCAAATGAGAGATAGAGCTCGCCACTCTTAGACCTACATATGGGAAGGGGGAGGGGGAGGGGGAGGGAGAGGGAGAGAAAGGAAGGGAGGGACGGAGGGAGAGGGAGAGGGAGGGGGGAGAGAGAAAGAGTAGCATACTTCTCTTGAGCTGCAAGCAGTTTTACAATGTCATCTGGAAGCATTCCACCATTATTCTCGGATTCCTGGTTCCTTTCAGTTTCAGTAACACCCTGATCGCCACGTGATGGTCGTGGTGTCAACTTTTGAGCCCATTGTCTGCGACGTTCCTTTCCTTCGCGGGCAACCCTGAAAAGAGCAAGCTATCTCACGGCATGTTCTTTTGCTATCAGAAACCAGCATAAGAAACATTACAGAAAATCATCCAAAATTTCATATTTCGATGTGCTTTCAAGAATTTAGCAAGTCTTAAAAGTCATTTTCATGGATACTAGAGTGTAAGGGTTGCTTCACATGAAGTGATGAGAATACAATCAAGTAGAAAGAGAAGATATGTTGGTTTCGGGTTCTTATTCGTAGATGACCTTTAAAGAGTTTATTCAAGAAAGTCACTTAAACTCCGGGAATAAGAATATGGAAACAGTTCAATGCACCATTAACGGCCATCGGCCAGGCCCAACATGTCACCCAACCCGAAACGCAACAGACTGAAGGGCCCAATTGGATCATGAAATGGAACTTCAATCAGGCTCAGACCCAATGAAGGCTAGATTTATATTGGTTCCATCTTTGGGCAACCCATAAAGTTAGAATCTCAATTTTATGCTTACGCCATGGAATTCAGATTTACATGGCATAGAGGCAGATTCCATTCTTTGATCTAACCTCGTACTGCAATTTCAAAATCCACCTTCTTGGTCGCAACTACAGGAAGGTTTTTGGACATAAACGGACGGTCAGCAAACTGTTGCCGTCGTTATCCCACTGCCTAGAACCACAGTCGGTTACCACTCCCATATATTGAGTCAACAAAATTGGATTTTGTCTCGTTACTGATTGGCAAAAATCTAAACCACCCATGGCTATGTAAACGTGTACACACCATGGAACAATAAAGATAAAGCAGTTTCAGAGGCATTAGTAGAGAAGAACGAACGGCACTTTGATGAGGATGATATTGTGGGGCAAGAGAGCACGAGATACTGAACACAACACATGGAAAAGGAAAACCCATGAGCAAAAGTAATAAACGAACGCATGTCGAAGACCCACGATCCCTCATCTGCAGGAAGCTTTATAATACTGGTAAGATAACGTCTGGGAAAAGTACCCTTCAATTGGTTCAGAAGTAAGTGTCATACCGGGGAAATCTGAACAAAACTTGCTTAAACTATTTTCCATAAGGCATTTCAGAAGGCAAAAATGGCATCAATAATTCCCGGAAATTGAGAGCCCAGAAGTAAAATAAAGGCTAAATTTCACGCTTACTCTTGCCAAATAAAACCAAACCAATCACCAAGTTTATAGATATAAATTCAACCCGAATACATAAGCTCCAAACCTGGCCTTATTATCTCGCTCAACTTTTCTTATTATTTCGTCTTGCTGGATTGCCTGCGAAGAATTTGTAGTGTATGGCAATAGTTGAAATTTAATAGTGGTCCGGAATAAACAATAATGAACACAAAACAGAGAAACGGAATCCAAGGGTTGATGGGTGCAATCGAACCTGCTCGGATGTGAATTCCTCGGGGGCTTCTTCGGATTCGCTTCCTTCGTCTCTTCCCGACATTAGAAAGCACTGGATTCCAAACTCCCTAATCGATCAATCTTTCCCAGTAGCTTAAACTGAGTTATCAAGGTTTTAGGGCTAGGGTTTTGAGCATGGAGCTGCATTATTAGAACTCCGGGTGGGCGCCGGGTCAAAAAATATGGAGCATATCAAAAATTGTGGACCAAGCATTTCACAGGCCCGTCCAAGTTCCAACCAGTTATAAGCTTAGCCTAAGGCCCTTGGCCCGTCTAAGCTTAGCCTTAGGCCCTTGGCCCGTCTAAGTTTTACCGTTTATGCACACATGATACTTGATTAAAGTGAATGCAAAATATCTTAGTACTAATTAGTGGAAATTTTTTTTTATTTTTTTATGTTTCCTGAAACAATTTGTCCGAAACCCACTTAAATTAGATACCCCGGCCTCCTTCCCTCTAATTAGGTTTATACACAATATGCAATATACCGAAATACCATACTAAACCAAATTAAATTGATATTCATAACCGCTATGGAGTTTTTTTTTTTGAATCTCACTATTCGGGTTCAGTATAGGTAAGTGCTTCATCCAAAAAAATCAGGATTTCAAATACCAAGTTTGTTTAAGATATAAAAGAATATTTTGTATTGTGTTATTATAAGTAAGTAAATATTTGTAGATCAAACGACGAAGAACCCTTTTTTTTTACAACTTAAAAAGCTCGACACTCTTTATTGAATGCACAACAATCTCACTTCCAGCCCTCAGTCCTCGTTGCTCGGGCACGAATCGTCGAGTAAGTGTCTTCTCCTCTCCTCAAGGGCGTAAGGTTCCTATTTGGTATGAAATGTTTTATGGTTGTCCATGTGATACCATGTGGTGAACTCATGAGTACTTACTTGACTAGCTCATTTGAGGAAACATTCCTTTATGGTGGACTTGCGGACCAGGTTGTTATATATAATATCAGACTCTCAGAAGCTCGGATTTCTCCGTTTGATAACCATTATTTTTTCAGTTTTGTAAATTGGAGAAAAAAACGTGTTTGACACACAATTTTTATTTTTTTTCCCTTCAGTTATTAAAATATGACTATTTTTGAAAACTCTAAAAATGAGTTTTCAGTTTTGGTTTTTATTTTGAGACCACCCTCATTGCCGGCAGCCACAGCCCACTGCCGGCCACCACCACCGTTAGTCACCGCCACAGCAAACCATCACTAAAGAAAAAACTCAAAATAAAAATTGGGTAATCAAACACCTATTTATTTTTGTAAAAAAAAAAATTTTAACTGATTTTAGTTTTGTTTTTTTAAAAACAGAAAACCAAAACAAGAAGTGTTACCAAACGCTACCTAAGCTATTCGGTCATATTTTCGAAGGTTGGAACATGAAGGCATACTCAAATCTGGACAATCCGATTGGGTAGCCGATATTATTAAACAATGGTTCCAAAGGAAGACTCTAGGCTACTTGTGAGAAGGCTAAATTTGAGTCTTAGTATCGAGATAATTTGTGAACGCTGTCCATGAACTTATAAATATTTACTTGGTTAACCTTATGGAGAAACATGAGGGGCGGTGTAGAATAACATAACTTTGCATACCCCTAACCTCTAATCAACATATATATATATATATATATATATATATATATATATATATATATATATATATATGAGTTGATCCATTGATAGTACTAGCAAAATAATTTGGCCGTCTATCTAAAAGGGATGGACGGCCCAGATTTTTTTTTTCAAAAGCTGTCAGTCGTCCGCTACATAGTGTAGTGGACGGACTTTTTTACCATATTGCCCCTCGCCCTTCATCCGCAACACAGTGTGGCGAATAACTTTTTTGGCCTGACACCGTCAATCAAAAAGTCGTCCGCTATACTGTGTTGCGGACAACTTCCGACAACTTTTTTGACTGACACGACTGACACAATTCCAGACTTGTCTGTACCATTATTTCTGCACACATCCAATGCACCGTATTGCTGACAGTATTGCCTTCCTACTCACCTCCTTCAACACAATTTTCTTTTCCTTCAGACTCGCTTCCATTTTCAGCTCCCTTCAAGCTTTGAGTAACACTTGCTTCAAGTTTCACTCAAATAAAGTCAGTTTGTGAATGATGAAGTTTTCTTTATGGATTGACTGATAAAGTATAATTTATTTGTTTGGACAAAAAAGTATAAATTTTTTGTGATGTTCTAGACATGATGTTCATAGAAATGTATAATTTATTAACTTTAAATAAATCATTATAATTTAATTCGATTTTTTTGAGATTCGATAACTTCAAAAAAATTTATCCTATTTAAATTCGAATTTTTTGAGATATGTTTGTTGTATTTTGGCATGATAAATTTGGCTATTTATCTTAATAATTTTAATTTGTTATGTTGAATAAATTAATAATTATTAATTTGGAGACACTTTTGAGATTATGTATATGGTACGTTTGTCATCCTAAATTGGTCTATTTGCCAAGATAATTTTTAGGTAATATTTTCAGTTAGAAATGTCATTTGATTGTTAAGCGTAGTCTATTTCTACACAGGTCTTGTTTCACAATGTCTGGTTTTCGTGTAGGTCTTGTTTCACAATGTCTGATTTCGTGTCAAGCTCTAACGTCCCCGTAGATGTTAGTGATCCATATCTAGGACGAACGTTTCAAACATTGAAAGAAGCTGAAGAATGTTTTCGAGCGAATTCATTGAAGGTTGGTTTTGGCATTAGAATAAAGACTACAAGAACAAGCAACGTAACAAAAAAGATATGCTCTGGCTTATACGAGTGTCATAGGGGCAGAAACCCACAGCAAAATGAGACACACGTAGGTAATGATGACAGTGATGACGAAATAAGATATTCGCGTAAAAGACATGACTGCTTTGAGTGCACAAATTTCCAGGTCAAGATGTTCGTAAGCTACAAACCCAAGCAAGATCATTGGCTTATTACCAGCCTGGAACTGGCACACAATCACCCGTTAGTAACTCCTTCTATAAGGTGAGTCAGATGCATCAACACAAGAAGATGGGTAAGGTCGCGAGGAGCTTAATTCACACAATGAGCAATGCGCGAATTAGACCTACTGAGATTGTTAATGTTCTTGCTAAACACGCTGGAGGAATTCAAAATTTAAACTTCAACACGACAGACGTTCGTAACACGGTCTGAACCCATAGACGAGCCCGTATGACCTCAATGATGCTCAATCTATAATGAGCCTATTGAAACGGATACAGATGGAGGACCCGCAGTTTACCTTCGATTATAAACTTGACGACGAGCATCGAGTTAGTACAATTTTTTGGGTCGACGGTCGTTCGAGGCTAGCTTATAAGCATTTTGGGGATGTCGTGACTTTCGTCACCACATACTGTACCAACAAGTACTCGATGTCGTTCGCTGATTTCACGGGCATCAATCATCATTATCACTCCATCCTACTCGGGTTCGCCTTGTTAAGGGACGAGAGCGAGGGTTCTCGTCCCTTAACACGTGGGATTAGAAACACGTGGGCAACCATTGCGCTCACTAGACTATCCCTATTCAGAAATGCTCGTAGGTTATCCAACAGTCTCCACTGGCTCAACTTTTTCTTCCCCCTTCGTTCGACCTACTCATGCCATTCTGCCACTAAGAGGCTATGAAAAAGGCATCCAACAAAAATATGCCCGGATACTCGTTCGGCCGCCCCTAGCCCCTTTCCTTCAGAATCTCCACGTAGGTAGAGTGACGTCCTTGTCTAACCAACTTCCCGGAGCACTGTACTCTTCCCACGGCGCTTAAGCCTGGCCCATGGTGCTTGGCGGTTCCCAATCACCACCCATCCTTGGTACAGAGGGACCACCGTATCCCTGGCTCACCCCCGAAGTCTGTCCCAAGGGATCACCATATCCAGAGCTCACATAAGGGGGCTGCCACCCCGGTTCCCCCATTCATGGGTTGACTTCTGAAGGTTGTCCGGATGCTTGGAACAAAAAATTCCCACAGCCATACGCCAACGCTTCGGCCTGTTGGCGAAGCTTCTCGCCCATTGCATTGACCATATCCTTCCGCTCGCTCAACTCTCTGGAAGAAGGCGAACGAGGCATTAACATACATCCAAAGAGATAATAAATAAGTAACTTCATACACACACACACACACACACTTAGAATCATCAAGTTCAATTAAAAGCACTGGTTGGGCAACTTACCAGATTGTATGCCATCTGCTCATCGATCTGACCCCTAGGGTGGTACTTCTCTATGCATTCAAACCTTACTGGAGCTACTCTCCTCCGGGTGATGCAGTAGTACCACTCATTATACTGTTCGATGCTGATCATGTCGTGCGTATTCGCCTTGCCAAACTGTTTGACACCCGGTGGGTTCCTTTTACCCCTCATATCCGGTGCATCGGCTGGCAACCCTTGCAGGCACTCAAAATGGCGCATAACACGATCTGGTAGTTGCCACTCTGTGACCTCAAAGTGAATCAGAGGTGTGCGTTGCAACCAGAAGAGCGTTAAGACGAACGACTCCCCCACCCGTCGCGCCAAACGTTTGTACGGTGCCCATCACATCTGGCCCGGAGATAGCGAGTCGAGCTCCCCCCGATAGTACGTAAATGTTGTGATGGGGATCGTCTCTCCTCGGGTAGTGGCTGTCCTTCCGGCTATACTCTCAAGCGCACAACCGAGGCCCCACATTATCTATTCCGTCCCTACGCCTGGGTGCGCTGGTAGCAAGGTGTTCATAAGACCACACCTGAGAGCAAAGATAAATTAAATAAAGTATCGTCAAAATTTATTGTCGATTCAACAAAAAAAACGTGCACGTAATGAAGATTTCTATGATATACCTGCAATGGCAAAAGACACGCACATATAGCTTTGGAGTCGGGCCTTGTTGCCTTGTGCAATGCTCGGTACAGGTACGCAAGAGTTGTTACACCCCAAGCATAATCTCCAACCTCCAGCAGGTTACCCAACAACGGTAAATATTTGACACTGAACGTATTCTTTGATGTTGTTGGGAACAGAATTGTCCTCATCACCCACAAGAGGAAAGCTTGTGTGTACAGCACAAGCATCTCGTCCGTGTAGTTTTCTGGGAGAACCTTGTAGATTTCTACCAACCACTTCAACTTGATACCACCAGTGCTAAATTGATCCTGGGGTATCGAAGTAAAGAAGTCCCTAGCGGTTCTCTTATTTGTTGCTTCTGACGGAGGAGCAATTACCGGTCGTCCCGTCACCGGTAACCCTAAGATGAACCCTACATCTTCTAGGGTAATCGTCATCTCTCCGAGAGGGAAGTGAAACGTATCCGCCTTTCAACAAGGGCACCTATTAAGTGCCAGTCAAGGTGTTGAAAGATTTACCTATGCGTGAAAATCCCAAACCCAATCCCACACAGTAACCATTTCTGGTATTTGTTCAACTTCCAGGCTTTGAAATTATCGGACACTTCTACTGTGTTGAGAAGTGTTTTTTCCTACGAATTAATAAATACAATTTAACCAAAACAAAAGGGAAACAATGTTCGTAAGAATAGAAAAGTTGATAAAATAAGGATCCTACCCCACCATCCCATAAGAGCGTACTGACATGATTTGCTTAGTCGTATAATACGGATGGATCTTCTGGTCCAGGGTTAAAATCTATTTTTTGGAACTAAAATTATGGAAAAACGGTAAGGTTGGAAGCGTAAAAATTCTCAAACATACAACACTAGCATGTGCTCGCGTAAGTTGACATGCTGTATATATGCAAGTGAAATCACATGAACTTTTAAACAGTACACATATATTGACAAACGCTTGCACAATCCAATGCATACATATTCAAAATCATGCATAAGCCGCAATACTCGTAACAACTCTGGATTATGAATGAATAAAGGACTATATTATGAACTTACATGATTGATGAGACGATTAAAGGATTTCTTTTGAAGAAATTGCACAGATCTACTTGCCAACGCCGCTCGAAAAATAGTGAGAAGAAAGAATGAATAAGAGTTTCGGAAGAGGTGTGTTTGTGGGTCAAGTCCGTTACATAGTATAACGGACAGAAAAACTGTCAAGTTGTCCGCTACACAGTATCGCGGACGGAGGGATAAGGACAAAGCAACAGTCCTGTCGCCCCAGGACTGGTGTGACAACTGTCAGGGGGGTTTGGATGACTTGAACACTGTCAGTCAAAAAGTCATCTGCAACACAATGTAGCGGATGACTTTTTGACTGACGGTGTCAGGCCAAAAAAGTTATCCGCGACATTGTGTTGCGGACGAAAGGCAAGGGGCAATATGATAAAAAAGTCCGTCCACTACACTATGTAGCAGACGACTGACAGCTTTTGAAAAAAAAAATATCTGGGCCGTCTATCCCTTCGGGATGGACGACCGGATCTTGCTAGCGCTATCAACGGATCAGCTATATATATATATATATATATATATATATATATATATATATATATATATATATATATTGCAAAGGTTAGCTTCTGCCTTCCCTTTTCCTGGGGGACCCCGCAACTCACAAAATAGCAAGTAAATCGAAAGCAAACCTAACCTACGATGGTACAGCTCCGAATCGTTGGCCGAGCTCGTTCCCAGTTAAGGTGACAACTTACAACAACCTAATTAGGCTCCATTTGGTAACATTTTTTTCCAGTTTTGTAAACTGGAGACAATAAACGCATTGGCGCACAATTTTCGTTTTCTTTTTCTTCAGTTTTGAAAATCAGCTTTTAAACACAAGCCTGTTTTTGAAAACTCCATTTAGGAGCTTTGAGTTTTCAGTTTTGTTTTATATTTTGAGACTACCAGCACCACAGCCGCCGCCCATGGTTGCCGGCGACTGTCAGCAGTCGTCAGTCGGCGACCACCGTTGTCGGCCACTGCCACGCCCGACCATCTCTACCGCAAACCATCACCTAAGAAAAAACTTATAATAAAAATTAGACAATCAAACACCCAAGAAAAAGTTCAAAATAAAAACTAAGTAATCAAACACCCATTCATTTTTGTAAAAAAAAAAATTGACTGATTTTTATTTTTTTAAAAATTAAAAAATTTAAAAATAAAAGTATTTTTAAACTCTACCTTAATTCCTATGAAAACATGCACTCAGGTAGACCTGGCCAACGGTTTGACCCGGGCGAGTACGGGTAATACCCGGTCGGATCCGGGTAAAAACGGGTCGGATAAGTTATACCCGGGTTTTTCAGGTACGATTATCTAGGATCCGTACTCTACCCTGGCGGGTAGGGTATTACCCGCCGGTCTTATCTTTTTCTTTTTTTTAAATTCAAAACAGATTTTAACACACTTTTAAAAATAGTTTTGCTGGTTATTTTGCTTATTTTATCAACACATTTCCTGTCTTTGATTGTTAATTTGTTATTGTAAAAACAATTTTCACTTTGGTTATTTAATGTTATGACACATAAAACATTAAAACTCATAATATCCTACATTCCTACTTAGTCACTTACTAGTTACTAGCAAACTAATTGTTAAATACCATATGAACAAATTCAAGCATCTAACCCCATTCCCAAATCCCCGCCCATAATCCAAAATCTTTAAACAACAATTACATCATCATATCACAATATCACATGCATAAATTCATTGAAATTAAAGTTTTCAATTCCATCGTCGTCAACTAAAACTTCAAGTCTTCAAATCTCCATTAAGCTTCTTGCATCCAAGTCCAACGAACCATCCGTGTTTGCATTGATAGGCAAAGATACCACAAGGTCACTATCGTCCAGCTCATCACCTAAATTTAAGCAAATATGATTAGACTAAATCCCAAAACATAAACTTCATATTCAAATGCTTTAAAAATAATAACTTACTTTAAATTGCATATCCATACAACCAATTACGTCCACAAACCAAAGATTGGGCATTATCTGGAGTAAGTGAACTCCGAACTTTTGAAAGAACTTTTGCTCCAATACTAAAAGCTGATTTAGATGCAACAGTAGTAATTGGAATGCTCACAATGTCACGTGCCATATTAGAAAAAATAGTATACCTTGACCGATTGGAATGCTCATAATGTCAATAGTCCACAGTCTAACAGCAAATTCAGCAATACACCAATACATATAACATCCAACAACAAATTCAGCATGCAAAACAAAGTAGGGGAAGAGGGTTTAATTAGTTTTCTGCAATTGCACAAATTAACTGGTTAGTGGTTACTGGTTACTAACAATTTCTGAAATTACAAAAGTGTTTATAAATTCACTGGTTGTACAGGGAGTCCTACGCGAATCAGGAATCAAGATCATGGCCTCATGGGTTGTTCATTGTTGGCTCAAACCTCAAACTAAATCGCAACCCAAAACCTGCCCACCTTGCATTTCTAAATCAACTATACGTCAATCCAAGTGATGAAGTAAGTTCATAGCAAAAACATGATTTCCTAATCAATTTTGAATTATCCATACCCAATTAAGCAAGGGTAAATTCGAAGATAACTTGACTGAATTGTTCACCGGTTGCTCAATTAAGTCGGTTAAAAACCAAAACCCATATCATATGACGTAACTGTGTAATGAATCAAACAAATAGCGAGTGCAAATGGTATGTGAGCTGGATTAATACTGTATTAGACATCAAATTCGATTGGATATTCAACATCTCAATGACCAAAACTAACTTACAAGAGATCTGGGATTAGATGATATCCAGTCATGGAATGGCCGAATATGGAGAGTTAAAAATAATAAAAATTTATAAATCAGTAAGATTGGAGAGATTGACTAACCTTCTACGTGGAGGTCCGTGTCTACGGCTTGAACAACGGCGGTGGACTGACAGAGACTTCTCAGCGGCAGTGGACTGGCGGAGACTTCTCGGAGGCTGACGCTGCTACGGCGTGACGCTGCTACGACGTGAACAGTTGCTATGGCGGTGGTCGGTGGAAATAGACCCGATGTCTCGCCGTCTCGTGTGAGATGGGCTGACGGCCGACGACTGATGAGTGACGGAGCCACAGAAGGCACGATCTTTCACCGGCAGATGAGTGATGGAGCCACGGAGGGCGCGATCTTTCGCCGGCAGATGCGGTGTTGGCCAACGGCGGCGTGAGAGGGAGAGAGGAGTGACAAACTAAGAAGAAGAATTGAAGAGATTTAGGGCACAAATTATTTCCCATTATATACTTAGGAAAAAGGGTAATTGCGGGTAACCCGAACCTACCCGAAAATTACGGATCGCTTTGGGTACGGGTCTCATTTCGGCGGGTATTGAATATTGATACCCGTACCCTGTATTTTGGGCCAGGTACGATTCGAGTAACGGATGTGGACATCATTTTGTCAGGTCAACACTCAGATTTGAACCAAGGAGGGAGTGACACATTCGGCCTTGGATTGATTTATGATCATTATTACAGCGATAATAATGTTGGCAACAAGATGTGGCCTGACCAGCTGAGTAGTCAATAACCAGGGCCCAAATCTGGACAAAGATAAGTTTGTCACGGTCAAGACTCATGAGTTGGGTCGTCCCGCCATCCCTTTCCAACGGTCAATTTTAATACTGCCTCTGTCGTTTTGACTTTAAGCAAAGCCCCTACTAATAATGTTAAGGTAGCAACAAAAGTTGTAGTATAACTAGCGGCACGCCAGCATGCCGTATTAAGGTATTGTTTGTTATTGGCTTTTCAACAGATGCTTCAATCCTCAGACAGAATCCGGCTTCTCCTGGTCGCACGAGTTCTCTGGCTCATGGTTTGTAAAATGTGCTCCATCTTCATGCACGAATCGTTCCGTATGATTAGGATTCTTGAGGTCAGTCAACAATCTAGGCTTCGTGGGTATAATCGCCAAATCATGTAATTTTGTAATTGTAAATACTCGACGTGGATGAGTTCATGAAAGACATAGGAGTCAAACTGTGTACAATTGACTACACTGCCCCGTCACGAGAAGAACCAAAGCTGCATTTCATATATACAAGATGATATGCAAATTACTTAAAATAAAAATTACTATTAAAAAACAAAGATAGAAATAACGATTTTAAAAATTTGGACAAAAGATACGATATAAAGTCGAAAAAGGCTTCACTACAAGGAGGTAAAGCGAGACGATCGATTCTTAAATATTTCACTTTTTCAAAGAAAAACATTGTTAAGTTACTTTTGTTGGCACGATAGCCAGTGTTTTGAACCTTTTCAAGATTTTTTCAAATTTGTGTTTTGAATCAAACTTTAACAATATAAAGTTGTGGCTCAAAATCATACCTTTTAAAACCATTACTCATTAGCGAGAAGTTATTAAACAAAATTTTTTTAGTCCAAAGCCCAAACTCTAAAGTTTTCAAGTTGAGTTCCATGAGGTTACAAAATCTTGACATATGGATATATACACCCTTCGATTTACATTTATCATTACCTTAGATAGTTTTCCTCTGACCCGCTCAACTACTTAGCTGCTGAAGCATCATGCAACAACAAAGAGGCCTGCCCATCTTTCGTCAAGAATTCAACTTCAATGTGTCAAATGTGGTGCTTTAAGTTCTCTAGAGTTGATTCTAAGAACGGTGGAGTGGCAAAGGGTATGACCCCTTACAAGTTCGAATTCAAATACTGACGAATCATATAAGTTGCAGTTATGACTATTTTAAAAAAAAGATTTATAGGTTTGTTCGAAAGTAAGGCCTTGTTTGACACAGTTTTTTTTTTCCAGTTTTAGAAATTGGGAAAAAAAGTTGCGTTCTGTAACCATTTTTTTTTTCCTTCAGTTTAAAAATTCAGTTTTTAAATCAAGACTGTTTTTAAAAACTTCAAAAACTGATTTTTTTTTTTCAATGTTGGTTTTTTAGGCCACTACCATCCTCCCACCGCAGGCCACTGTCACCGTAAATCATCACAAAAAAAAATTGAGTTATTAAACACCAAAAAAAAATTTGAGTTATCAAATACCCACTTATTTTTATAAATTTTTTTTTAATTATTCTTTAATTTTATTTTTTTAAAAATTAAAAAAAAAAATTTGTCAAACGAAAGTTGCCCCCTTTTCTTGGTCCTAGGACGTAAGAGGAGAGGGGGCCGGAGCCTAAAAATTGTGCAGCACACTCTTCCACCGGAAAGTCGGCAGACGGGGCGGTGAAATGCGCGTTCACGTGAAGATGGTGATGGCGGTCAAAACAACGACCCTTAATACCCAATTTCGGCCAAAGATTAGTAAACAAATGGTTAAAAGGGTCATTCCCATGTAGAACCATCGGATTGACAACTTGGCAAGTGACATCCATATCTGCTCTGCAACAGGTAGCTCCCTCAGAATTTCACGCTCTGCTCCTCTCCCTCTCTCTCATCTTATCCATCAAAATCAAGACCCCGCTTTTGATTTTAAACACCCTCCCCACCTGGGAATCACAGAGCAATTACAAGCTAAACCATCAAATTCAAACCCTTCTGAGCATTTATTGACAAGCATCACCTCCCCAACTACACCCTTTAAGTTCCTCCATAAATACCCTCAAGGGGTCAAAAAGCCTTCACCCTCTAAAAACAGGGTTTCTTTCCTCTTCCAGAAAATGCCATGACTGGCTTAAACATGATCATCTCCTTTCTTTTTGCAATTTTACTCTTATCGCTATTCGGTGCCAAAGCCGATAACTCAACCCACTGCAACCAGCACTGCAGAAATGGAGAAAGAAACGGTGATGGGGTTCGGGTCCCTTACCCGTTCGGATTCTCACCCGGGTGTGGAATTGTACTGAATTGCAGTGAAGACGGCACCATAAAGATAGGTGAATTCCAAGTTCAGAACTTGACTAGTGATTACATACTGGTCAACATACCGGCAAACTGTAGCCGTCCGATCAGTGACGCCGATAAGCTTATTGGTAAACGTTACGCGCTAACGTGGCGGAACAGCCTTCTGTTGCAAGGCTGTGGGTCGCCGCACGACGGCTGTATGATCCCGATGAGCGCTTTGCAGGACCGGTTCCAGTTACGGGGCTGTGATTCGGGGAGTGACGACGTAAGCTGTTATTCGGATGATAATACCGGTGCGGAGTTCATGACCCAGGGTGACCTGAACCGGATTCCCTGTAGGGTCTTGTTCTCCTCGATCACGGTTGATTTGAACAGGAGTGGGAATGAGAATGCGCCGGTGGTGCTGGAGTTCCAAACGATGGAGCTGGGGTGGTGGGTGAAGGGGCAGCCGTACCGGTGCGCTGCCAACGCGCTTCGGACGAACGTATCGGTCGGGAACCGTACGGAGGGGTTTCGGTGCCGGTGTAAAGATGGGTTTGATGGAGATGGGTTCGCCAACGGACATGGTTGCCGGAAAGGTAAAATCTAATGATCTCTAGGATAAAAAAATTTACTGTAACGTTTTACTACTATTTAACTTCAATATATATTTATTTTTTAGCATCTTTTAGTGGGTGGCCTAATCTTGGGTTTGACTTTAGGGCAAAGAATTCGGTGGGAACGTGTGGACCGGGGTGCGTTTATACCTGTTTTGCAAATATCATGGTGCTCCACCTCACTCACCTTGGAAATATGGTGGATTGTGGACCCATGGTGTCTCTTTTATTTTTCAGAAAAAAAATATATTTTTTAGCGACAAAAGATTGCAAAATACGTAAGAATGTGTTACCGTTAGAATTAATGCTGGTTCTTTTCTTTTTACTAGCCTAAGATATGTTATCGCTAAATGACCAAAATAGGCTGAAGCGAGTTGGGGCAAGACTGGCGGTCCTTATAGATTAGAGAATGGGTTAGTCTATGGCATTCAACAATATCTGTAACCCCTAAATAACTAACGTTAGTATTTATCAATCTAAAATCATACAAAGGAATGCACGGGTACCGTCATTAGCTATTTAGGACTATTTAGGAAGTGCAGAGTTGAGCTACCTTAGTTTTAAAAAACGGGAAATTGTCTACCTAGGGTTCCTTGTTTGCTCCATGTAAGGGGATTCCTTCTGTGTTGGTGGTGTTGGATCTGCTCAAAGCAGTCAAGAAAAGTGGGTTATATGAAAAATGAACTATGTGGAAAAATTACTAGCAATGTTGTTTGATGGCATAACCTCTCTTATTTTTTGGACAAATTCCTCAGCCCGTAAATTGCTCTAGAAGAGCTTAAATATAAAAGTATTAATGGATTGTAATGCTGGCAGAAGACAAGGTGATTAGTCTTCCACCATGTGATTAGGGATGGGATTGTTTGGTCAAAGTAGGGAGCGTACGCAAAGCAGGAATTTATTGGTTCATTAAGAATGAGGAAAGTGACTTTTCCTCGTCCTACTTTGACATTGATTAATGAATCGTATCTGCTAATTATATAACCCAACAGAGCTTTTTTAGTTCATGTTTTCTGATATGAAGAAGATGTCTGAAGTCAACAACTTCTGCATTTCGACCTTTTTTTTTGGGGATTTTTTTTCTCCCATTGTTTATTGGGTGCTGACTAGAATGACATATGCTGTTTGGAAGTAAGACATTAATATCCAGAAGCCATGACAACCCCCCCCCCCCCCCCCCCCCCCCCCGACCCCTTGCAACGATAATTATAGTAAGAAGAAAGGGGAAAAGAGATGATTTTTTTTTTGAAGAATAAGCTTCTCTTGGTTTGACTAGACCAATGATAAGTTAGTTTGTATCTTCAGCTTGAGTTATGGAGTATGGAATAACAGTAAATATCAAATAAAAAGTTATAAGTTGGCAGATAATGTTGTGGGTGTCAGAAGAAATGAGTTTTAGATGAACAATCCCCTGAAATTTTACAGAGTTAGCAAGTTATCCTTCTGACTAATGTTAGACATCATATCGAGAAGAAAACAACTGAAAGCACCGTAGCTATCATTAGCAAGTTATCCTTCTGACTAATTGTTGTCTGACATTGTCATATTTGCTAATCCTTTTTTATCTGTTGATTGCCTCATTATTAGTTTCAAAGTGCGGTGCTTCAAAGTACATGTCTGGTCGATGTGGAGGAACTACAAGAGTAGGTGTTCTTATTGGAGGTAATCTATCTATTAGTCAAGTGGCAAGAGACTGCACACTATATCTTTCAACTTTTTAGCAATAAACTCTGTTATGATTTCTAGCTGTTCAACTAATTTACAACTTGAAGTTATTAGTGAGAATAAACACGATTTTTTTGCAATTTTTCTTCACAGAAACTTCAATGTTGAAGAAACTTCACAGAAACTTGAAGTTATTAGTGAGAAAATACTTCAGAAATTTGAATTTGAATTAAGTGTTGCCGCCGGGGGGGGGGGGGGGGGGTGGGTGCGTGCGCGGGGAGGAGGGTAGAGGAATATTTCCTGGACCATTTCCTTTTGAAGGTAGTTTACTGATCACATGGCTTTCAGTATCTATTGAAATAGTTTTTCCAGTAATTTCAGCATAAGTGGTGGATTAACGAGGGTATAAGATAAGTTAGTACAGCTTCCATCGCAGACAACACAGTAATTCTTAGCTTCCATTATTTGATAACCAGGAGAACAAAAACTTTTGATATGTAGTCTCTTGCTTTAGAGGGGTGCCATGTACATTGGCGTTTTGGACCCACCACTCACATCTTAAGCTATTTGCACAGTTTAGATGGACTTTTCTAATCTCCATTACTCTAATTGAATTAAAGTTGGATCTCAAGTTTGGTCAACTGATGTCTGCATTGATGTAGTTCAATGTGTAGTGTTGTGAATACTCGTGAAAGATCTTATTTCAGGTCTCTGTCCTGAAATTCTTTGAGATATTCTCCATTATGTTTTAATTCTTTCAAGTATTTTAAGGTAAGAGTTTAAAATAAACAAATAATTACTGGAGTTCATTGAATGATCTGCTTTGTTTCACTAAGGGGTTATTGCTGGAGCTTCTTTTATGGCTGCTGTGGCTTTTATCTGCTACTGCCTCAGAAGACGAGCGACTATGAAGAACCAAACAAGTGCAAAGCGCCTCTTAGTCGAAGCTGCTGGCAGCTCTAGCGTCCCTTTCTTCCCCTACAAAGAAATTGAGAGAGCCACAAATGGATTTTCTGACAAACAAAGGTTGGGAACTGGGGCCTATGGTACAGTATATGCTGGAAAGCTCCACAATGATGAGTGGGTTGCCATTAAAAAGTTGAGGCATCGAGATGCTGAGGGCATCGAACAGATCATGAACGAGATCAACCTTCTGTCCTCTGTGAGCCATCCAAATCTAGTCCGTCTCTTAGGTTGCTGTGTCGAGAAGGGTGAACAGATTCTTGTCTATGAGTACATGCCGAATGGAACCCTTTCTCAGCATCTACAAAGAGAAAGGGGTCAGGGACTTCCATGGACAATACGCCTCACGATTGCAACGGAAACTGCACATGCGATTTCTCACCTCCACTCAGCAATGAACCCGCCAATATATCATAGAGACATCAAATCTAGCAATATACTTCTAGATTACAACTTCAATTCAAAAGTAGCAGATTTTGGTCTGTCTAGACTTGGCATGACCGACGACTCTCATATTTCAACAGCCCCACAAGGGACTCCTGGCTACGTGGATCCTCAGTACCATCAGAATTTCCATCTTTCTGACAAAAGTGATGTTTACAGTTTCGGGGTGGTTCTTGTAGAGATCATTACGGCAATGAAGGTGGTTGATTTCTCACGACATCACACTGAGATTAATTTGGCTGCGCTTGCAATAGAGAGAATTGGAAAAGGTCGTGTGGATGAGATAATAGATCCATTCCTTGATCCACATAGGGATGCTTGGACACTAACATCTGTTCACAAGGTGGCTGAGCTGGCTTTCAGATGCCTTGCTTTTCACAGGGACATGAGACCGTCAATGATGGAAGTGGCAGATGAGCTAGAACAGGTCAGGCTCAGTGGCTGGGCACCGCTGGAGGAGAATATTTGCATGGCATCGTCAGTGGCATCTTCTTGTTCATCACCATACAATGGAAGTGAGAAGTCATATGGTGGCACAACCTCAAAAAAGGTAGGTGTTTCAAGTCGGAGATTGATTGTTCTGCAGAGGGCAAATGATTGTCCAACTACAATGGAAGTAGCAGAGGACAGCTCCCCTGTTTCTGTGCAGGACCCTTGGTTAAGTGAGGAAAGCTCACCATCAACTAACAGCTTGTTGGGTAATATTGTTCGGTGACTTTTTAAGTTGCTAAATTTGGGGTAAGTAGCCTCTATCCACGCTGTGAATACCAGAGATACATTAATATATTTTTTTTCTTGCCTACTGCTTATAATTTCATTCATATAGACACACTTTTGATTGCCTGACCCTTAAAACTGCTTGGAAGATACAGAGGGTGCAGCATACATTGTAAACAAAATTACTCTTACATGAAGAAAGTGGAGTAGCTATACTGTTTGCATACCGAACTGCTACTTATGTTTGTTTTCTTTTAACTATCCATGGAGGTAGGTTAGAGACCAAACATGAAAATGCAAGAATAGAAGACACTGAAACGTGATCGTAATTACTTGTAGGCAACACTACAACTTTTGCATTCGAGAACATTTAACTCAACTTGGTGAAGTGGACTCTCATTTGTACGTATCTGAATATACGACGAGAGCTTCTCTACCTGCAAATAGATTAGTGGGTTGTCAGTTATTTGCGGGATGATATTTTTCCAAACTCAATGTTATGATAAGTTGGTTGAGCTAGAAACTAACTTCAATCCAGGAAGTAAAGGATTCGTCTCTGATTGTAGGTTAGCTCAATAGATCCATTCCCTTTGTATTCTTCCTCGACCGTTTTGTTCATACTTATTATATGCCTAAGCTTGGTCCTATATTCGTGCTATCAATTATCTTGCAAGGGGAGGTGTACTCATTGCTCGCCATAAAATAATGGTGGAACATCTTTCTTGTACTCCAGAATAGATCCTTGCAAGTTCTGGGAGCCAAGCTTCCTCCTGTTTAATCACCCGGAGTAGCAGCTCTCTCTTATGTTATACGTTTTTTCTTATCTCGGTCATAGCCTCTTCTTCAGTGGTTACCCCTTCTAGTTTTAAATTGCATATAGCACAGGACACTTCAGTTTCCCTTGTTCGAATTTGCCCTTGTTGGTAGCAGGATCGCTGGTAATGACTCTGCTAGTAAATCACTTCGCCTAGGTATATAAAAATAATTACATATGCAACTCCGCACAGCAGATAGAAAATTTTAGCTTCTTGGTCTGAATATCATTCAGAAGTCCCCCAATAACACCCACGGGTTTATATAAATCACTATATTCTGCACTTTCTATCTCTTGTTTGAAATATCGATCTATTTCCGACTTCCCAAGACAGTCAACCGTGCAGATCCTGGTTTATACACCCAGAGGATTTGATGTAGGAACTTAAGGAGGAGAGGAGTGATTACTTTTGAAATGGTCTTTCTCAAACGACTGGAAACCACGACACTCTAAAAGCATTACAAGGGTCCTCGTCTATTTTCAAGATTGATCACAGGTGCTGTAAGCCTTTATCATCATTAAGATGAATTAAAGCAGCTGCAGTCGCGGATGGTAAATTAAAAAGAGACCCATTACTTCTTTGGTGTTTCATCACCTCCTAGTTCCAGGCACGTGATTTATGGAATCCTGCAACACTCTATGCTAGGTGGTTAATATCTAAATCTTCCTTTTAACTGCTTCTAGGGACTAAGTACTAGTTAGGCACGATTGAAATGGCAGGCATTAATCTTACAGCAGTGGTTGCGTAGCATTACATGAACCAAGGATTGGTTCAACGGAGGATTTAAACCCAAATATTCAGCCGAGTTGATAATTTCAGGAAATATGATATCAAATCCCAGTGGAGAATGTTGATCTTGGCTTAGGTAGCCCTACCATATGACCCGATAAAATCGATACCTGTCAGGCGAGGAACATAGTTTAGCACATCGAACCTCGTTTTACAAGTGATTCACCAGTTTCCCATTTCAGGATGGCAATATGCATGCCAGCGTAAAAGAGAGGGAGTCTGAACTAAAAGTAGGTAGTTTGGGTGGATTGGCCATGACTCAACGGCTGCTGATTTTCCAGAACCCATTCGAGCATTCTGGGAAACAAAGTTTGTCGGCTAAAGACCCTGGACTGGACTATGGCCACCCTTGCCGTAAGAAGATATCGACAGCGGAATTTTGTCAAACTTCTTACTGATACGTTAAAAATTGTGCCCGTGCCAGTTTGCCATGTGATCCAAGACAAAAAGTATACTTAAAAACAAATTGAGTTCCCAAATTAATTGGTAATATTCAATGGTGGTAAACCATTGCACAACTTACTTCAAGATTGTTGGGCTGCAAATACATGATAGAACATCTATATTGCGAACATGCCGCATGGTATAAAATCCGACAGTCCGCAGCGAGAGATTATTAGATAGTTTTACGTATGTGATTATCAAGAGTACGACTGCATGCGGAGAATGTTTTCTGCCCACACACATACACAAGACTACGTGTATTTGATGGTGTGTGCTTTGCGCAAGGGCAATGATCATTCACTTGCCCACAAAGAAAGCTTCAAAACGATGTGTTCTAATCATAATGGTTGGGAAACGCCCGTTACAGAAGTGGACATCTGGTACAGGCTCACCATCATAGAAAACATCCTTCGCACCGCCCCATATCCGCTAATCATCCTACCATCAGAAGGGGCCTCTCCAGCGAGAAAATGCTGAACGGTGGTGGCTTGCCCTTTTTCGATGAAAGGGTCAAAAGCTTTATTCATGGATGTAGTCTTATAATTGCAAGTTTATCTTCGGTTTATAATTCTACATGAATGTTTTAACAAAAACCCAGGTATTTGAATACCTGCTTTTGGGGTAGATGGATGGCGGTTCGTGTCCTAAGTAAGATAGGAGATGAAGGAAGAACCCAGAAGCCTTTTGCAATTTCTCACTCCGTCGCATTGAAAACATCATTTCTTAGCATCTATGGTTTGGCCTTGTACGTGGCATCTCTCTGGCCTTTGAATCTATTCCTACGGCTGAGATGAACCACAGCACCCCTGCGGTAGATTCCCTCTACAACAGAGGATCTGGATCCAACAAACAGTGTAGTACGCAAATTAACATTCAGTATTGCCTTGTAATAGCATTTTCGATCAGAGGAGACAATTCGATGTCGAAAAAGTTCTCTTCAATACAAGAGGGCGTGCCCAATGAAGGCCTGCTACACTGTTTTGTAATCATTACAAAATAAAAAAGGAGTATGAACCCTTGGGAGGTCAATGAAGTACCTTGTATATGTATTTCCAGTATATACTTGAAGCCTAACCATGACTTCTGGGATCAACTACTTGGTGCACCTTCCTAGATTCTGCACTTGTGTATTGTCCCACAGCACGGGCATGAGGAATTTGTGCCTTTCTAAGGGCAAGGGCGTCCACATTCTCAAGCAGGTACTGCCTTGGAAGCTTGCCTACAACGTTGCCTTCCTCATTCCCATTTCCATCCAAGAAAGCAAAATGTGGGATCCCTTCAACACCAAACTCGTCAAGCTCTTGCTCCCATTTTGTGTTGTCCACATTGAGCATAACAAAATTCACACGGTCCCTGAATTAAATCAGAGTCCTGGATTATGGAAATAACAAATAACCCATAAACTAGGGGAACACGAGGTCAGATTTTAGAAGGACTACATCAGCTTTTCTTAACAGTGACTTTGCAAGCATGAAATCTTACAGTTTCTCATAGAAGACACACACGTCTTAAGCAAGAAGACAACAAGAATGTAATGAACACAACAAAAATATGAAAACTTTAAAGAACATTACTTGTATTGCTGCTCAACTTTGTAGACATCTGGAGCTAATTCTCGACAAACTTCACACCAATCTGCATAAAACTCCACGACAGTGGGCTTTCCATTTGATAGAGCCTATATAACCAGCCCAAGACTATAACATGAGGATAATAGCACAAAATAATTCAATTGCCGTGCAACATTATACCAATCAAATAATCTGTAACAAAAAGCATTTCAAAGTTGATAAATAAACATTTAAACGGAAGAATAGAACACACTCATCATTCAAATGCTGGGTAGCAAAGGAAAATTGTGGTGTGTGAAAGATTAAGAAGCCTCTAAATGTGATTAATGAGTTTTTCAAAAAAGAAAAAATAATGAGCTCTAAGAATTCGACTCATGTTGTGCTTGCCTACATATAGAACATCATAGAGAAATGATCACTTAGAATTCAAAAACAAAGTAAGAAACGAAAACCTTTAGTCAAAAGACCAATTAAAAGGAAAATAACAATTCCAAATATTCCTAATAAATTGCCCTAACTTCGTATCATGATCTATGATTCCTAAGGCATTTGTGTGTATTGCCAGCATCAATAATTTCATCCGGTCCCTCAAACATGCTCTACGCTAGTACATACATGGAAAGATAAGGAAACAAGTACAATATACCAACAAAGAGATAAATTAGCATGAAACTACTAAACTAATTTGAGCATGACGGGTAAACCTCTATAGAGTATAGTATCACTTCAAAGAAAAATATAACAAACCTCTTCATATGGCAATGCTGCAGCAGAGAGGTCCTTCAAAGAAACACCAAAATCTAATCGAGATGACAAGAAGAGTCCTACTGCTGCAAGGACAGAAACCACTGCTATCTGCTTATTGACAGTTTTGTTTGGGAATTCAGGGATTCCAGCACCAGCTGAAGAACCTGCGGGTTCACTGGGTTTATTTCCATCATCTGAACCAGGCTGTACAAGCAGCTCTTCCTGCATTAAGATGTATTCAATGTGTCAAAAGCTCGATAAACAAAGTGCTACTCAGATTAATAAAATTCACGTATGCAAGTACCATCAAATTTAAGAAAACGGTGAGAAGAAAAAGCAAAACATCAAGTCAAGCTTAATCAGCCACATTATATATTTTTATACAGGCTGGAACAGCTTTAAAATCAGACATAAAAATTAAATGAGCTTAGACATTAGATATCCCAGAGTCTTGTACCTTTTCTACGATCAAAATAACTATAATGTAATATGCACAATAAAGAAAATCTTTAATATGCTATGAAGCAAAGGCACAAATGTCCCTGTAATGTTCAAAGCTTTTCAGTGGGGTAAGATATTAATTTTAAAGTTTCACAAGAGCGCGCCACAAAAGGACCTTAAATTGGAACTATTTCCCTTCATTAAGATGTTTCTTGCGTTGTAGAATTGCGAATATAAATTTAAGCCACACTTCACGTAGGTAATCTGAATGAGAAAAAAACAACGGAAAAATCCCCCAGCCACAATCAAGCAATCTCAGGCATTTCCTTGATACCTGCAGCCCCTTACAAAAGCATACATTTCCTAGCAATCCAACCACTGCAAAATATTCAATTTAAAACCCACAACTGCAGCTCACTAGCCTACAACCAACTGATTTGAGTTATCTAATCATCAGAAAACATTTCAGTTATCTGAATGACAATCTAGGCTAACTGAAAGGTTTTAAAGCAAGATTCAGGACCCTTGAAGTTCCAACAATTTTGCTTCTAAAAGAACTACACATTACACAACTCGCAGTAATTAACTCCTTATAACACAGAAGGAAATAACGAAAATCCAAAAGACCGTAACTTCAAAAGAGTCCAAATCAAGAAGAACAAGAAGCGGGCAATAAACAAAGAAACGCAGAAAAGGGTGCAAAAATGAAGGAGCATACCTTGGTGGAGTCGTCAGTCGGATCAGGGTTTGTTTGGCAAAATATTCTTTGGTAATTACGAGTTCTACTGTGCAATTGTATACAGCGGGTCGTGAGGTGAAAGGATTGACATGGCTGGACAGAATACTGCCGGGGTTTATGGAGGCCGACGGGGTTTGATGCTACACGAGCCATGGAAGTTCGCTTCGCGGTTGTACGATGCTTAATGATTTTCTAGTGGATAAGCTCTTTTTGGGCTGTTCCGGCTGGGCAAGTCTTTGGGCTTATTTACGATTTTGGCCCAAAACGTGAGAAAGAGTATACAGGGGTATTTATTTGAACCCCTTTTTGTACTTCCATCTTCGTTTTGGAGTAATATGAATACTTGAAGTGTGCTCCGCTGCCTGGATCTTGGGCTAATTTCTTTTTATAGTGGCTTTGATTACGTGCTAATATGTGGGAGCGATGAGCTTTGATCAATGATGGGCATAGCATTGGGTTTGTGAGTTTTTTGAAAACAAGCGAACTCATTTGTTCCACGTTACTTAGAAATGAGTTTTGAAAAGGGTTTATAAGTGGGAAGATGCTTTTACGATATACTTGATAGTAAGACTATAGTGTGTTAGTTCCCATACTACCCGCATGCCGGTCCGCGAGCTTAGGCGCGTTATTAGGTGCATTTGGCCGCGGTCGCGAAAAACGTGATTTATTTCTTGAAAATATTTTGCATTTTCGAAAAACAACTTTTACTAAAAGGGTGTGATTTATATAAATTCAAATTTTGATTTATTTCAAAATTTTCTGGCAGCACGGTTGTGTTCGTCAAAATACAACCTTTCAAGATTTATAAATGTACGGTTTTTGTGTTCTTCCAAAACACTTGCTTGCAATCTCAAAATCTCTCTTTTCTGTAAAAATTACTATAACAAAAAACGTACACTGCTTCAAAGAGAATTTTAAGAAGAATTTTTGAATATGTTGTTTGCAGATTCCCAAAAGACTTTGTTGTATTATGGAGGATTGTTTATCGTTAACCCGTCAGCAAACTCGATTTCGAGTGGGATGAATAAAGTATTAAAGACGCGATTATGCTCCTCAAAGTCTTTGTTTATGATTCTGATTCCATTAAATTTCCAACACATGATGGCTACCAAAGTTTGCAGCTATCAAGTATATGCACGCCTCTTAACCTTCAGAATTGAACATAAAATTCGACATATCGCCGCGGCTTCTCTCCTTTTTGTTCTCAGGACATCTTGATTGTGAGCCCCATGGCACCATGGTTGTGAGGGGGAAGCTCAAGTTTTAAGCTGTGTTTTGTCCTTGTTGCTGTCAAGCCTTTGTTGCACGGGGGTGACTTTGGCGTATGCCGGTCACCCATGACTTGAGGCAAGGCCTTTGGAGTTGGTGGCCAGATGAGAAAATATCTGGTGTGCTTCTCGAACAAAAGCATGAGCTGAGGCAATTTCATAATTATGAAAACGTTTTTTGTCAAGGATCTCGATGTTTATGCATCCGGTGAACACAAACATCAAACGGAGATTGTAATGTGGATCAATACAAGTATATGAGACTTTATGACGTGTAATTCCAATGTGATTAAAGTCTTCAAATAGGTCACTATGACTCTTCGAACATGGTAGTCTCTACTACTATCATTTTGGTTTTGTCTCCTAAAGATACTATTAGAGGGAGGATGGTAGTGCGCTGGTACCACGACATCACCCCCCGTGTTTCATAGGCAGTCATGGGGCCTCAGGTGAGAGATTTAAGGGAACTTGAGACAAGCTTAAAAGCATTGATGACAAGCTTGAGAGGTTCCATTTGAGAAAGTCCTTCTCGGTGGACACCAATGGATGGTGTGCTTTATTCGTGTTCTTGAGTCAGAGGCTATAGATATATGTCCAGTATTAAACTCAACCATTTTGGGCATGCATATTATGGTAAATTAGGCTACTGTTGTGTTTGCACACCATCTACGAAGGTGAGCATAGTCTTCCGTTCAATACATTCACCTGTGAACGGCAGTGTGGACATCCTTGTTGGCAGCAGTTTAGTGCTTCAAGTACGGGTTGACAAGTGGGCACATAGCCATGCACGACAGGCATAATAGGTGGGCATGCTAGCATGTCGTTGCAATGTGTCCGTAAAACACCGAGAACGCATGCCCGTTGTTGTGGCACAATAATGGCATATGTCTAGTGCACAGAGATACAATAGACAAACAGTGTGCACAGACACGTCAATGCACTAAGTGTGAAGCGTTGTGGGGTCAGGCGTTGTGGTGCACGTATATTAGAATCTTGGCAAGATCATGTTGCATAATCTCTCGAGAACATATTAAGATGTTGCTATTTGTATAAGGTCATCAGTATGCTTAGGTATGATTTTTATGTAAGTCTGGTATTAGTGTGCGTCGAGGTAAAATAGTGTTGCCTTGTATAAGATATGACGATTCATGACACGGTGCGCAAGTAGGTTGCGAGTGTCATGAAGCCTCATGGTCATTCTGCTACGGCACGAAAATATGCGGACTGTGACACTTGGCCATAAGTGTGCATGCCTTCCCTGTTGTCACATGTCTCCCTTGGGGCCAAATGTTCAACAACACGGTTGTGGATGTCAGTAGTTGCTTGAAGTGATGATCGTAGAATGATCTCCCGAGCACCCTCACAAGTCAAGCACCTTCACAAGCAGCACCATTTCGGCAGGTATAGGCACAAAAGGGTATAACTGCAGTAACACTAGCCCCTTGATGCAATAGTTGTACCCCAAAGAATCATCATGTTCCGTCTTTGCAGCTTGGCTCTTGAGATTGCAACGAAAATCAAGCCTCGCTTCATTAAGAGCTACAAGTGCACCAAATTGTTCACGATCACGGCCATTAATCAGTTCAGTTTGTAAATAAACTAAACTAGATACCAGAGAAAGAGGCTTTTTTAGTGAAAGAGCTTAACCGGAACAAAGAAACAAATTCTGTGTATAGGAAAGAAACGTGTCTTGGCCTCAGAGGAATGCTGGATGTTTTGATGAAACCACCTGAAGTAATTATCAAGCAAATCAGTTGGTATGCCCAGAGGAGAGCAGTGCCTTCTATTCCTGTAAATGATGCACTAGTTAGTGTGATGAATCTCAGTGAGGGTTGATTACATAAGCTGAAGCCTGAAGGCCTCTTGGGGTTTAGGAAGCTTTTGCGTTGAGATCGTACTTGTCACTTACCAACAGAAAAACGTTAATGCTTGTTACCTACTTTAAGATAAAAAAAAAAAAAAATGAGCCTGCAACAAAGAGCACAAACACCAGCTTGAAACCAGGATCGAAGAACTATAACAAACACAAAGCTTAAAGCTGACGTTCCAAGCTCGCCACAAGCACCACCAGCCATCAGGCCCTTAAAGCACCTGCAACATGAACCAAGCAGATCCAAAGCACTAACCTTAAGAACGGTGGATTTGATATCATTAAGCCATACCGTATTTGCTGGAGAATCGGATGTGAGGGTGTTGGGGTTCTTTAATTTGATGTATTCTTATTTTTGGTGAAACTCCTTTCGTAAGTCCCCAAAAAACAATTTGTACAATTAATTCGAGAGGGGAATACGTTTTGCTTTACAGTATCTAATCTTAACAGAGCGACAGCAGCTTTCATTTCCAGCTCAGAACCTGTTCAGATGTTGGCGTTCTTGGATTGTTGTCACTCACTGACCACGTTCTGGTTAGATACCAGTTTGATTCAGAAAGAAAGTCGACATAACTGTACAAGAATTGAACTTCCATGTGATAGCATTATCGGGACATTCCCTGCGGCTACTCCCATATCAAATCTTCTGTTGTGAGTACATGTTGTTAAGAAAGAATCCCAAGAAACAAGGGTACGCTTGAAATCCATACAAGTAAACTCTCCAATCAACAAACGTTGTAACAGGATATACAGTACAAACAAGAATCTACATCAAGCATAAAGCAAGGTACAAGTAGCTGAGTGAGAACTGAAAACAACCATGGCCATCATGAGTTCTGAGCTTCAGGTCCCAAAATCCCATTAACAACCGAGGTAGCAACAAGAATCCCAACGACCTCGGCTCCGGCCACCACCCCGGCCTGCGCCAGCCCTCCGAAGCTCACCGCCGTCTCTATCTCCTCCTCCGCCTTCTCAATCCCCTTCTCCGCAGCCTTAATCCCCTTCTCCGCCGCCTCAATCCCCTTCTCGGCCGCCTCAATCCCCTTCTCCGCCGAATCGAAACCCTCCTTGACTATCTCCTCCGCCTCCTCCTCCACCTTCTTCCTCAGTCCGAACAGCGGTATGTCCTGCGCCCTCGACGGCAGCTCCGCCGCCTTCAGCGCTGTAGTGGCCGTCAGCAGGAACAGCCAATGCCTCCGGCCGGCGGGGGCGGCGGAGAGAGATGCCGCCGGGGGTTTAAGAGCGCGCGCCTTGCAAGAGGTGGAGGGCGCCGTGCGCGCATTTCGGATGGAGAGCAAATGTGAGCTTGTGCAAGCCATGGAATAGTTTTCTTGCAAGTCGAAACGAAGCTGATCCTTTACAGAGTCGTGTTTGTGGTCTGGTATCTACGAGCCAAACGTATCTAATTTACAGAATAACCCCCAAATCCCGTTAGTTTGTAATGGTCTGACGTGCCATGCTTTCGTTGGTTTGGGCCTTTGGTTTTGATGGAAAAATGCAGTTTCCGCCCCGTACTATACACGAATTGTTCTTCCTTTTTTTTCTTGGCACAAGTTATTTTTTAAGTTCTATCGATCCTTTAGATAACGTAACTTGGGGTTTTTTTTCCCTTTTTAAAACATATGAGGTGATCCTCTCGTCATGCAACTTCGATTGCCATGGTTGTGTATCTGTTATGGAATGCTTCGAAGTTGCCCTTCAATAAGCACTTCTTCTAACATTTAAAGGTGTATTGTTCAGAATGACTTATTTATTTGAATGTGCTTTCTTTGTTGCTTAATTTGGTCAAAATATTGAGTTTTGTTTTGAAAAGTCTTGTTCTTCATCCTTAAATTAACATTTTGAGCGACTCATGTTACTTGAAGTTTTTCTCCCAAACTCGCGTTTGTACTTAATGGTCAACTTAGGTAACTGCATTGAAAAAAGTCACTCCAGGCCATCCATGCAACTTAAAAAATATTTGTGGCAATTCTTATCCACCCTTGTTTTAAAGTTTAATCTTTCTTGACTTGAACAAGTTTCAGTGACAATACTCGCTTAAGTGTTGTCTTGACTTTGACCTGCGGCCTAAACCCTGATTGTGGCTCTTATTGGGTCTTGACTTTTGTTTTAATTATCATAACCATCTAATGAATCACGTCATGAAAATACTTATCACATTAACAATACTCAACAAGAATCGCATCTTTACTAACATCTGCGCCAATATTTATTGGAAGTTGCACTCATTTTCACTATATCCACTCAAAGTTGCACATGTACCGTACTATCCTGCTTTGGTGACAATATTTGCTCAAAGTAGTGTTGTTCTTAGCTTTGGCGGTATCAATCTTCTTTCGAAAGTTTCTTTTTACTATTGATGATGTGGAAAGCTCTATCTTCTTCGATATGTCCCACACAGGCTTAGGAACCGATACTCGACAATTAGTACATTGAGGCTCAAGGCTCAAACCTGCTCTATGATGATTATAAAACTATGCTATTTATAACCATAAGATTAAATATGAATATTGACATATTTTTTCTTTTTCTTTTAAACTTGTATATGTCCTGTTTACCTTTTCGTGTGTGCTTTTTTGCGTATTTTGAAAAAGATCATGCTTTGACATAGTTGTGATGACATTATTAACACTTGATTGATGATTGGTTTTGAATAGAATAAATCATTTTAATTTATGCCTTATATATACCATGTCTTCCCAATCATTAGGCTAACCTTGTAGATTAGCGAGTATGCTGGTTAAATTTCGATGGAAGAGTTCAAGCGTTCTTGGTGTAGAGATCATATGGTTTAGGTCATCCAGTGATCCTCTTTCTTTTAGGTAAATTACACTAAAACGCCTACGGTTTACATCGTAATTCCACTTAAAAACTTACAATTTTAATTTTAGCAAAAAAAACACCCTAACGTTTAATTCCAATTCGACCCAAGAATGTATCTCTGTTCAAAAAGGGGTGGACGATAGTCCATATGTGCACCTTATCTGATGTTTTTTGAAGGGCAATTTTGTCAGCAAAGAGAAGAAATTGTTTGGCCCCTCAACCGAAAAGACATGACAGTTGAAAAAGTGATCAATCACATCACCATTACAAACTAGGGCACAAATTAGGGGTTAGGGTTTAAAAGCAATGACCGAAATCAAGCGGATCTTCAGTGGATCTTGAGATGGATGATGTACAGTAGCATATGAGGGGATTAGACAACTATCCACCAATTTCTGGTATCTTTTAACTCAATTATAATCGTGTCAGCATTTCACATATTAGTGGTTTGTTGCAATTTCTAGATTAATCTTATAATATGCCATTTTTTTTTATATATTTGCCCATAAAATTATGTTTGCTGATGATATAAGTGCAAATGTGACAATCATTAAATATTGTACAGATTTTTGCATGTTTATATCGCATTTGGATCATAAGAATATGTTCCTTTCATTATAAGTGGTTAATTTTAGAAAGGGATGCTTTATATAATGCAGTATGTTTAGTGCCTTGCCAATGAATCTCTGTCATCCTTACATGCTAGTTGCTGCTCGTGGCGTAAGTTTCGTAATGATTTGGCATTGGGATGCATGTTGGTCATTAGTAGAGCATGTATGCTTCATTGTGTTTCCCCGATAGAGTTTACGGTCCCATTAGGCAAACAATAAATGTTGTCTATTGCTTTTTTTATGCTCAAGTCCAAATTCTTCCTTGTTCACCCTGAGAGTATACCGTGGTTGGGAATTGAAAAGTTAGCAAACCACTAGTTGTGTAGGGCGGAAGTATCAGGTTTTTTTTTATTATGCCCCAACTGATAGACTTTGTTGATGTTTGATGACTACATTACGTACACGATTGAGTCTTCGACTAGAAATAGAGTTGTTGACATTTATACTACCATCCAAATGGTGCAAGTATATTAAGAAAGGAGTTGGCAATGACTTAGAATCTAACTTAGGTGACTTTGCAGAGGTGGTAAGTTTACATTATGTTGGTGAAGAAGATAATGCTGAAATAGGTTTTGATGAAGAAAATGTTGTGGAAGTAACTATTGGAGAGTAAACTAATGAGATGGGTCTTGTGGAAGTAAACATTGGTGAAGTTGGTGCAGGGGAAATATGTGTTGAGAATCTGGGTGGTGATGTTAGTGAAGAAAATGAATGTACGTCTGATCCTGATTCAACAAGTGGTGAGGATGATGAGACAAGAACATAGACTATGTTTGACAACAACATAACAGTCATCACCAACTATGATGAATGTTGGAAAATGTTTAAGGTTGGACTCCAACATACACGGTGAATGAATGAAAAGAATGTTGCCATTGTCTCATCACTCAGAGCAGGTATTAGAGCAAGAAAAAAATGCAAACGGCCCAAGGGGTTGTAAAGAAGATGAATGAAAGTAAGCTTCTTTTGTGTGTCTAACAAGGGAATGTGTATGTATTTTGGGGTTATCTTGTATCTACTTTTGAAAAACTTGGCTGGTTAGGCAACAATGATGATTGTAAAGCCCTTGTTGGGGATGACATTTATGTTTTGTATGTTGGTGGATGACATTAATGTTTTGTAAAGATCTTTGTAACATTGGTGGCTGATATATATGAATGCTTGAAAGTTTGTGTATGCCTTGTACTTATAAGTTACAAGCATTCATTTTGTTTGTGCCAGGTTGTTTTTTGTTTGCTGCAAGTTTGTTTATTTTTGGTGCTGGTTTATCTACATTATTATTTCAACATAATACAACAAAATGAGGATCTTGTTCGTCATAGAACCTTAAAGCTGCTGGCAAACAAAATGTTCATAACAACTTAAAAACACTTAGCTCATGTCCCCTATACTTAAAAGCAAACAACATCCACCTTGCAAGAAGGCTTACTCGCCTGTCTTATTAGAATGAGAATCCAGGGACTTGGTTATAGGAAAAAATGGGTGAACTTCCATATAGCTACGAATAAAGAATTGAGGAGCAAGGCCTCTATTCCCTTCGCTAGGAACAGGATAAAGGCCTTGACTTGTGCTTCATGTCTTGGTTGATTCGTACATCATTTGCTTCGAATCAGGTTGCTCTGGCCCTATCTTCATATCCTTTAACTCGAAGTTTTCTAATTATGAACTCCGATCATCACCCATGTCACCAGCAATAACATAACAGCTTCTAAGTCATTGCCTTCCTCATCAGCCTTCTATTTTTTCTCAACAACCCTCTGATCGCAACCTTTACCCTTTCATTAGACGGTTGATCAACCCATATGAAATATCCACAACCTCTATCATCAGCCTTCTATTTTTTCTCAACAACCCTTTGATCGCAATCTTTACCCTTTCATTAGACGGTGGATCAACCCATATGAAGTATCCACAACCTCTGTTCACCTAAAAATTCAGCTGACTAATATACTATACAAACTTAAAATTTGTAGTTACATAACAAACTGCAAATGCTTTACCTTGTAGCTTTCACAATCAAGAAACCTTCTGAGTTTGCATCAAGAGGTCCTCAACTTTGGATTTCTCCCACAGAAATACATGTTCCTTTCCATTTTTAGATCTACTGGGATAGTCTGTGAGAGAGAGCGGCAGAGAGTGCGTGAGCGTGCGCGTGTGTGTGCATGTCAAGTACCCAACACAACTTCCATCTAATTGATTTTTTTTTTTACCTAGATTGCCCCTCAAGGTGGATGACCATCACTCTCTTTTTAAGCATAAAGACGATGTTGGGTCCAATTCAAATCAATCTTTAAACTTAGGGCATTATATGCTGAAATTAAAATTATAGAATTTTAAGTGAAAAACAATGTAAACCTTAGGTGGTTTAATGCAATTTACCCTTTATATTAATTTTAAATGCTCATTTCCTAAGAAAGGGCCAAACGGTGGCGTATAGCGTAGCCCCGCACGGGGAGCATGCACCTCAGCAGCACAGGAATACATATTCTGCCACCTCTAATTTTTTTCCAATAAATTTATTTTTTCCGCCATAACAAGGGTTTTTGAAGTCGAGAGCGCAAAAGCCCCCATCACCATTTTCAAGCAACACTCAATGGCGGACGACGCTGCGAAATCGGAAACCCTAGCTGCTAATGCCGAGCGAGGGCAAACCTCGGTGGAAGCAACCATTCAATCGAACGCTCAGGGCGGCGTCGAATCCTCTTGCAACAACGACATCAACGGGGAAACTTCCGGCGTGACGTCAGGTTCCGGCCACGAGAAATCGTTGGATCTCGCTGGAGAGTTGATGGAGAAGGGATCCAGGGTGGCGAAAGAACACGATTACGCCGAAGCCACCGAGTGCTTCAGCCGTGCCCTAGAAATCAGGTTAGCGTTTACTTGCCTTGTTATTATAATTTTTCTTAGGGCTTTGCTTAACTTATAGGTAATCAGAGGTTAATTATATGCTTATACAATTTAACTTTCTAGTCAATTAATGCCTGTGCATAATGCTGGAATCAAACCCTAATTATTGGGGATGAGGACTGGCTTATAGTGGCGTATCATGTATATGAGTAGATGGTAACTGAATATGGTTGTATGGAAAGCCTATGTCGTAGCAATATAGTCAAATATGATGTCAATGATGCCCAAAGGTGGAATTA
This sequence comes from Escallonia herrerae, assembly GCA_033070095.1. Taxonomy (NCBI): domain Eukaryota; kingdom Viridiplantae; phylum Streptophyta; class Magnoliopsida; order Escalloniales; family Escalloniaceae; genus Escallonia; species Escallonia herrerae. The sequence continues at coordinate 211,486 of JAVXUP010001152.1, read as the reverse complement.
AGTTTGTGAATGAACCCGGACAGAGCATATAGGCGCACAAGTGCAGGGTCATCCGCCGTATCTTGCAAGTAGATTGTTGAAGCCGTCAAACTAACTAATGTCTTATGCTTCAAATTGAGATCTGATGGCATTATCCTCTACACCAGTGATTTGTTTGTGTGATGTGCGACTGCTATTGCACACTGGCCCAGCTTTTCTTCTTTGTTACCCTGATCTTATACCAAAGTTGCTACCTGCAAAATGTATAGTTTAGCGTAGATTAATGGCTTCACAATGACTTGCCACTCCCTAACTCAGCATTCTGCGAGTTAATCATACCTTATTGTCACATGCTTAAGAGAGAAAGAGAAATTCTGAAGGCTCCATTTGGATTTGAAATGAAGGGATTTGAGAATCATGAAGGAGTTACCCTACAAATCGATCAAATGGAGGTGGATAGGTTTATGCTTTGTTGGATCGTTGTGCAAGTGAAATCCTTAGTGGTGTTGATTTCAGATAGCTTAGTCATTATGTCATTTATAGTTTATGCTAAATTAAGCTCTTAATTCCATGGATTCATATTGTGAGATCCATAGGAATACTATGATACTATCACATGATAACTTAGCTTATACGTCTTAAGGAGAAAGCTTGAATCCATCATTTTAAGTCTTCGTTCCAAATGCACACTAATGTCATAATAGCAAGTTTCTGATGGAATCGTTTCTTGACCTAAGTTGCTTTAGGCTCCATTTTAGGGTTTAGTGTTCTGGAACTTAATGATAAATTACTTTTTCAGTGCTCAATTGTGTTGGAAAAACATGAAAAGAAGGTGCAAAAGCAAACAATTTAGTCAAGACATATTTGTTGAACCGAAATCAGGGGAAAGCGTATATGAAAGGAAAACCTATAAGAGGAGCTCCGCATATTCTTTTCTAGGTTTTTCTCATTTTTGTGAAGAACCACGCTGTAGAAGTTATATGGAGTTTTTGTCTAGTATCTCTCTCCCTCACTTTATTTTGTCTGAGTTCTTTCCTTTTCTATAATATTGTTTTCCCCATAACGCAAAGACTGATTGTTTCTTTCCATCTGATCAGGGTTGCTCATTATGGTGAACTTGCTCCAGAATGTGTTAACGCATATTACCGATATGGTTGTGCACTGCTGTATAAAGCTCAGGAAGAGACTGATCCACTGGGTTCTGTTCCGAAAAAAGAAGCAAAATCTCAATCAGATGCTGGTAAAGATGGGTCTATAAAATGTGTGACAAGCCGTGAATCTTCTGCGGCTTCTGTTTCAAATAATACCATTGAAGATGGGAGTTCTCACCATCAGGATGGAGCGCCAAGTGACGGTCAGTATTAGTGTGTATGATCTTGTAGTTATACTTGTCATGATCAAAGATCAGTGGCATACATTGTCCCTGTCAGTGATGTTGAATACCAGGAAACTCCCTATATGGCAACCCTTTTCACTGAGAGCTGCGCTTTTTGGATCTCAAGTTAGGAGATCATGGCGTCTTGCCCTAAGCTAACATGGGAACTCGAACCCATCCGCCTGATAGAGATGCATGTTTCTGGAAATCAAACTCTTTTGTCAACTCAATCCGTTGCTTTTCTTTGTCTTCTGCCACTTTAATCGTCCTACAAGTCCTTAAAGCCTTATTGCCCCTTAGTCACTACCATTATCGAGAGAACATCTCTCTCTCTCTCTCTCTCTCTCTCAATTTGGCCGCACCTAACCCTAAAAATGTCTTGAGAAGTGAACATTCACAGCAACAGCTAGCTGATAGCCACTTGCTGTGATGACTACAAAAGTAACTAGTGACCACCACTTGTGGTATTTTGAGGAGAAAAACAAATTTGTACACAAAGTCTAAGATGTATGAAAATTTTATTAGTAATATTGACACAATTATTTAACATTAGATTCTTCTAGGTGCATACGCTTCCCCTCATGCATCAAGTAGGATTTGCCTAGCAGTGGATTAGTGGGCGACATCCTGTTCATTGATGGAAATTTTGGCACTTGTATGTAGTGGGTCACCAAAATTTACTTGCAATTGTACAAGAGCACGATATCAGTTGAGCTACAAAAAGTTTACTTTGTGAACTCAACTATTTTAAATTATCCTGGAACAAAGTTGTTCTTAATTGACGTGGATTAAGTTGCAAACATCTTGTATTGTAGGTTTTGAAATGCTTGAAGTTGATTTCTTCATGTTATTAGGAAATAACTTTCTGGTAGTAAATTCGAGAGGCCAACTAATATCAATTATCTAATGGATGATTTAAATTTTTTATTACTCCCTCCGTCCCTAAAAAACTGATCATATTTCCTTTTTGGGCCGTCTCACAAAAATTGATCACTTCCAAATTAGGAAAGATTCTGTAGGTATTTTTACATATTTATCCTTTTATACTTTTTTATTCTATTTCTCTCACCACATTTAATTTTCTACCAACTCATTTTCTCTCTTCTGGTCCACTACTTTACACTTTTTTATACTCTATTTCTCTCTCCACATTTAACACTCTACCAACCAATTTTCTCTCTCATGGCCCACTCTCTTCCCCCTCTCTCTAAAGGGTAAAATGGGAAAGACACAATATATAACATAAATCTTTAATATACGTGCAAAGTCAAATGGATCACTTTTAGGGATGGAGGGAGTATTTTATAGAACTATCTAGGATAATTAGGCCGTGAAATATGAGTAAATTATCATATATTTTCAACAAACTTATAGCTTCAAGAAAGACACATATATTCATCCTTTATCGAGATCTTAGTGAGTTTTGTCTGAGGCGACTTAGGACACCACCCTTGGTTAGGGGCTTGAATGAGCTTTAGAGGGGTATATGATTCTAAGTATGATACGGTTATAAATAGCATCTCGCCCACCAAAGCAATTAGTACCCACACCAATGTTATGCTGGTAACTCTTGATTTTTTGCATCAGCTTGGATATTATTGAGGATGAATAAAAGTTGAAGAAACATATCCAATTAGGTTATGCCCTGGTAAGCATTTTCAAACAACATAATGAAAAGGGCAAAAAGTCTTTAAGTTATTGCCTCCTACCTCTCACCATAGAAAGTAGTTTACATATATCTGCAATATGCCCACTTCTCCAAAAAACAATTGTGCGACATGCCATACTGGATGCCACCAGAAACATACTAATCTGATTATTATGGTTGAGCAAAGCATCAAGCAATTAGCTTACATAAGAAGATAAAATGAACGAAAAGAAATGGAAGACGAAGAATAGAGCAACAGGGAACCGGGGAACAGTGGGGTTAGACAGCAACAGAGTAACAGAACTGATGAGGAAGAAATGTCAAGATATGCTTTTGCAAATCAATGGAGAGAAAAGAAGTTAGAGACTGGGGATTGGAGAGAAGTTCGTGGCCTTAAATTTTAGAAGTTGAGGGAAGTATCACCTCAACGGCAACCTTGAATATTTGACACGTGGAGGCAGAAAGGGTGTAACAAATGCTAATTTTGGGTTATCAACAGTTGAACCCCCCCCCCCCCCACAACACACACACATTCCCTCTTCCTTCCTCCTCTTCTATTAAGTAGTGCCCTATGTCTCAGTTTTGGTCCGGTGGTTACGCATCTGCCACCAGTTTTTGGTAGTCCCGGTACCACTCGGCATGGATGCAGATATGGTATATGCAAGACTTTGTGCCGTCTAATACAATTTCTGTCATATGCTGACCTGTACAAGTCCACAACGATAACTATTGTTTGGGCACATGAAATGCTAATGTCTTTTTTCCTTTTTGAAAAAGTAGGATACCAAGATGCTACAGTATGTTGGCATGATGCCCTATATTAGATGATGACATGATACAACTGTGTTCATGAAATCTTTGAATCCACAGATAATGGCAAGTAGAAGGGTTTGACCTAATTAAGAGTTTTATGAACCCTCGGTGTATTCCTCGCTTGGCATTTACACCTTTTTTGGATTTTGAGTCCCTGGTAAGAGGTATTGACATGTTTCATGGCTAGAGAAAAATATGTATTATGCTTATTTATGTAATGTATGGTAGCGTTATATGATAGGCAAGTTAGGGGAAGGGTAGTGTGATAGTATACTAGACACTTTAGGACTGAAAGATAAAGATGAGGTCGAGAAAACTGCGAGATACTCTTTCCAGGTGCTTTTACTATTATGATTTTTTTTTCCTTCATGACGTCTTAGTATAACCACTTAGTGTCTCCACTCAATAGCACACTGCTCTGTGTGGTATCCCTGAAAATGGCAATCAGGCACTTCTTGTGCCACATATGTCGTTCCGCATTGGGTTGAAGATCTCTGAGGTGTATTCATGCTTCATAGGTTGCTTTTGAGCTCCACTCATTTGAGTTATATGTGCAAAGCAATGTGCATATAAATTTAGAGACTTTGAAGGGACAAAGTCTGGCCTCTGGACAATAATTGCAACAAAGAGTTCCAGCAAAGATTATGAGCTTTTGGGACATGAATTCTGCAAATCCGACAAGCATTGGGAACACAAATTATGTCATCAAAGTAAACGTTGATTTTGCAGATCCCAAAGGTTTGTTGAAGAAGACAGTACCTGTATTACTGAAAGGTGGAGAGGAGCTCCACACTATTAGTCTCCCATGACATTGTTATACCCATTCACACGATTTGCCACATTTTTTTTCTATCATCGTTTTATATAGATTGAGCTGTTCATGAACAGTTCAGTTCATTTGTGGACATGTACAAAGCTTATCTGCAGATATGTGCATACCAGGTAGTACCATTTGTACTATATCTTGGACATAACTGCACTCAAAACCCAAAACAAAGGGTTAGGTCCCCCAGCTAGTCAGTATATTTTTCAATCCATATAAGAAATGTCTACTAAATTTTAACAATGGTTAGGTCCCCAACTAGTCGGTATATCTTGATTAAACTTCTGAAAAGTTTATAAATCTACATAGAAACTAATTGCAAGTCATGTAATGCCTGTTTGTAGCAAGCACCTAGTCATTTTATTGTCATACTTTTTTATGTCTATCAAACTTCTGTGGAGACAGACGGCAGTGGGAAAGATCAGGAAGAGGATGATGAGGAAAGTGAAGCTGAGGACCAAACTGATGCAGATGATGATGAATCTGACCTGGATTTGGCATGGAAAATGTTGGATGTTGCAAGGGCAATTGTTGAAAAACACTCTGATGACACAATGGAGAAAGTGGACATTTTGTCAGCATTGGCAGAAGTCGCTCTGGAAAGAGGTCTGTTTATTTTATCTGTACTGAGTTTCAGGCAATTTGTTAGCTCAGGATTTTGTGGGACTCCAGCACCTAATTCTCACGTAAATGTGTTAAATAAATCATCATCATCATCATTTTAATTTTGTGTCTGTGCAGAGGATATTGACAGTTCTCTTAGCGATTATTTGAAAGCATTATCTGTTCTGGAACGCCTGGTTGAACCAGACAGTCGATATATAGCTGAACTGTATCCTTTTCTACGTTAAAGTTCTTATGCTGCTGTGACATCTATCTGTTAATTGTATTGTAGACTTGTAGTAACTGAATTATTGGGTTTTGCTGCTAAACCATGCATGACCTTGACTGTGGAGTTTAGAAACTTCAGGATATGCCTGTGCTTAGAAATTGGTTCAAAGGCTGAGGAAGCAATCCCATACTGCCAGAAGGCTATTTCGGTTTGCAAGTCCCGGGTGCAGCGGCTTATGAATGAAGTGAAGAGTTTGTCTGGATCAACGGCAACATCAGCAGCTTCTGAATCAGACCTGACTGCTCAAAGCTCTTCCAGTGCATCCAAGTCTGTTGATTCTGTTGCAGACAAAGAAGGAGAGATAGAGACACTCAGTGGCCTCTCCAGTGAGCTGGAAAAGAAGGCAAGTTGAATTATACCTCCTCTAAGATGTTTCTGCATAAATTTGAGGTCTGCGGCACTCCTCTGTAATTTGATCTTTCATTTTTGCAGCTTGAAGATCTTCAACAGGTGGTTTCAAATCCAACATCTATACTCTCAGATATCCTGGGCTTAATGTCTGCCAAAGCTAGAGGCAATGAGAAGAGTGCTGCTTCCGCAATGATGAGCTCTTCAAGGGTGGGTACTGCTAATAGCAGTGGGGATTTCGAGTCTCCTACTGTTTCCACAGCTCACACCAATGGGGCTGCAGGAGTAACGAACCTTGGCGTGGTAGGAAGAGGAGTGAAGCGTGTCACGGTGACCTCAGCAGAGTCGAGCACAGTTAAGAAACCTGCATTAGAACCATCTTCTGATAAATCTGATGGCAATGCCTCATAAGGTCTGTGCTTGTTAGCCCCAGTGTGGATCTATATTAAGATTTGAGGCGACAAATCTAGCCTGTTTATAACAAGTCTCAAGTCTAAATCATTGGTGGATCAGCCGTTGGTTGGCGCTGACTGTAACATAGCTTAGTGTCCTATCATCTTCTAGCTATATAGAGGTAAGGAACAACTTCATGATTACCCATTGTATCTGAATCTCAGAGGATTACTGCTTTGAACTTCTATGACTGGCGACTTGAATTTTGTATCTGGAATTTCTTCATTACCTGTCATTTCCTCTTTTTTTTTTTTTTTCTTTTCTCTTGGAGGGTAGGAATCCTTTTCTTAATGTAGCAAGCCAGTGGATGAAAACGTTTTCCCAACCATTATATCTGAGTTGAGTTTATGGAGCTATTGGAGATAAAAACACAGAGGTAGTTCAGCTTATGATCTTAGTTGACCTGAATTTTATCCAGAATTTGTTATTTCCTAGGGTCGGCCATTGTTTGCCAGTTTGCATTACCTTCAAATAGGCATTGCAGGAAGAGTTGAGGAGAGAACCTGAGGTGACATTAGCTCTCATTAGAAAGCAGGTTCCTGGGCTTTCTAGTTCTAGAGGACTGCTTTTGTTTCAGGCTTACTTGACTTATGGTTCCAATGATGTTTGCAAGCATATGATTCCTCGAATAAACGAAGGGAAAGCATGTGATGGATTTGGAATGACCATATGTTTCTATCCCCTTTGTCTGGTAATATAGCTCTAGCCTGTTGCATAGAGATCCCATCTCATGTACTGTCCAGTAGCAAACTTAAGATGTCATCTTTTACTTGTTTATCCGTAGGGCAACCTTGTAGACTTTGTGGTACCAACTAAAATGAAAAAAAGGTACAAATGGGTCGATCACTAGGCAAATCGATAGCTTCAACGCTAAGCTTTGTTACACTATGTGGTCACTCGTGGGACAAAGCTCGATGCTATCAAAGTTACGGCTTTTGCTATAAAAGAACTGGAAACTGATAAGGGGAAGTGAGGCAAAGGATCAAACTTGCTACATTCTTGGAAAGAGAGAATTTCCTGAGCGGAGATGTGTTTTAGGGTGGAGTGCAAGAAATGTGGGAAGTACTCCTGGGGTGGGTGCGGGAAGCACCTAACCACCCTCGCTGCCGGAATAGAGAAAGGCAAACACTGCTTGTGCCGCTCTTGGCCCGGGGTTGTCATCCCCTCTGACACCGCTACAGGTTCCTCCACTTCAACTACGGATGGTATATGTATATCTAAATCTCCTTTCAGGATACGATTTGAAACCCCATATGCAAATGGTTATGATTTCTTCTGGGTTTTATTAAATTTTTGGTACTTAGTGATGATTGTGATGTTCGTTTATTGGTACTTTTGTCCCGTGAAGGAATATTCTCACGATTAAGGGAACATTACTTAGAGTAGGTTATTGCCTTATTGGACAAGTGCCAGTATTGAATTTTAGAATCAACGTGTAGTTCATTTCTGTGTCTTCTTCAATAGTACAACCTTCAATAATTTCAACTTAAGCCGGTACGTTGAATCCTTTTGCTTCAGCATATGTAATTATGTATAGTGGGGAATATTAATTGTGATTATTTGCTGGATTTAGGATTTCGTTGATGAGATAGGTAGGTCATCCTTTTCATATTAATTGCATGCCGGCACCTTGGTTTTTTTTTTTTTTGTCTCTCAATTTCTTGATTTATACACTCGATTGGCACTCTAATTTCTCGTAAGTCATCTTATTTTTATACTCTCATCTCTCTTACATCAACTATGTGCATTACTCTTAGTGCATATCGAGAGCGTGCATATTAAAAATGTTTCTTACATCGATTACCGTCCATGTTTACAATTAAAAACGAAAAGAAAAAGAAGAAAACTCTTTGGACATTAGTACGGTATCAGGTACAAGTCAAATGAATGCTCATTGCTCAGCATTCTCTTAGTAACAACGCCAACACAGTTCCTGATAGTACAAGGAAGCAAAAAGGAGTTGCACAAATATACTCCTGGTCGACAAGTCAGTAAATCAGAAAGCATTTTTGCCTTACTGGTATGCATGCATTCACGGTTTTGCCAGAAGAAAAACAATTTTTACAAGTTGATTAAGGACCCGTGAGGATCTCTAGTTCCTTTTGTCATCTTTCACCCCCTAGTTTGCATCCCCGCCTACTGGATCAGAAATTACCAATAATTAAGGAACAAAGCTCACAAAGTTTACCAGCAAACTAAACAAAGCACATGCCTAATGCATAAATATACATACAACAGTTGCACAAGTCAATCTTTCACTTTCCATTTCAGTAACACAATCTTGAAACTGTAGGTGGGATTGGACCTAAAAAGGTTACAAAGCAGAAACCGAAGAACCCCCATATATTTTTTTGGCCAAGATAATCTACCAAACACTGACTGCAATAATATGGCTTCTTGCAGACAAGATGAAATCTTGAAGATGCTTTGGAGGCTAGTGAGCAGGCGTTAGAGTCATGGTGGGGGCTCTGTGTTATATCTAATAATGTGGGGGGAGAGAGAGTGTTGGATACCATCGTATCCCTATTAGGTTAGTTAGTGTTGTTTTTTTCTGAACTTTTGGACTTGGAGAGTAATAATAACTTTATCAAGATGCAGTGGAAATATTTTAATTTTGGGCAATCAAAGGTCAACATTGAGCATTGACCAACTAGCTTGTCTTTTGAAATTCCAGTGTGTACGCTATAATTAGTTGAAAATTGTATCTTTCCTTCATCTTGTGCAGGGAGCCCAATTTTTTTAGGCAACTCTACCTTTAGTCATGGGGTTTGTGCTCTTTTGGCTCATTTTGTCATGGTTTTTGTGCTCTCTTCTTCCCAACCCACTTTTGATCTGTCTGTCCGCTTTATTTTTACAGTCTCCTTCCCTCTCTCGTGTGCATGAACATGATAAGGGCCCTGATTGCGGAAATCCGAATTTTGAACAAAGTGTGGAGCTACTGTCCATCACAAGGGACAGTGCGACCCACATGAAGATTCAAGAACAAAAGGTTATTTAGTGGTTGCCCTGTATATTATGGCATTTCATGGTGCCCGTATAACCCACGAACAGAGGGTCCCAGAAATGTACCCCTATCATTAGACACTAAAGCATATTAAGGCAACATTGGGAAGATTGCCTGGGGATTCAATTTGCACCAGGAGCATTTGGTTCGTTCTCCACTCCCTCCCTTACATGGGGAGTATCCAAACTTACACAAGTGCTTGTGTGCTAAGGGCGAATGTACTGCTACATTCTTGAATTAATGATTTAGCGGTGTAGTTTTGCTTGATGCATTACAAGCAGTAATAGGTGTACGTAGCCAATGTTTAACTAATCGCTTGTAATACATCAAGCAACATTATTATGTAAGTTGCAATGTCACAGCGTTAAGCGTTGTATCAAATGCATTATTATGATCCCCTAAGGATCCGTTGAACGGGTACTTGTTGACGTAGACCTGCCAGTATCAGTCCTGGCACAGCGGCAACTCATTAAGATGGCAATGAGTGTATGCAAGGAAAGGTTCAAGGGGTAGATATGCTTTCATTAATGGCTGTGTAGCTCATGCTTTTGGGTTCAGACTTGCTGAGACCAACATTCAAAAACCAGGGGCAGCTACATTACAAACAAGTTGAATACTTACAGGAATGATGCATTTGAACTTGTCACTATAAGTTATTCTTCTAATGTTACAGCTCGTATTTCGTTCACGTTCTCGAAAGATATTACTAGCGCATCGCTTAGAATGCTTGCCTCCGAGTGAGTCACTTTAGTTCAGACACAAACGGAAAAGGAAATAAAAGCTTTGCAATGTCCCAGCTGACCCTAGTACTTGTCGCGCAGATGTGCGGTCTCACCAAGTATCACCATTGCGACTTTGCCCGTGAGAAACCGCACATAATGAGATTTTCACACACCAGGCCATTCAAACAAATTTGACGTTGATGGCTACCCTCTTTATGTCGATGAGTCGATCATGCTGTTCAAGGGAATAGTCGGAATGAGTCCACTGTGTGAATTGACAACTTGACCGTACTGGGTTTCATGTTTGTTGTTAAGTAAATGAAGTAACCGCTGTACCCTGCAAATATGGCCTCAACGTTAGGACCATGCATATGAATGTCATTATTTCTCGTATAATACTGTAATAATCCTGAATCATCTGTCTCATTAACTTTCTTAATTATATTCAACACAAAAGGAAAAGATAAAGCAGAGAACTGTTATGTTGGGTCTGCTGCCGACTTCACATTAACAATGCCTCGAAGTGGTCCAAGTTCTGAGCCTCAACCAAACCATTTTTCACACTTCAAATAGATTTGAAGAAATGACTGATACACACCACATCTCTAAGTTACCCTCAGTGTTTTGTAACTCATGATGTCTAATAAACTAGTTTTGATAGCAAGAATTTCTTTCCCTCGATAAATGTAATCTTCGTAAAGTGTTCTTAAAATATTTATGACGACAAGATATCGATCATGTCACTCCGTTTTTCAATCAAACCACTCTATACAATTTTAACAACTTCATTGCGTTCACTAAATGATCCTATCAATTTCGTTTAGCAACGGCCACCCTAAACTATGATCCTGTCAATTTCGTTTAGCAACAGCCACCCTAAACTAATAGCTTGATTAATAGACATATCTTCATTTGATAATTTGTTAGAAAGTAAAGTAGAATAAAGAAGCAGAGGTCAATGCATGCACATTAAGGGCCATCATTGCGAATATCTTCATATCTACTGTAAATTTTGGTCAATTAAGGTCAGGTACAGTTGTTGACAATGGGGTTGAAAGGTTGATTTGATATGAGGCCCATTAGCAGCTTCACCAAATGTTAAAATACTCCAACCCCTTTATATAAATAAAGAATTACACCTATGAACCTGAGGTTTTGGGTAATTACATTCGAGGACACAAAGTTTCAAAATGTAACACTTATGTCCGTTGACAAACGGAACCCTAAAAATTCTAACGGTTTTAACAAAATGACTTTATTACCCCTGACTTTAAAATAAATTACCCACTTAATTTACTGATTACTCTTCCTCTCTCCACACCCAGCACCCACACACCCCCCCCCGCGCCCCCACCCCCTCGCCCCCCCTCGCCCCTGCCCCCAACCCCATTTCTATCACTTCTGCATGAACGAAACGGGGTCAAGGACAGCCCCCAATCGCCACACCCCTGCTGCGGGGGAGAAGAGAAGAGATGGAGGGGAAGAGCGATGGCGACGTCGCCGGTGGTGGATCTGCTTTGTTCGGCGAATAACAGAAGGGACTGCCGGAGGAGAAGGGGGCTGCCAGGGTGAGGGAAGGGGCTGTCGGCGGGGAAGGGGACTGCCGGTGGGAGGGAAGAGGTTGCCGGGGTGAGGGAAGGGGCTGTCGGCGGGGAAGGGGACTGCCGGCAGGGAGTGAAGAGGTTGCCGGGGTGAGGGAAGGGGCTGTCGGCGGGGAAGGGGACTGACGACGGGCAGGGAAGAGGCTGCCGGGGTGAGGGAAGGGGCTGTCGGCAGGGAGGGGAGAGGCTGTCGGGGTGAGGGAAGGGGACTGCCAGCGGGGAGGGAAGGGGCTGCCGGCAGGGAGGGAAGGGGCTGCCGGGGTGAGGGAAGGGGCTACCGGCGGGGAAGGGGACTGCCGGCGGGGAGGGAAGGGGGGCTGCCGGGGGTGAGGGATTGGACCTAATTTGGAAATTAGGGTTTCGGAAAAACCCTAATTTGCAAATTAGGGTTTCAACGAAACCCTAATTTTGGGTTTTAAAACCCTAATCTTTAATTAAGGCTTGAATTCTTAATTTAAAAAGGGGTAGTATCGTCATTTTAAAAATATGTATTGATGACATCAGCAAAAAAATACACTTTTTGGACGGAACCCTAACGCATGGACACGGCTGATACATTTGAAACATGTTTGGTCACGGAATGTTATATTTTTAAACTTTGTGTCCTTGAGTGTAATTACCCCCAAATCTCAGGGACATAGGTGTAATTAGCCCTAAATATAAACAAAGAAAGGCACCGAAGAACCCAGTTGGCAAGCATTGCGTGATTTGGGTTCTTGCAAAAGGGTCATGATGATCCTAATCTGTCCTTGAAGAGAAACTCAAAGTCACCCTTTCTGAATCTCCCCCCCCCCCCCCTTTCTTTCTTCTCAACACTCGGTAGAGAGAGAGAGAGAGAGAGAGAGAGGGAGGGAGAAGATTCTTAAAGAAAGAAATTTCGGACAAGAAAGCCCAACAGATTTTCATCCTCCTTTTTAGGTTTTTGTTCAGACCTCCTTTGTCCGATCTGTGCTTCTGGATTCCAACCCATCCCCCTTTTAATACCTTGCTTCATTTTCCACCTGCACAATCATGACATAGTACCCAAAAATCCATCGTTATTAGGGTTTTCATGGAAACCCGCATGGATCTGGTTTAGTTCTAAAGTTTCAGTTCTGGGTAGTTGTTTTCTGAAGAAATGGCTAGTGAGAAGCCAAGTTCAAGAGGGCAAGCATGGTTAGTGAAACGCAATATCTAAGCTTAAAATTTCCTTGAGATGTGGGTGTTCACAAAATTCGTTTTAATTGCAAATTTTGCAGGTTCTGCACCACCGGACTGCCAAGCGACGTCGTAATCGAGGTCGACGACATGACGTTTCATCTCCACAAGGTAAGTTAGGTTATCACTGAACTGAACTTCCATTGATGCACTTGAACCAGTTACTCTTCAACACATATGGTTCTGGCAAGCGGCAATTGTAACGGTTTTTGCACTTGTTGTTTCAGTTTCCTCTGATGTCAAAAAGTAGAAAGCTACACGAGCTGATCACTGAACAAGAGACAAACCCAACTAGAATCCAAAGAAACCCTGAAGGAGCAGAGGGTGAAGAAGAGATCGAAGAAGCAGATGACCAACACTACTGCCACATGTCGCTCCCGGATTTTCCGGGAGGCTCTGAAGCCTTCGAGACGGCAGCAAAGTTCTGTTACGGTGTCAAAATCGAGCTTTCATCTTCGAATGTCGTTCCACTTCGCTGCGCCGGCGATTTCCTAGAAATGACCGAAGAGTATTCCGAGGACAACCTAATTTCCAAAACCGAGAGATTCCTTGCCCAATCTGTGCTGAAAAGCTCGAAGGATTCAATTACTGCACTCAAATCGTGCGAGGGACTAATGCCTATGGCGGACACTCTCGGCATTGTTGAGATGTGCATCGAAGCGATTGCTACCAGAGCTGCTTCCGCCGATCCATCTTTGTTCGGCTGGCCGGTCAGCGAAAATGCCGGTGCTCCCTCCAGCCAGGCCTTATGGAGAGGGCAAGAAACTAGTTCGAGAAGAAAGGGTGTTGGCGCCTCAAGAGGCGCCACCGCGGGCTCGTGGTTTGAAGAACTTGGTCTTCTTAGTCTTACAATGTTCAAACGCTTGATTTTTGAAATGAAAGCTCGAGATCTGAGCTCGGAGATTATTGAGAGTTGCCTCATTTTTTACGCTAAGCAATTCATTCCGGGGATTTCCCGTTCTAGTAGGAAGCCATCGTCGTCGACTATTCCGTCCGAGAACGAACAGAGAGAGCTTATTGAGACTGTGATTGCTAATCTACCGCAGGAAAAGACGTTGCGGTCATCGACGGCGACCAGGATTTTATTCGGATTGTTAAGGACGGCCAACATTTTGAACGCTTCGGAGGAATGCAAAGCTGCTTTGGAGAAGAAGATCGGCTCACAGCTGGAGCAAGCCACACTCGACGATCTTCTGATACCGAGCTATTCGTATTTGAACGAGACGCTATACGACGTCGATTGTGTCGAGAGGATATTGGTCCACTTTCTGGATGGATTTGAGGAGCGATCGGCGAGTAGAATCGAAGGTGAAGATGAGAATAGTGGCGTCAGATCTGCCGCGTTGATGCTAGTCGGCAAATTGATCGATGGCTACTTGTCTGAAATAGCCTCCGATGCGAATTTGAAGCCGGAAAAGTTTTACAAGCTCGCCATGGCTTTGCCTGACCACGCTAGGCTGTTCGACGACGGTCTATACAGAGCTGTTGATGTCTATCTCAAAGTATGTATTTGCTCGCACAATCAATTAGGGCTAGTCCTAATGTCAGTGCAACCACGACAATGCATGATTGTCGAACAAATTCAGAATGCATTGATGTTTATTGACGTTTAGTGATTTATTGATTTGCAGGCGCATCCATGGAGAACGGAGGAGGAGCGGGATAAGATCTGCAGTGTGATGGACTGCCCGAAGCTGACACTAGAGGCGTGCACGCACGCCGCTCAAAACGAGCGGCTTCCGCTAAGAGCGGTGGTTCAGGTCCTATTTTTCGAGCAACTGCAACTCCGCCAAGCGATCGCCGGAACCCTGATGGCGGCGGACGTAGGGCCTGCGGGTGCGGAGGGAAGGGAGGCGAATCGGCAGCAGGAGGAACAGGGCGGGGAGGAAGAGGACGCGGGGGTGGGTGGGGGAGCACGTGCCGTGGGCACGTGGAGGGTGGCAGTGAGGGAGAATCAGGTGCTGAGGCTGGACATGGATAGCATGAGGACGCGGGTGCACGAGCTCGAGCGCGAGTGTTCCACCATGAAGAGGGAGATCGAGAAGATCGATAAAGCGGTCCCGCCCAGCCGTGCGGGCGGGACCGGTTGGAGGAATTCGCTCACGAAAAAATTCGGGTGCAAGTTTAAGACTCAAGTGTGCGATTCCCACGAACAACCGAGCGTCGTGCAGGCGAGAAAGGGTCGTGCTCATCGTCACCATGAATAGGCCCCCATTTAGTTTAGTTAAGTTGTTCAAATGAATTACACTGTGAAGCTATCGGTTATATCGTTGTTGTAAAGAATGAGTTGGTTCTTAGATTTAATGGGCGTGGACGGTGAGTCTGGAAAAAGCCTGAATAAAAGTATGTGTGGGTGGGTATTCAGAAAACTCTCAGTGCACCAATGATTCTTCTTGTGGCTTCAGATTGGTCTCTTCTTTTGAGGTAATGTTAAGATATTGGCTGGTGAGGACAAAAGGTGAAGTCTTAGTGGGATTGGAACTTGTTTCTGGCTTGCACACAGCTCTGAAGGACAATTGGCAAGCATTTGTGATTCCAAAGGTGGGTCTGCACAGCAGTCCTTTCCTCTCTTGTGATTTCGATGGGAGAATGTTGAGCTTTGTATCCTTTTCAAAATATAAATATATGCAGTAGTACAGTGCAATTTTTGTGGTGAATACAGCAGCAGGACAAGAAAAAAAGAGGCAAATCCAACACCACAAAGATAGTATTGGCTTGTGTTATTGGCTTCTTAGTTCACCTTTTGGCTTGATGGTGATGAGTGACGAGGAGGAGGAAGTATGATCAATGATGAGGAGCTACAATGACCTTTGTGACCAAGCCATGGTCATATTATGTTGTTTCCTTGCACGATTGTTATGTTGCAGATATTCCATCCTGAAAAAGAGCTCACTTTGGCGACGTGTGTGGCTTCTTATCTTTGTGTAAGAAATTGCATAATGCGACTGTCCCCGCTGCATGGAACCATCACCTATTCACTCCTCGAGTGCAATGATATATGCACACAGGTGTCTGACCTTTTTCTCCTTTTTAAAATTCCTCACTACAAAAATAGGAAGAGGATAGGGATCGCAGACGTGGGTCTAACATCTGTATAAGTGCCTACTTGTAGTTGATTGTAATTTGAAGATTGTAAAAACCAACCACCTTCCTTCTTGCGACAATGGCACTTTCTTCTTCTTCTTCTTCTTCTTCTTCTTCTTCTTCTTTTTTTAAGGGGGGGGAGAGTTTCGAGTCAACTTATCAACTAAGATTGAGTTACTTCATTGACGATCTTTAGGGAACAGCTCTCACATCAGCTTGATACATCGCAAAAAAAATAAGGTTTTTCAAGTATTGACTTCAAGGTTCGAATCTAACAAGTCATGGAAATGAGTAAACCTCAGTGATCATCAAGCCAGCTTCTTGTGATTTGTGACAATGACACTTTAGCTAGGTACAACTTGACTTAAAATTGGTACCTTTAGGTCTTTAGATATTTTAGATTGTAGATGTACTTTATACGAGAATTATGCCATAGTGCACCATATTTACCTTTTTTTGAAAGATATTCTAAGAGTCCGTTTGAAATTAATTCTAAAAAAAATATTTCAAATTAAATTTCAATCAGTTTTGAAAATCAGATTTAATCTTCTTTAAGTGGAATTAGTTTGTTGTTTCACAAAAGTAGTTGTAACTAGATTAAAGTTACAAAAAAAATGTTTGAATAAAAGTACTTAAATCAGTTCTACTGTGGCAAAATAACCATAGAGGGTATTTAATAAATAAAATTTTAATTTCTATTTATTGAAGTTAAGTTAACATAATTTATATTTGTAAATAACTGTAATTATTGTTTTCACCACTTACAAAAATTTTTTACTTCGTATTTCAAATAAACAACACCAACAATCTCGTATTAGTGCTAATAGTACGATAACTTCTAAAGATTAGTTAAAGGGTATGGAATATCCTTTTCTGAGAATTATGGAAAAAAGTATGGTAAATTAGAAGGTCAAACCTGATTATGAAAAAAGTGATTATTTCATAATCTTCACTTTTCAAGATTATAAATTAAACTATTTTGTAACTTTTTTAGACAAATTAAATCTCTTAATCTTTTTTGTCAAAAAACTCATATCCTTAATTTAATTTAGATTAAACCAATTTTGACAATCCCAAAATCAATCCCAGACATCTATAAGTGCAGTGCGTTAATAGATCTCTAACTATTCTCTTTTTGACTTCGTTGGGAGTTAAGTTTCGCGCTTTTGATTTGGGACATTTTTTCATTTCTTCTCTTGTTTTGTGTATTTAATGGAGCCTATTGGATTGAGCATGTTTCCATGTATGCCAGTTGTCTTTTGTTTTTGTTGGTTTCCATGTGTTCTTAATTTACTTTGGTCGCACCCAAGGGCCCACCAGGGGTCTCGATTTGCGTGACACGTCACATATTCAACGTCAATTTTTCAACGCTCACAATTCGGTCAAAGCGGCACATACTCAAGTCATCTGAATTGCTCATGAAACAACCTTGGCGTGCCTTCCACCTTAGGGGGATCGGCCACCTTCCCCTTCAAGGGGTTGACCCCATCCCTTCACTTCTCGTCAAGGGACCATGTTTCGTCCGCGACACCCGTCGCCCTGGTACCGTCTCTGTGACTCCAGTCGCCCGCGCGCTGTCTTCTATATACCCGTCACCAGCGCGTTGTCTTCGCGACCTCCGTCGCCCGTCGCCAGGGCGCCGTCTCAGTAACCCTAGTGGCCCGCGCCGCCATCTCTGCGACCCATGTCTCCTGCGCGCGTCACCATACATACTCCGCAGTGCTCATGCGCCGCGCCGCTAATACAGCTATGCCCCTTGACTCCCTGTCATACTAAAGTGCCCCCGGCACCTCACACTTTTCGGCGTCGCTGATACAGTCGTGCCCCCTGGCTCTCTGTCACACTACCATGCTCCTTCCGTTGATCCATTATTTCACCACACCATGCGCACCTTGCCTTAGTTGTGGAACATGCTTTGACCCACTCTCCAGAGTGTGCAGCATCTCCCGGGGATAGGTGACTCCACCGGGACACTATCTCTTCCAGGGCCTTTTGGCCATGTAGACAACGCCTCCAGGATGCTACCTCTGCCCGTCAGGTAGACGGCTCCTTCGGGATGCTACCTTGACGCGCTCCGAGTGCTCCGGCACAAGGACTCACCCTCGGGGATAGGCGACTCCTTCGGGACACTATCTCTATCAGGGAGCTTTTCAACTCCCCTTCTGTCAGGTAGACGGTTCCTCCGAGATGCTACCTCCGCCCGTCAGGTAGACGGCTCCTTCCTAGATGCTTCCTCCGCCCGTCAGGTAGACGACTCCTTCCAAGATGCTTCCTCTGCCCGTCAGGTAGACGGATCCTCCAGGATGCTACCTTGATGCTCTTTGAGTGCTCTGGCACAAGGACTCAATCGCGGGGATAGGCGACTCCTCCTGGACACTATCTCCGCCAGGGAGCTTTTCAACTCCCCTTCTTCCAGGTAAACGGCTCCTCCGAGATGCTACCTCGACACGCTCCGAGTGCTCCGGCATGAGAATTCACCTACGGGGATAGGCAGCTCCTTCAGGACACTATCTCTACCATGGAGCTTTTCAACTCCCCTTCTGCCAGGTAGACGGCTCCTCTGGGATGCTACCTTGGCCTGTCGGGTAAATGGCTCCTTCAGAATACTACCTTGACGCTCTCCAAGTGCTCCGACATAAGGATTCACCCGTGGGATAGGCGACTCCTCCGAGACACTATCCCCACCAGGGTGTCTTCGTGACTAGCCTACGTGCTACGACATTGGGGCTCGCGTTGGCACCCCCTAGGGACTATGACCCTCGGGTCACTCCAAGACATGAGCAGGTCTTTGGAGAGCATCCCGTCTAGTCTGCCTGGCAGTTGGGCGTCGGGTCTTCCCCACCGCTGCCAGGCCTGTAGGACTCTGCAAGAGCTTGGATTGGTGGCTAGATCAAGGGGGTTCTCTGGCCATACCGACGCTGTGAGAGCTAGTCTTTTCAGACAGACAGAGCAACACTGTGCGGGGCAAGCAGGCAGGGTGAATAGGCGATTCGACACTCCGTGGAGCACTGGCAATTGTGGACCCTTCGGTGACGTGTCACTCCCGGGGAGCGCAGCGTGTCGGTTGATGATATCATCATCTCAACCTCTAGAGGTCTTGAGAATTCATTTGGAGGACTTAGGATTCTCAGAATTCACTCTTACTTTCAGTTTGTCTCTAGAATTCTAGAGAGAGAAACATACATGACCTTGACTCATGACCTTGACTCTGGACCTAAGTATCGGACCGTGACTACCGTCCTGTATTCACCCTGTGCCATCGTCCTCGCAGCACTGCCACCCTCAGACTCTGTCTGGGAAGCCCTTGGTCTCTGCCCTTACTGTGTCCCACTTGGCATCTGACTCGAACTGCATTCCTTATGGCACCTCCACGTCGACTTCAAACCCATTTTACTTGGCATCACCATGTAAATTGGCGCTTCGACTCATTTACTTATGCATTTATCATATATTTATTTGAATTTGGTTGGCATCATCTATACCTTCCAAAACTCTAATCTTTTTTTTTCTTGAATTCTTACAATTTTAACATAGACTCTAACTATTCAACTCCATGATCTCGATTTCTTCACTTCATAATTATTAATTGACTACCATCCTTTCCATGCCTAATACGGAATTTTAGCTAGTATGTGTATATTTACTACTCTCAAAAAGGACAGGAAAAAAAATTCGTTTTTCGATGGTGGCAATTCTAATGAATTAGTAAGGCTACGCAGGGCCTTAAATGAATGGAAGTAGGACATGCAGTGCAAAAGGGGCTCAGAATTAGTATTCGAGCCTTTCACACGTAGACTTATGGCCGGCCACGCAGTGGATTTGGGCTTGTTATCCTGATGTCTAACAATGTCCAGGAAGTAATACATTAATACTGGATATGGGCCTGCAAAGGGATTTTCGGCAGTTGCGATGCGGCCCAAGCACACTGAAACGTGGGCCTAATTCCTGCCTGTAACTAAGTTGCATAGGAATTTCCATTATACCAAACAAGTCTTTTACGATTAATCTAGCTTTTTTGTCTTTGAAAAAAAGGTTGATGCAGCTTCTGATCTGAATCTGAATTATAATAATGATGATACTTTCGCTTAATAATGAGAGATTTGACGAGGAATTTGAACCACAATCGTGTCTTAACATTTATGACGGAACATATGAATTCAGGCAGCGTCATTACAAGAAAAAACCTGATTCAATGATGCCTACTTTTTATGCCAAAGTTCCTGTAATATGTAGATAACTATTTAAGTTCTTGAATCTCTTATAGAAAGCGGGTTTCGTTAATTGTATTCCTCTATTTTTTTTTTTTAAAAAGCAGTAATGTTACTTTTACTATCAAAAGAGCGCCTGTTGAACCTGACAATGCATAGCTTAGCGCTATTCTTTAACCCCCGTCCCCTCCTATCTTTTGGCACGGAAAGTTAAAAACATCAAAAAAAGAAAGAAAAAAGTTATCCTCTTTTCCAAGATATTTGCTCGCAAAGAAATGAATGAGGAGAATGGTTGAGCATAAACTAATGGCGAATGTCATTATATATATATATATATATATATATATATATATATATATATATATATATATATATGGGAGCTGATCCGTTGAGAGCGCTAGCAAACTGAGTTAAGTTGCTAGCGTGATCTGGCCGTCCACGCTCGATCTGTGGACGGTCCAGATTTTTTTTTGTTTTTTTTGAGTATTTTTAAGTCCGTCCGCTACATTATGTAGCGGACAAGTTTTTAGACTTTTTTTTTTCTCTTTCTGTCATTAATGTTCTAACAGAAATGACAGAGTCCGTTACGTCCGCAACATTATGTAGCGGACGAGTAGCACCACTTTTTTCTCATTCTGTCATTAATTTTTCTGACATCTCTCTCGCTTTCTCATCAATTTCTGACTGTTTCTTTTGTCTCTTTCTCTCTCCTTCCTCTCTCTTTTCTCTTCTCTCACCACTTTTATATTTTCTCCCTCCTCTCTTCTCCTTTCTTCTTTCTCTCTTTGCTATGTTTGTGCCCATAATTGTTGGAGAGGTCGAAGGAGAAGGAGATTTGCTAAGCACTGATACAAAAGTGGCAGGAACTATGCTTCCAATGTTTTTTGATGTAGGAGCAATATTATTTGGAGAGAAGCCCAAAGCAGATTCTCTAGCCTTATCTGGTGCTAAACCTTTATCTGTATTCGAGTTTTGGCTGGGTTCTACTAAATCTTCAAAAGGGGATTCATCTACAGGATCACTTTCCTCATCTGATTCTACGGAATCGTCATTAACTTCTTGATTTAGATTTCCTTTGCAAACTTGTTCATACTTAGATCAAGGGTTTCCATAACAGGAAGCAGTTACAAGGACTCGTCCATTAGCACTAAAACATTACAAGCACATGAAACAAATGACAAACGGTTCCACTGTGGGAGTGCATCCTGAATCAAATCTAAAAAATTCCACCATAAATCTATATCTATGCATACACGAATCAAATCTCCTTCGATTCCCACCGTCCATTCCCATCACCACACACCACTTGATCCTGCTCGTGTACCCGCCCCCCCTTTTTTTCAACTCCCCTTCTCACCACAATGACGCCGGATTTGATCCCTCCGATTTTCTCGCCTGAATTTTCAGACTCGATCCCCCGGGAATTCGGTCCTCCGTCTCTTTGACTCCTCTTCTACTGAATTTTTTTTCCGTTCAACTTCACAGCGTGGTCGGTGCTCTTCGGCAAATGGAGGAGCGGAACACGATTCGATGACGTCAGAATCGCACTGTGCTACACGGTGACGTCGGCCCGTCTCTGGCGCCTGTTCAAGCAGCTCGAGTCTCTGAAGCTCAATTCGGTGAGAGAAAGAAAATAGAGAGAAAGAGACATAAGAAACAGTCAAAAATTGATGAGAGAGAGAGAGAGAGATGTTAGAAAAATTAATGATAAAATGAAAAAAAAAAAAGGGGTGCTACTCGTCCGCTACATAATGTAGCGGATGTAACGGACTCTATTATTTCTGTCAGAATATTAATGACAAAAAGAGAAAAAAGGCCTGAAAACTTGTCCGCTACATAATGTAGCGGACATACTCTTTTTAAGTTGGACGATATTATCGTCAAAAAATAGTTCGCTACATAATGTAGCGGACGGACTTAAAAAAATGCAAAAAAAATATCTGGACCGCTCACAGATAGCGCGTGGACGGCCAGATCACGCTAGCAACTTAACCTAGTTTACTAGCGCTCTCAACGAATCAGTTCCCATATATATATATATATATATATATATATATATATATATATATATATATATATATAATCCTTTTTTTTTCCTTGCGGTTTTGCTCTCCAAATTCCAAGACGCATAAAGGTACTATTAAGGAAAAGTCCTGTCTTATATGGTAGACAAATTGATGTCCTACATTTAATCAGCACAGACTAAATTGTATTCTAGTTAATTGTGTCCATTTCCCTGCACAAGTTTGATAATTAAGATGACACCGCTTTGGCGACTAATTTGTGAACATAATTTAATCTTTATAATTAGCAAAAGAATTTTTGGAAAAAATAAATCGATGTACGAATAAGTTTAATTAAAATCATGATTGTATAGTGATAAGGATAAAAATGTGCTGCCATGTAACACACGCCACGGTTCTTCCATAATATTTATATTTGACTGAGGGTATCGTGGACCTTTAATTATGTCCAGCATATTACTCAGTAGGGGTGAACATTGAAACCGTTGAAATCGATCCAACCGTAAAAATTGAACCAACTAATCCGTCTATATCCAAACCGATCTAAGAATCAATCGGTTTGATTTTTTTTTTCAAACCGTACATTCGGTTCGGTTCAAATTTTTTTGAAACCGCATAAACCGAATCAACCGTATATAATATAATATATTTAAATTTTTACCTAATCCTAGTTATTTTTATTGACCCTAATTATCTAACCACTCATGTAAAATAGAATAAACTCTAAATCCCTTGACGTAACATACATTTTTCACTCGCCGCCTATATCTCATTAAGTATTATTAATTATGATAAAAAACAACTCAATTTTTTTGGAACTTATTAGCATGTATAAATTATTAATTATTGGGCCTAAACTTTTCAAAGATTGAGTTTGACTCAAACCAATCAATCCGTCCAAACCGATCCATTCAATCCGTCCAACTTGCATAAACTTAACCATTCAACCATGGTTCGTTTTTTTCAAACCGAGGTTGGTCGGTTCGATTTGGTATTCAACTTCCAAACCCAACCAACCGAACCATGTATGCTCGCCCCTGCTACTAAGGACTTGGATTCTAGCTGTATAGAAATATGGACAATATAGTATAATCTTATATGATAATTACTACTGAGGTAGTCTTGTCCTATCATAATAATGTAATCTGTGTGTGTGTGAGCGCGCGCCTGAAGGCCTCTACAAGATCTAGATAAAGCTAAGTTCCCTTTGTCTTGGCTACACACTCTCGGTCAAAATCATCGAAGGTGTTCTCCTTCGTCCTATTCTTGAAGCATGTGTCTAGGTAAAAATTTGCCTCCCATTGGCACTAATACAAAAATGTACTTGTCCTTCCATGTAAAATTGGAAGATGAGCGGGTCGGCAAGAACGATCAAGCCAGCGCGGCGTTTGAGGCTAAGATAATTCCATCCTAGTTGCCTACTTATTTGCATCAAGCTATAAGTATATCTAAAAACCTTGAAACTTGGCTCTATGATGAGAGTATGGTAGATATGAATAAAGTATGATAGAAACCTCAACCCGTTAGTGCCCAATTGGACGGGGGCAATTCGATATCACCTGCAGATTCTAGCAAAAAAGGGTGGAGGGAACCCTAAAGCCATTGGCAAACATGTCTATATTTGACCATTTGTCGCTGAATTGGTAGGCTCGCCATTCATTGGGAGTCTATTATGAGAGCTGACTCAATTAACTAAGAGTTGAGCATGAAATGGGGAAGGACCGGCTGCATCTTGGATCAACTTTCCACTCTCTCCACGTCCACGCTTTGATGAGGACGAATGAAGGAAGAATCATTGGAGTTAAGTGATAGCCTCTGCATTTTCCTCCTCGGATGACTCATAAACAGGGAATGTGCTAGAATGAGACATGATGAAAGATCAAAAACAATAGATTTTAGCAAGAAGTTGTTCTTCGAAGAGCTTAAAATGATCTAAAGCAAATTCTATCTTCGATGACGCCTCAACAAATTTGACTACCGTTTCTCTCTCTCTGCTTAAATGTTCTCAATACAAATAGTCTTAAGTGAAAATAAAGTGAGATTATCTTTCACGCATCTCCTTTAATAAATCATTTAACGGTCCAAATTAGTCGCAGATCACGAGATGCCACGTTTTCTGTGAGCAATAAATGCTCTTTCAACAGGTGTTTGGCCAGCCGAGCGGCCGTGTTACTTCTTAGTTTGTTTGTCCAGCCGAGGAGACGTACAACTTCGTAGTCTGCTTGTTCAACCAAGTAGATGTACTGCTTTTTAAGTCTGCTCGACTTGGCAACTTCTTAGTCTGCTCGTCCAGCCAAGCAGATTTACAGCCTCTTCTTCTGTTTGTCCAACCGGATAGATGGATGCCGCGTTCTTAAGCTTGACAGACACTGTCGTCCATAATCTTAGTCTGCTCGTCTAGATGAGTAGATGGACATCACGCCCTTAAGCTTGAAGGATCCCACGTTGATAAGCTTAGTTTACTCGTCTAAACAAGCATAAGGGCCACGAGTGCTTAAGCTTGAAAGACCCTGCATCCATAAGCTGTCGGTTCGTCCAGACGAGGAGACGGACCACACATCCTTAAGCTTGAAAGACCCCGAATCGAGTGCACTTAAGCTTTATGTTGCCAGCCAAACATACCTCGTCTATAGCTTTGTGCACTTTGCGAGTCAAATAGACAAAGAGGACTTGCTTGACTAGCTGAGCAAACGTACTGCCTAATGGTTTGCTCGGTTACCTGAGCAAATGTGTTGCTTAGTATTCTGCTCAGCCAACCAAGCAGACGTGTCACTTTGAGGGCTACTCAGTTGACTAAGTTAACCAGTTGATGTAGTTTAAATTGTGATTGCCAACTTTTATCTGATTGGCTACTAGGGGGAAAATGGAATTAAAATTGTGTACCTCTCTAGAATGCACTCCATCATTTTTAGGCTTGTGAACAAGGAAGTAAGGGGCGAAATGATAAGGATAAAAATGTCATACCAATTATCACACATAACCTGTCATCCTAATAGTCGTATCAGACTAATAATGGTATTATAGAAGTTTTATTATCTTCTATAAATCATTAAGGATTTGGGCGCTAGCCCTGTTGGATAAGGACTGAATTGTATAATTCGTATATGGTAATTACAATTGAGGTAGTTTAATCCCATCATTACAATGTAACCTTCTCTCTATGCTTGTATTAAGGCCTGTACGAGGTCCAGGTAGAGCTAAATGCTCATGCCGTAAACACTACACCTTTTATTTCATTACCCTTGCATAAACTTACTTAGACATCGAATACCTATCCGCCGGACACCGATCTGACATGATAATCGTTCTTTATCTCGTGTAGTGCAGATGTTTTCGCCGTGATAGAAAGTACTTTAGATTTCTCCCGCAAGATATAATAAAAGCTTTCATTTAGCGTTTAGTTTCTTTGCTACACCCATAATTGTAACACCAACGTGCTTATGTGACACACGGTGGCCCTTGATGGCACAAGGAAACCGCATGTGGCACTCGACTTGCCGCTCGCAAGAAGAGTCCGCCAACCAATCCCAACAATTTAAAGCAAGCAGTGCATCAACATCGCATAAAACAGTGCACAAAGAGTAAATTTCAACACGAGGGCAAAACGGTCACAAATATCTTCATTACTTCAATAGCATCATTACAACTTACAAAAGGCTTTGTTTGCATCCACAGTGTGCAATCTAGCTAGACAGGCAAGCTAAAACAAAGCAAGGGACTCTCGGGTATGGGTGTGCATGACTCCCCTATAGTACTATTAGGAGGAAAAACCAAAGTGACAGTAGTAGACGTAACTATGTGCGAGGAGTCATAGTGCCCCTTTTTAGAGAAATACAACTCGAAATGACTTGAAATTTTACAGGGAAACTTAAATATATACAAGGGTGGTCTCCACCAAAATTGAGCAAAAACGCACTCCTGGATCTTCAGATCTTCATGGTTGGCTTTTGGCGTGCTGGGCATTGCAATTGGGCGCGCGGGCGCTGTGCTTGACGGGCGCATGGGCGCGAGACTTGAAGAACTTGTGAGGGCGCATGGGCGCTTGTTGGAAGGGCGCGGGGGCGCTGAGCTAGATGGGTGCAGGGGCACTGTGCTAGGCGGGTGCAAGGGGCAGCCCGTGACATTCTCCCCCACTAGAGCTGTTGACGCCCTCGTCAACTTCTGCATGTGGTAGGCTTCAATCTTGTCGGCGTAGGCTGATAAGTCTACTGCTCGTTCCCAAGTGTTTTCTTCATCCATATGTCCCTGCCACTTGACTAAGTACTCCTGATGGCGCTTGCGGGAAGCTATAATCACTCTATCATTCAAAATAGCTTCGGCAACTCACTTTCCTGCCGCTTTGGGTTTGAGTCATTGTCTCTTGATTTGGCCCCTGGAGGGGTCGGCTGTGTCTTCATAGAATGGCTTCAACATGCTGACGTGAAAGACAGGATGGAGCTGGCTGCTCCACCAATGAGGCGGATCCACTTTGTAAGCCATCTTGCCTATCTTCTTCACTATAGTCAGGGGTCCCTCATATTTTTGTAAAAGGCGAGAGTCTCTTCCCCTTAGAAATTTGCGATCTTGTGGCAGTAGCTTAACCATAACTTTGTCACCCACGTTAAACTCTTGAGATCTCCTGTTCTTGTCAGCGTGTTTCTTCATTCTTCTGGCTGCTTTCTCAAGGTAGGAGTGAGCTAGATCTATATTCTGCCTCCATTCTTCGCTGAAGCTTATGGCCCTTGGGGATTTCCTGGCATTGGGGACGTTTACCGTGTGGGGTAGTAACGGTTGTTGTCCATTTACAATCTCAAAAGCACTCTTCCCTGTCGAAGAGCTTTTGCGTGAGTTGAAACACAGCTGGGCAACATCCAGTAGCTTGACCCAATTTTTCTGTGTTGCACTGACAAAATGGCGGAGGTACTCTTCTAACATGGAATTGAACCGCTCCGTCTGACCATCTGATTCTGGATGATAACTTGAACTCATCAAAAGTTGGGATCCGAATAACTTAAAGAGTTCAGTCCAAAAGTTTCCAGTGAAGCGGGAGTCCCGATCACTGACAATGTCTTGAGGCATGCCCCAATACTTCACCACATACTTAAAGAAAAGTTGCGCTGTGTCTTCGGCTGAGCAATACTTGGGTGTTGCGATAAAGCTCGCATACTTGCTAAACCGATCAACGACAACAAGAATTGTGCCTAAGTCTTCAACCTTTGGTAGACCAGTGATGAAATCCAATGACACACTCTCCCACGGTCTCTTGGGGACCGGCAGCGGCTGTAGTAACCCTGCTTTCTTCTTACGCTCCACCTTGTCCTGCTGACAAGTAAGGCATGTCTTCACATACTCTTGCACTTCATCCCCCATTTGGGGCCAGTAGTAACCTTGTTGAAGGAGAGCTAATGTTCTTTCTCCTCCGGCATGTCCTGCCCAAAGGGTGTCATGACATTCTCAAATCAATGTTCGTCTCAGATCATCGACTCGGGGAACGTATACCCATCTTCCTTTGGTCATCAGCAAACCATCTTCTTGCCAAAACTGTCGAGTTTTACCGCTCTCGATCAGTTTCAGTAGTTGTTGGGCAACCGGATCCCTGGTAAGGGCCTTCTTGATCTTATTTCCGATGTTGATGGCAACTCGGCTATCTGCTCTAACAATAGCATTCATGGCCATCAATGCTACCTGATCTAGTTCGGCTCTCCTGCTGAGGGTGTCTGCTACGCTGTTGGTTGAGCCTGCCCTGTACTCGAGCATGAAGTTGAATTCTGCCAAAAGTTCCTGCCACCTGGCCTGTTTCGAGGTGAGCTTAGATTGACTCAAGAAGTGGCTCACTGCAGTGTTGTCCGTCCGCACTATGAAGCTAGAACCAAGCAGGTAGTGCCTCCAAATTCTGAGACAATGTACTACCGCGAGCAACTCTTTCTCATGAGTGGTGTAGCGACGTTCTGCTTCGTTGAGCTTCCTACTCTCATATGCCACCGGGTGGCCTTCTTGCATTAGAACCCCTCCTAGTGCAAAGTCAGAAGCATCTGTATGAACTTCAAAGGACTTCGACACATCAGGGAGAGCAAGTACCAGATCTTCAGACATAGCCTGCTTCATAGCCGAGAAGGCCGATTGACACTCCTTGGACCATTCCCAAACATTGCTCTTCTTCAAAAGTTCGGTTAGGGGATGGGCCATTCTCGAATAATCTCGGACAAACTTCCTATAATAGTTGGTCAATCCAAGGAAAGATCTCAGTTCTGAAACATTCGTTGGCGGCTGCCACTTCTGTATCACTTGAACTTTAGCTGAGTCCATCCTTATCTGACCCTATTCTATCACATGGCCCAAGAATTTAATCTTGGTCTGGGCAAAAGTGCATTTCGACAGCTTCACGTATAGCTCGTGCTCCCTCAGTCGGGCAAGCACCTTCCTCAAGTGCTTCAGATGCTCGTCCAAGCTGGAACTATAGATCACAATATCATCGAGATACACCACTACAAAATTGTCAATGTAGTCCCGCAAAACCTGATTCATCAAGGTGCAAAATGTGGCCGGGGCGTTGGTCAAGCCGAACGGCATGACCAGGAACTCATACGCACCGTATCTGGTGACACAAGTTGTCTTCGCCTCGTCACCTTCGGCAATTCAGACCTGCCAATACCCAGACTTCAAGTCCAACTTGGTAAACACTCTCGCCCTACTAAGCTGATCAAAACAGACGGCGACTAAAGGAATAGGAAACTTGTTCCGAATAGTCACCTTGTTTAGCGCCCTGTAGTCCACACACATCCGCAAGGAACCATCTTGTTTCTTCTGGAAGAAGACTGGTGCACCGTAAGGCGACTTCGCTGGAGTGATCAAACCCGCATCTAGCAACTCCGTCAATTGTTTTCTGAGTTCAGCAAGTTCTGGTTGTGACATCCGATACGGAGCTCGGGCAGGTGGCTTCGTGCCTGGCACGAGCTCTATCTCATGGTCAATTTCCCTTCTAGGTGGCAATTTCTTCGGCAATTCATTGGCATCACATCTTCAAAGTCGTTTAATATCACTTTAACTTCTTTGGGCAATGGTCCCGATACTTCTTCAATTTCGTCCCACCGTAGCATGGCAAGGTAGGTTGTTTCGTCCCGTTTTACTCCCCTTTTCAACTGAAGGGCTGAGATAGAACGTTCTCCCGCCCTAGGAGATATAGTCGGGATGACACACGGTTATTCCCAAGCATGGCTAGCGAGTTGGTACATGGCATCACTGTGGTCTTCGTGTCGCGCAGAAACTCCAACCCAAGGATCAGTTTAAAGTGGTCCATGATGACTACTGAAAAGTTGGTCCTTCCTTCGTATGGGCCAATCTTGATCAAAACAGATCTCGCTATCCCCGCTACTGGCTGTGCGACAGAATTGATAGCCTTCACCCGTCCGCACCTTTTTTCTAGAGTTAGCCCCAATCTTTCCACTTCGGTGCTAGAAATGTAATTATGGGTAGCTCCTGTGTCAACCATGGCCCTGATGGCCTTCCCATTAACCTTGATGTCCACAAACATCAAGCCTTTTCCTGGTACATCGCCCTTTTTCTTTGGCGGCATGTCTTTAGGCTCTTCCCCAGTCAAGCTCTTTTCGGGGTTCTCAATATGTGCTGTCACCGCATTACACCACTGAGGAAAGGCCCCGACGGCATCTTCCTCTTCATAATCTTGTGTGTCTATTTGCTCATCTGTTGGTGGATGCCTTGGTCGAGAGCCAGATTGTTCCCCACGTTGCACCTGCCCAATGTTGTCAAAGAAGGCATTCATCATCTGTCGCTGCGGACAGTTAGCGATCACGTGCGGTCCTTGGCACAAGAAGTAACCCCTGAAAGGAGGTTTCTTCACTTCTCCGCTAGTGCTGGCGTCAGGCTTAGCTTTGAACCCAAGTCCACTCTTCTGTTGGGTAGAAGAGTTTGACGCCCAACTGCTTTTACTGCCCCAACTTTGGTTTGGCACTGGACCCCTTGGCTTCTTGCCACTAATACCTTTGCTTGGATTTCCTCTCTGAGGGGGTCTCTGTGGTTCGGAGTTGTAATCTGAAAGGCTCTCGGCAGCGATGATGGCTTCATTAAGGTTGTTCACCCGACGTCTATTAAGCTCGGTGCGAGCCCATGGTTTTAACCCTTCCATGAAGAAGAAGAGTCTGTCGACTGCGGACATGTCACTGATGTCCAACATCAAGGCAGAAAATGCCTGGCAATACTCCCGGACCGATCCGGTGTGCTTGCATTCCAACAACGCTTTCCTCGCGTTGAATGCGGTATTTTCTGGGAAAAACTGACTCTTTAGTTCTCGTTTGAGTATCTCCCATGTGTTTATGACGCAAGACCCATCTTCGATCTCTGCGTACTTCTTCCGCCACCATAACTTAGCATCTCCAACCAAGTACATGGCAGCCATCGACACCTTTGTCGCTTCTGAGTCTACTCTGATGGCTCGAAAGTATTGTTCTATATCGAAAAGGAAATTTTCTAATTCCTTGGCATCACGGGCTCCCCCGTAACTCTTGGGCTCTGGCACTCGGGGCCTCGCCGAGTGCTCCGCACCCCCAGCGGGTGTGTTAACCACTGCACGACTAAGAAGCTCCACTCGATCCTGGAGTTCTTGAAATTTAGACTCCCAGTTTATACCTTCACTGTGCCGTGCATGGTGTTCCACTCGATCTTGAAGCTCCTGAAACTTTCCCTCCCATTCCATGCTCTCAGCATATCGGGTATTATCAGTGGCTTCAAGATTCACTTCCAACGCGTCAAGGCGAAGGGAAATTGCTTCAGGATGCCTGGAGCATCCTGGTCACTCTTGAACATGTCATGTATCTGTGCTTCCAAAGCATCGATTCTCTCTTTCGTGTTGGCCATAGTTTTTCTCAGCAAACTATCCTACAATATTTTCTTAGCTGAAGCCACCCCTGGGCAACCTGGCTCTGATACCACCTGACACACGATGGCCCTTGATGGCACAAGGAAACCGTGTGTGGCACTCGACTTGCCGCTCGCAAGAAGAGTCCGCCAACCAATCCCAACAATTTAAAGCAAGCAGTGCATCAACATCGCATAAAACAGTGCACAAAGAGTAAATTTCAACACGAGGACAAAACGGTCACAAATATCTTCATTACTTCAATAGCATCATTACAACTTACAAAAGGCTTTGTTTGCATCCACAGTGTGCAATCTAGCTAGACAGGCAAGCTAAAACAAAGCAAGGGACTCTCGGGTATGGGTGTGCATGACTCCCATATAGTACCATTAGGAGGAAAAACCAAAGTGACAGTAGTAGACGTAACTATGTGCGAGGAGTCATAGTGCCCATTTTTAGAGAAATACAACTCGAAATGACTTGAAATTTTACAGGGAAACTTAAATATATACAAGGGTGGTCTCCTCCAAAATTGAGCAAAAACGCACGCCTAGATCTTCAGATCTTCACGGTTGGTTTTTGGCGTGCGTGGGCACTGCAATTGGGCGCGCGGGCGCTGTGCTTGATGGGCGCATGGGCGCGAGACTTGAAGAACTTGTGAGGGCGCATGGGCGCTTGTTGGAAGGGCTCGGGGGCGCTGAGCTGGATGGGTGCGGGGGCGCTGTGCTAGGCGGGTGCAAGGGGCAGCCCGTGGCAAGTGGTTGAAACTTAGTTTGAATTTTTCGCGGGGCCAAGTTCTAAGGCAACATTGCAGGGACAGTGAAGAAACGGTTTTGGAGTTGTCTTTTATATTAGTCCTTGAAAGTTTGAAAGTGTTTTATCGCTGTTAAATTCTATTACGATAATTTATTTGTCGCTATATACACATAACAACGTATTTCTGTTACCGCACTGTGTGTGGGTCACCATTACTTATTATTCCAATCCAACGATATTGTTCACTAGTCAACCGGGCCCACGTGACAGACAATAACAGGTGGACAGATAGACACTCGACAGTCTTGTTAGACCCCCCATTTATGCCCAGAGCCTGAGTTCTACAGTTGCTAACTTGCCATATTGAGCTCTCTGTATTTTCATCTTTTGGCTTGATCCGGATCTGTTGAGGAAGATGGGGAGGAAGGATTATCTGGCCATGAAGACTGACGCCGCGGTTACCTCCGAACTGATTGATTCCGACATCAATGACCTCAAGGTTGCTGCCAAGAACCTCATCAGCCATGCCACCAAGCTGGGTGGCCTTGGGTTTGGCACTTCTTTCCTCAAATGGGTCGCCTCCTTTGCTGCTATGTGAGCTTTCTTTTATTTTCTTCAGTACTTGACACAGAGAAATGTATATGTACATGCATGTGCAATGTACTTGTGTTTGTCTGTACAAAGTTGCTTTGCTACGTTTCCTGCTCATGATGCCTAATTGAATTGCTTGATCTTTGTTGCTGTTGAGGATTTTTGACTTCTTGATTTCATCTTGACTTGAAATTAGCACAGTGCGAGATATGTATGTAGTTTTCGTGTCCACGCCGATGGGATTTGGTTGCTAACTTGCTATGTAGTAGTCTTGTGAAATGTAACGAATTGTTAACTTGTTTTGATTTCTTACATTCAAAATGGTACAAGATCTCGCTATCCTGTTCTTTATGAATAGCAAATTTATATGGTTTTGTAACGTTCGTTTTTGCTTTTCCCTTCTCCTTTCGCCTTGTCACCCTTGTTTTGAGTCGTGTGCAATAACTTTGCTTATACGTGTTGTTCTTTGGAAAGTATTTAAGGTTCTTACAAGAGAGGTCATTGTGTTGGATTATAAGTTATGTATTTCCTATCTGCACCTGTTGGCAGAAATTTTGCACCCTTGCTTGTATTGTAATTAGTACTCTTTTTTTTCCTTAATGGACCTCGTATCTAGGTTCTTATGGCGAACACTAATAAGAAAGAATGAGAAATAAAGATGCACCCTTAGGATCACAGAAGCGCAAACACGAGGTTTATGTGGTTTGACATTAAGTACTATGACCAAAACAGGAACAAGCAAGAATTTTCTCTGGCAATCAAAAGACAAGGGAATCCCACTCTTGCAATATGGCTAGTGCATGTGCTGCACCCAGAATCCTATAAGAATTATGGTGAAAAGTGCTCACGTGTTTCTTTTCCCTAGCCTCGTCCTCAATCCTGCGGAATACTCCTAACGTTAAGAAGTCAGGATATCATCATCGTAGTTGACTACGAAATCTGTTCTTGATTGTTAGAGCATTGATCATGATCAGGGTTTCTGTTGTGTACAGTACTGTTTGAGTTGAGGTTTAGCCCTCTAATTGTTTCTTGCTCAGTTGGATGGAAGTAGCTATACAACTTAGGTTGTGTACATTGGCGGCAGCAAATTGAAATCTAGCCTTGAGTAGCTTTTATGTCACGTAACATATTTTGTATTTATGGAAGTGGATTATGGCACCACAGCCACAGGTTGCAAACTCACATGTTTTGCATCGCTTGAAAATGTTTTTTTTTTTCAACTTTCATCGTCCACTGGCCTTTGGGAACAGAATGGTGTCTTCGCTTTTTCATTTCCTTTTACCGAACTCTAGAAGACGGTGCCACGTCTATCTCTGAAGCAGACCCTTAGGAAGGAGACGGAGTGAATGAAGGAAGTGCATTGAAAAACAGAATCCCTGCCAGAGAGGTTGGGAGGCTCATAAGCAAATCCCATGACCAAAAATCGCGGAAGAATTCAGCACCTAAAATCTTAGAACGGCCAAAAACGACCTTAGTTCGACCTTGAAAGACGCTGAGATGTTGTAATCTTTGATGAGAGATCCTGTGAAGATAATATGATATTCGACAAGAGATCATGCATCTGTTCTAGCTGCACTGTCAATAGTTCAGCATACACAACTCAACCTGTCGTTTTTCATCGTCCTTGACTAGCACCAATGTCTAGTTGATGTTAGTCTAACCATAGCGTGTGAATAGACTACTTATATTACAATTCCCATTAATTGGATGCTTTGCACGCCAGACAAACAGGGACAAAGCATACTTCATTCGTGATCAGGACAAGTAGGTACTGTAAAAGTAGCTCAATACATCAACAGAGTGGTTTCTGGATGCTGGTTTGAATTTTTTTTTTCTGTTGAAGTGCCTGAAGAATTTCAGCTACCAGAAGAGAAAGTCATTGTTCTATTGTGCTTGCTTCCTTACTTTGGTTTAAATTTCTCAAGGGGTTCTTGCTTCATGTCAATTCTGTTATATTTATTGATCATGACGTTATCTGCAGTTATTTGCTGATATTGGATCGGACAAACTGGAGAACAAACATGCTAACTACACTATTAATCCCGTATATTTTCTTCAGTCTTCCTTCAGTACTCTTCAACTTCTTCAGGTGATGGGCCTATGCTGATAAACTTATACTGTACATTTTCTTCTTTTTTCCACTTTCACTAATCGTCTCTGATTTACATCACTATGATTCAGGGGTGAGGTTGGGAAATGGATTGCCTTCATTGCAGTTGTGCTAAAGCTTTTCTTTCCTCGACACTTCCCAGGTAAAGCTACATATTGTCTGCAACAAGAATTTAGAATCTGATCTGACTATGCAGGCCGAAAGTCCAGTAGTTTTGATATGCATTTTCTGGCTCCAACCTGATCTAACACCCTGGTCTCAGTCCATCAAGAAAGAATCTAATTAGTTATCATGATATTATCCTTTACCTGTGATGTTGGGTGAAAATTGCAAAAGAGAGCAACGAGCAAATAAGTCACTACGTCTTAAGCAGCGGCTGTTCCCAGGTTCCGATTTCTGTGCCTAGTATTCTTTTGACCCTATTGACATGGAAAAGTTCAAATACAAGTATGTGAAAGAAAGAAAGAAAGAACCACACTACGTTTTTGTTTATCCAAACCTCTCAGTTTGGCTATCAAGATGATAAAATTCACCTAGTTCCTGCCTTGCAAATTGCACAATCGGCTCATTTACATCAAATCTTTAGCAGCCATATGCTCAGGCAAACCCTGTGTTAAGCAAAGAGACTAATGCATGTGCGGGCTTCTATCTGCTTGGTTTAGCTTCTGCTCATAGTCTTGTATTACTCGGTTTCTTGTTCATTTTGTCTTAAGTCATTGGCGTTTCAATTGAATACAGACTGGTTGGAGATGCCTGGATCACTGATTCTTCTTCTAGTAGTTGCTCCCAGCTTCTTTGCACACACCCTCAAGGACAATCTCGTCGGCATCTTTATATGTCTTTTCATCAGTTGTTACCTTCTGCAAGAGCACATTCGAGCTTCTGGTGGATTCAGGAATTCCTTCACACAAACCCACGGTATATCGAACACGATTGGCATCCTCCTCTTGTTTGGTTATCCTGTCTGGGCGCTGGTACTTCACTTCATTTAGCACATTATGGCCTATGGCATGCAGCTGCTGTGGAGTATCTTCCCATATGCAACTTGAAAAACCAAAATCTTTATCACTTACATTTCCTTGCAATTTTTTTCCTCAGTCCTAGTGAGAAGGCAAATTGTGACAACTACCTATATGTTAAGATAGAAAACATTGCAAATCAACACTTGCTTTTTTCTACTAGTGTGAAATGGTGGTTTGTTACCATGCAGAATTGTGTACTTTACTGCTTTGAAAAAGTGTGGTGTCCCCCTTTTGTCGCTGTTACGTGGATTTCTTTTAGGCCTTTTGTAAGCCAAGAATTAGAAGCATGTGGAGAGGCCTTCCCGAAGATCAGAAATTTCTATTTTTGTTGAAGTC
Source organism: Escallonia herrerae (assembly GCA_033070095.1). Taxonomy (NCBI): domain Eukaryota; kingdom Viridiplantae; phylum Streptophyta; class Magnoliopsida; order Escalloniales; family Escalloniaceae; genus Escallonia; species Escallonia herrerae. Next base: position 175,649 of record JAVXUP010001152.1, on the reverse strand, counting down.
GAATTTAACAACTTCATTAAAATTAAGAGTATCTTACAATAACAAGAAAATTTAACTTTTCCCACTGTTCTAAACCCAATGGTATGCAACGCATAGCCTAACATACCTTACATGATATGGGAAAAAGTTTGTGCTTAACCAACCCCCCCCCCCCCCCTAAAAAAAAGAAAGAAAAACAGAATAATATGTTATTGCAATAATTGTGAACTATGTGGTTGATATACTGATATTAGGCACAACAAAGCCTAAGATCAGTTTCAAACAAAATGATGAAAAATCGCACTTTTATGAGACTCGAACCTGTGACCTTACACAGAACAAAAGAGACATGTACAACCGGATTATCAACTTCGTCTTAAAACTCAAATGATGAACCAAAATCATCTGTAAAATGAATTGCAAGTTTACTGACCGTATATATTTTTTTCTTCCCTTTTTTTTTTTGGAACTAACGATAGTGCATCAGTCCTTCAGAACAATACGAATTCGATGTACACTGCATCGCACGGTGAATAGTATGCAACTTTGTTACCGGATTCCCCCAAGATGCTTAAGTTCTAACTCTGAAGAAATGGCACCATCAAAATCCAATTCCATAAGACCTTGACCAGGAGCCTCTTGATTGTTGGAACTTCCTGGGCAGCCAAAAACTTTTCTTTATAGTGGTAGGCTAAGGGAAAAAGTCCCAAAGCAAAGTAGAAACCCTCTCCGAATAATTGATTCGTTTAGAAGAAAAGAAAACAAGAAGGGCCTGGGCCAGGAGGCCCACAATGGAAGCTTGAGTTGTAAAGTGGGCTTCCTCAACTCGTTCTTCTCCCTTTGTAGGGGTATATTAGTAATTTGAGCAACAACCCTATAAACCTCTAAACCCTAAAAATCGCTTCGTTGCGGCTACACAACGCCTATAAGTACAACACGTTCGGATCCGAATTCTGGGATCTCACATGACGCCATGATCATCACTTCATCATGTAGCTTTAACGAAATCTGCTTCTCACTGGTAAGTCATCATTCATCAGAAGTTATACTGCTATTAGGGCATTCGATCACTGATGTTTTTTTTTTCAATTTTATTAAGTTCTTTTTCTGTTTTGTGATTTCTTTTGAATATCAAAAGGGGCTTCTCAGTGATGAACAAAAAAGATGACGAGTCTGAAATCCATTCTTTTTAAAAACCCTGATGACATATCGAGGCATTTGTCTGAGAGAAGCCCTCCTCCCCTCTTGTTTTTGGTCTAATGGGTTATAATTTGCAAACTCGGGGTTCTGTGTTATTTTGGTTGAAATTTCAATTTGATATGTGATCAAAGGAAATGGGTGTAAGGACATGATGATGATGATATCGACAATGTCTTCTGATTTTCATGATTGAATAACAACCTCCTACTCATTCTGAATGTCCTTTACACCCCTATTCAAGTTAAATTGTCTTGATCGTCAGGCTTGTTGATTCAGTTCAGAAAGCTCTACATTTCGGCTAGTCTCTAGGCCAGATTTTATACAACAGAACGATTGTATCTTTAGGCGTTGCATTTTTAATCTATAGAGAGTAAAGGGAGCCGGAGCACTAGCATTTGGGAGGTCAAGAAACAGTTTTTTGAACAAAATTTAGATGTTCCCATGTACTCTAAATTTTTGTGGCAATCTGAATTTGATGTCCTCGTCTCCAGAGTGTTGGAGGAAAGGTGGCAGTGATGATAGAGCAATCTCTCTATTAATCTACTCATTGAGGGGCTCCTGGCCTCCTATGATTGTTTTCAAGCACTTTTGAGCCACTCTCCTCTTCTTCCCCTGTTTTTTTTTTTTTTGTCTCATGTCAGTTGCTTTACATTTTTGAATAACCTTAAAATCTGTCAAAAAGGGGGAAATCTCAAATGAACGAGGGGTTGGGGATGAAGGAGGTGGTGTCCACAGACGCATCAAATATTGATTTTCAATGGAAAATAAGAGATGAGATCGACTTTTATTAAGAAAAATGCTGTTTATTTGCCAGTTCATGCTTCCATCCTCGCGGGGCTGGGCTTTGGTCCAAAGTAGAACATGTCGTGCTGGGCCTAACTCCCCAATGTGACGGTCCAGCCCAAGCCTAGGCCTTTAGTGCAAAATATATGGTGGGGGTTGGGTCAGCCAATGTTTTTGAATCAATCGTTACTCCATTTGTTCTTAATTAATTGATCGCATTTGACTTGAAACTATTTAATATGTGAGTTGTGTTTTATGATTTTCATTCTATCGTAAAGTGGGTTGATAGAAGATTAAAGAACTAACGCGGTTTTTTTTTCTAGATGGAAATTGAAAAAAAAATGCGTTTGGTAATCATTTTTTTTCTCTAATTAAAAAAATCAGTTTTTAAATTGAAGAGTAAAAAAAAAACTCCATAAACTGGTTTTTTGGTTTTAGACCACCCTCCCACCGCTGGCAGCCACCTCCAGCCGCCGGCGACCACCGTCGATGACTGCCGACAGCTACTGCTGGTTGCCGGCAGCTACCTCCGGCGGCCGGCGACCATCGCCGGCCATCGACAACCACCTCTGGTCGCCGGCGACCACCTCCGGCCGCTGGCGACCACCGTCGGCCACCACCACCGTCGACCATCGCCACCACAAACCACCAAAAAAAAAAGTCAAAATAAGAAGGGTTACCAAATACCAAAAAAAAAAACTAAAAAAAAAAAGTTATCAAAAATAAGCTGCTCTTTAAAAACTGAAAACTAAAAAAAAAAAATTGTCAAACTAACCCTAAATGTGAAGAGAGAAAAAAAAAAGAACTAAAAAAGTGTACGAAAGATAAATATGAAAAAATATTTATGAAATCTTTCTTAATTTGAAAAGGGATTAATTTTTTGAGACAGTCCTATGTATAAATTGATTATGCTTTCCAAAGAATTGTGATAAGTTATCTTCAAGGCTTTAAACAAAAGTGGGAGTGAGTCATTTAGGGTTAGTTGTCAAGTGATGGCGTTGAAAACCAGCAGACTAACGCATGCCCTTAATTTTTTTTTAAAAAGAAAACCCTGATAGTTTAACCAGCATCTTGAGATTTAATATAGTTATAAGTCTACCTAGCATCCTAATACCAAAATTGGGGGGTTTGGCCGGAAGACAAGTCCCCGGTTAGATCGAAACGCAGGTAAGTGGCGTTGTTATACCAATCGTCAACCCTTAATGGGCCAGGCAAGAGCCTTTACGACGTCTGATTTTTAGCCTATATACCTTTGCCTCAGCGTTTGGCCGGAAGACAAATCCTTGGTTAAAATTAGAGATGTCAAATGGGCCGGCCCAGCCCAAGCCCATCGGGCCTCCAGCAAATCGGGCCGGGGCCGGGCCAAGGGGGCTACCAACTGGGCCGGGTCGGGCCTGGTTCTGGGGATATCTGGGTCCGGTCCAAGCCCAGGCCCTAGGCCCAACATTTAGGGCTTGGGCCAGGCCCGGGCCCAATTTTTTTTTTGTTGTCATTTTCTTGTTATTCAAGGTAAGGGTTTTTTTTAGTATGGTAATTTGCTGTTAGGGACGCTTTATTAAAGCGTCCCTAACAGCAATCAATGCTTTACTACAAATCTATACCGACAAGAGTTAAAAAGATTGATGTGTAAGAATATGTTTTACAGTATATGGTAAGACTAATTCAATATACTAAATCAACAAGTTTGGCTTCAAAAAGGTTCTCAATAATGATAAATTCTCAAAGGAACATGAAGTAACAAATATCATCATCATAAAGATAAAAGCCAAATTGTCAAGAAAAACTTCATCCCAAAAGATAGGGGTGGGCACGCGACAGTGCTACCCCTCCCCTTCGCCACTGGCTTCAGGTTCATTGTGTGAGGCTATGCAATGCACATCCGTTGATGGAGCTTAAAAGTCGAGGACAAAGCTACTCTTCTCGGTAAAACTTACACTTAAAAGGAAATACCTTTTGAATCTTCTTTATGCAATCTCTCTTTTAAACCAAATTTTAGGCAATACGAACACTAGAACTGGAATTAGGTTCGATTATCTGAAGCCCATGATTGGGCACAGAACAATATATGTGCTGAAATAAAGCAGATTCCAAGTTCTAGCCCACTCATATTGGAACATAAATTGACAAAATACAGCAAATATGGGTACACGATGCATTAGGGTCAGCAATTTCAATACATAAAGATGTTGGAAATTTACTCGATCCCATGACCACTATATTTATAAAGAAAAAAAATCAAAGATTTTAAGATGTGTTATTATTCTTCGCATTACTTAAATCTTCAGTACTGTTTAGGGGGGAAAAGGGGAATAAATCCGTTGGGGGAAGGGGAAAAGTGGAATTTCAAAAGTAAAGAGGGGGGCCTGAACCGGGCCGGGCCTGGCCGGGGCTTTTTTCTGGGAAATGTAGGCCTGGCCCAGGCCCAGGTCCTAGGCCCGGCCAGCACTGTTCATCAAAGGGGCCGGGTCGGGCCAGCCCGCGGGCTGCCCGGCCCATTTGACAACTCTAGGTAAAACGAACCACCAGCTTTGGAAAAAGGTAGCATATCAGAGAAAAACAGCGGAATAGAGAGCAGATTTAGAGAAAGTATGGCAGAAACTGAGAGAGAGAGAGAGAAAGTTTGGTTTAAAGTTTGGTTTCAAGTTTGAAATTCAAAAGTTCAGGATGTTGGGTAGACTTATAACTAGATTAAATCTCAGGATGCTGGTTGAACTATCAGGGTTTTCTTTTTTGGAAAAAACTCAGGGCATGCGTTAGTCTGCGGGTTTTCAACGCCATCACTTGGCAACTAATCCTAAACGACTCGCTCCCACTTTTGTTTAAAGCCTTGAAGATAACTTATGACAGTTCTTTGGAAAGCTGATCAATTTAAAATCTAGCTAATGGTCTGAAGTAAGCATAATCATTTTGAAAAATAAAATGGACAGAGTCTCTCTTTATTCAAGTAAATGTCATATGATCTCTAAATCTTGCCCATATTAACTGTTCTTTGGTATGTTAAGTTTTGAGATATTTTTCTTTTAATTCACAGAAGACTTTTCACCACATGAGCGTTTTCACCCCAGAATAACTAACCGAGCTAAGTAAAACTTAAGAAAGCTTACTTGTGAAGTTTGAAGATCGTGCGAGGGTTTCGTGTAGATTTTAGTTGTAGAACATGAACAAGAGAAATGAGAGAAGGTTTTGAGGAAACTTGAGAGAGTTCTTATTTCCTTCAAATTTTTGGCCTGTTTACAAATGAATTCTAACGCCCTTTTATAGGCAAAGAAAAGCTAACTTCAGACTATCTACAGGGATTTACATCTTATCTTACTTTTACACGCGTCTTACATCCGTGACTAAAGGGGAATCTTACATTATTACATGATGCATTTGCGAAAAGTAGAAAAGAAAAGCAGATGCTCCTCTTTCTTTTGTCTTCTTGTTTTAGCTCTGAACTGTCTTCTTTCTTTCTATTGTCAAAAGTTACGGCTGCTTTGTCGCGGCAGATGCATCCAGCTGTCTTCTATTTGGCAGAAAGTTTGTGATGTGTCTTCTTGTCTTCTTCTACTTTTGCAAATTTGTCAAAAGTTGCTGTCTTTTCTCTTTTCTTCTTTTGCTGATTTGGTCAAAAGCAGTGGTCATCTTGTCTTATTGCTCTGGTTGTTGTAGTGAGAGCCCTGCGTCTCTGTTTTTTCCGTGTCTGCTTTTATCAAAAGATGTTTATTTGTTGTTTTCATCTGTCTTCAAATTTCTGAGAGTAAGTGTCTTGCTTTTGTCTTCCTTTTGTCTTCGTACTTGTCTAAGGTCCAAATTGGTAATTGTCTTTACAAAGATGCGTTTATGCATCATTGTTTCCTTCTTTTTCTTTTCCTTTGCTTGAGGCATGATTTGAAGAATCATTAGAGTCTTCAGCTTCTAGTGCTTTGAGGAATGAATTGCTGTCGTCACTCGGTCTTTGTGCGAATTCCATGTCTTGAAAAATACTTAAAATGGCCTCTGCTGCTTGTTTATCAATATTGCTTGCTATCATTTTCTTATTTGTCTCTGTGTGACTTCGTCTTTTTTCCGTTTTTCCCAAACGGACATGGGTCTCAGGATTTAGTTTGTCTTTACCAGCTACATGTGGGGTTGGACTAGGAATAATATCTCCTGTGTTCAAAGGATTTTCAGCGTTTTTGAGTAAAACGCCAACTGTAACAAGACTTGAGAAGTCTTTACCTGCAGCCTGTGAAGCAGGACTATCTACTCCTTTAACCCCAGAAGTAGAGGGTTGTGTGGACTTGGAATTTTGAAGAAGTTTGTAATATTTGTTTTTTCAATCCAAGGTTTCTAATTCTAATACCTGTATCTGGAATTTTAATTGAGTCAACTGTTGTTCAAAACTTTGTTTATCTAGTGCTAGACTGTCTGTTCTGGTTTTTAACAAATTATAATGCTTAATTAGGACATCACAATTTTTGCAAAACTGTGAATCTGTATTGCAAGGGACAAGTGTTTTTGTGGTGGTAGTGCATTCAGGGCTGATATAATAATTTACCCCATAGTGTGTGGTCATAAGGTGATGAGCTTCCTCATAAGAAAGCGTGCCTTTATACCAAGGTCTAGGGTGGTTACCAACACCTTTCACCATTGCTTCTGGAAAGTGTTTGTAAATGCCTGGAATTTGTCCTTTAAAAACACAGTAAAAATTAAATTTCTTGGTGTCTCTTAATTTGTGAAAATAACTAGCAAGTTCGTTCATAGCATTAACGAACCAGTCATTGTCTTTTCTGTTAAAGGCTTGCCACAAATTATCTAATAAGGTTGCCTGGTCAATTGGAAAAGGTCCTAACTTAGGGTCTTTTACATTAAATTTGCTTCCTACTTGTATAACCGCTAAATTATTTCCATCATAATTAATCCGACTAGTGCCTTGATTGTCTACATAGCTAGTGTATAAAGTAGGAAAAACAGGTGTTGCCTGGTTTGGAAAATTTGCCTGATTCTGACTTACCTTTCGATAACCGTCAGAAGAAGATGCCATTCTGTTTCCTGCACAGGTCAATAAATTGTCTGGATTTAAGCCTGGGTTAGTATTCTTACCGTAGTATTTTTCTGTTACAGAGTTATCATTGCCTTTTACGTGTTGCCATTCTATTTTATCTTGTCTATAATTACTTTAAGAGGTCATAAACTCTAACCATTTATTTGTGTATCTAGAGTCTTTGTTTTTGTTGTATCTAACTATGGCTTCACAATCTATTCTAATACAGAATTCATGTTTGCTTATTAATAATGCTTTAAAATGTTCTAAGACGTAAATAGTAGCAAGTAATTCATAGTCTAAACTTGTTAAATATTGATTGCTTTCTTTATATTTACCACTTGCATATCTATATATTCTTTCTTCCTTTTTATTACTATATTTGTTGGGTTTACGGTATAAAACTGCTCCCCATCCATCTTTGCATCCATCAGTCTGAATAATTAAATAATCGGTATCTAGAGGTAAATATAAATTTGATAATTGTTTAACTTTTTCTTTTATAATTTTTACTAGATTAATATCTTCTATATTGAAATGTCTTTGACCATTTTTACGTGTCTTATTGTATAAAGGTCCTAGTAGCTTACTTAGGTCTTTAAAATATATTCTCGCTTGACTAACTAAGCCTAAAAATGCTTGTATTTTTTTTAATCCTTCTAGTTTGTTTGGAAAGTCTAGGATCTTTTTGGATATATGTTCTTATAATTTAATTTTGTCATTGCCTATTTCCATTCCCAAAAATTTTACATTTGTTTTAAATAGTTCAACCTTTTTCTTGCTTAAAATTAAACCATGTTTATCAAATAATTTGAAGACTAGGTGTAAGTGTGATAAATGTTCATTTTCATTTTTACTATAAACTAGAATATCATCTATGTATACTAAGATGAAGTCATTGTATGATCTAAAAATATTATCCATTTTGCGCTGGAAGATACTTGGGGCTGTCTTAAGGCCAAATGACATGACTAACCATTCGTATAGGCCCTCTGGTATAGTAAATGCTGTCCATTTAATGTCTTCAGGCCACATCTTGATTTGATAAAAGCCCGATTTACAATCAAATTTACTAAATACTTTCTTGCCTTGAATTTTACTTAATAGAAAGGCCTTATTCGGAATATTGTAACTATCGTCTTTAATATTATCATTAAGTTTTTATAATTTATTACCATTCTGCTTTTACCTCTAATTATTTATGCATGATTTCTAACTATAAAAGCCGCAGATCTATGAGGACTATTGCTATGTCTAATTACTCCTAATTGTGTTAAGTCTTTTATGTGCATTTTAAAGTCTTCTGTATCTAAACTACTTGCTTCTATATTTGTTGTCTTAACAATATAATCTGGATTGATTATGTCTAATTTACAATATATTTTATTTAAATCCCATCGTTTAATGGGGTCTTCTCCTATAAATGGTAGTTTTTTTATTGCTCTAAGTATATCGTATTTGTTTGTGAAAAGGTTTATTAGATTATAATTTTTTCTTGACTATAAATATCAAGATCTATATTTTTAGAGTCATCTATATATGAATCTTGTAATTCTTCTATATGCCAATCTTCATCTATATTTGTTATGCAACAATTTGTTTTTCTTATATATATATATATATATATATATATATATATATGGGAGCTGATCCGTTGAGAATACTAGCAAAATGAGTTAAGTTGCTAGCGCGATCTGGTAGTCCAGATTTTTTCTTTGTCATTTTTTTAAGTCTGTCCGCCACATTATGTAGCGGAATGTATTTTTTTACCATATTGCCCCCCTTTGCTCTATGTTATTGACTTTGAATGTTCATCCGCTACATAATGTAGTAGATGATCCAAATCAATTTTCTTCTGTATGTGTTAAGCCTTCAGTGCTTTGATGTTTGTTGTTTTTCAATTATTGTCTTTATGCTTTGATGTTTGTTGTTTGTTCAGTTATGTGCTCTTCCAATTTTCATCCAATAACCATACAATCCCGCGAAAAAAAGGGAAAAATCTGATCTTGCTGAGCCCAGAAAAAACATAAAATTGGGAGGAGATCAAGAAAGTAGCCCGAGACTAAACAACAAACCCACGGCAGAACCACCACACCACGGCAGAACCATCGCGTCGCTCTACCACAACCATTTTTAAACAAACCCACAGTAAAAAAAAATCCAAGATCTATCAAGTGTTATTACGACTAAGCGCTGGTTGCTTTGGATGGCTCATGAGTGATGGGTGTTGGGGTCTGTGACGAGTGACGGCATTTGGGATATGGAGATGGAGGGGTAGAGGGAGAGAAAGAGAGACCAAGTGGAAAAAAAGAGACAGAAACTACAATTTCCAATGTGAAGATTAGTCGTCCGCTACTTTAAGTAGTGGAGCGGACGAGCACTTTATTTCTTACGGTGTAAGGGGTAATTTTGTCAAAATTACCATCCGCTACATTATGTAGCGGTCGGACTTAAAAAAAAGGGCAAAAAAAATATAGACCGTCTACAGATCGTGAGTGGACGGCCAGATCATGCTAGCAACTTAACTCATTTTGCTAGCATTCTCAACGGATCAATATATATATATATATATATATATATATATATATATATATATATATATATATATATATATGATCAGGACGAGGAAATATATTTTACAATTGAATATAGGTATTTTATTTAAATAAAGGGTGTTTTATATTTTGAATATAAATATTTTATTTGAAATACTAGTTTTAATACTGTGCGTTGCACACGAGAATAACAACTATCAAAACATTTGTTCAGAGATCTCGTATTTGTATGCCTGATAATAATTACAAAACTGGTAGTGACAATAAGATAATTAAAAATTTATTTTTAAGTTTTCTTACCAATTTTTATCGTTAGAAATGAACTTGAGCAATAATTGTTAGTTTTTAGTGACAAAATGAAGATGAAAAATAGTGTATGACATAATAAAAATAGTCTCTCCTAACTAATTGCAATTACAGTGATAATAGTAACAAAAAAATCAGTGTGTTGAGGTTGTATTACTTAAGATCACTAAGAAAAGAGTAATGGGCTGTTTGACAAAACTGAAATTTAAGAGATAAAAAAGTTAAACTCTAAATTCATAAAACTGAAAACTTTAAGCCACTGAATTTTTATTGAAAAATAAGTTAACCTGTTTGGTAACTAAAAACAGATGTTTGAAAATTATTTATTTACAAATTTATTCATTTTATAAAAAATATGTATTTATTTATGTACTTTATAACTTTTTTTGGGGGCTGACATTGTGTTGGTGGTGGTGGTGGTAGCAATGACGATGGAGTAATATTGGTGGTGGTGGTGGCCGAAGCGGTTACCGCGGTCATGTCTAAGGCGAAAAGGTATCAATGGTGGCGGTAATGGTGCGTAAAGACGTTGTGTTGGTAATTGTGATGATAACTATAAACGGCGACATGACGATCATGACAGTGGTTGTAGTGTGGTGGATTTTTAGATGATTTTGACAGACATGGACATAGTGACAATAGCGACGGTATAGTGGATGTGGCAGTGTCCTTGTGGTGGCGGTGGCGGTGATAGTGGCTAGGTCGTGATAACTGTGGTGATGGTGGTAGTAAAAGAAAATAATGGCTGTGGTGGTGGTTGTATTGTCGTGAAGGTGGTGTCCTAGCAAATTAATTGAGGCGACATAGTGGTGATAATTATTATTTTTATGTAAAAATATGATCAGCACTACGTAAGTCCACCCTAACTTAAAATTTTAGTCTATTTTTGGTAGGAATTAGTCTTTTAAATGATACAAGGTTTAGCGTTATCAAACGTACTTAATTAAAAATTATTAAAAATTTTAAATTTTAAGTGCTTGATTGCGTTATCAAATACATCGTAACAGTATATAATAAATAATTGAAAAACAAATGGTTTAGTAAACTATATATAAAACTTGTAATAAAATAAAAAAGGAGATTATGCTAGTTTAAATATTGTATTTTCCTAAACAATAAAAAAGATTAAAATTAAAAAGCAATATATAAAGAATTACTTTTGTCAAATACTAGGAATTAATGAAATTGTAAGGATATAAATAAAATTTTTGAGTGGGACGTGTTGATATAGAAGAAAGAAAAATATGAAATTTATATAATTGATTGAATTTCAAATGGAAGAAAGGATTCAAATCAAATTTTGTGTCAAATCATTTTGTGTGTGTGTGTGTGTGAGAGAGAGAGATCTAAATCATTATTACAAAGATAAGTAAATTTAAAATGATTTAAAAATTCAAAATAGGAAAGTCCATATATGACAAATTAAGAGAGTGTCCAAGTAGACGATGACTGAACAACATTATCTCAGTTTCTACTTTCATATATATATATATATATATATATATATATATATATATATATATATATATATGTTCATACCCTATTCTGGTCGCACCCCAAGACCCGCCAAGGGACCCACTTTGCACGACACATCACCCAGTCAGCGGTCAACTTTTCAACGCTCGAGGGCCGGTCAAAGCAACGCATGCTCAAGTCACGTGAACCATTCGTGAAGCGACTTCGGCGTGCCTTCCACCCCAAGGGGTCGGCCTCCCTCTAGGGTCGGCCTCCCCCAAGGGTCGGCCTCCCTTGGGGGTCGGCCACCCTCGGGGGGTCGGCCTCCCTCTAGGGTCGGCCTCCCCCAAGGGGTCGGCCACCCTTGGGGGTCGGCCACCCTCAGGGGGTCGGCCTCCCTCTAGGCTCGGCCTCCCCCAAGCGTCGGCCTCCCTTGGGGGTCGGCCACCCCATGGGGGTCGGCCACCTGCCTTGAACACCGACGCCGTCACCTTTGACCCCACCACATTGTCACGACGACCGTCGCTCGCGGCCGCACTCCGCCATAGTCGCGACGACCGTCGCTCTCGGCCGTGCCCCTTCGTCGCGATGACCGTCGCCCGTAGTCTCGATGACCGTCACTTGTGGCCGCTCTGTCGCCATGACAACCGTCGCTCACGGTCGCGCGCCATCCACGCAACGACCCTCGTCGCTCGGAGATCACTCTGCGACCCTCGTCGCCCGCACTCAACCGCGCCCCATGCGCTGCAATCATGTTATATGCTCACGGGATAGGCTACTCCGCCAGGACACTATCTCCGCCGGGGTGCCTGCGTGACTGGCCTACGTGCTCTGGCACTGGGGGCTCGCGTCGGCACCCCTAAGGACTATGACCCCCGGGTCACTCCGAGATGGGAGCAGGTCTTCGGAAGGGCATCTTGCCTAGTCCACCTGGCAGCTGGGCGTCGGGTCTTCCCCACCGCTGCCAGGACCGTGGGATTCAGTAAGGGCTTGGACTGGAGGCTGGGGCAACGGGCTACTCTGACCATGCTACCGCGGCATGATCAGTCTCCTCAGACAGGCAGAGAGACGTCGCAAGGGCAGGGCAGCACGAACTTAGGGACCGGCAGTCCAACGAAGGGTCAGTGCGTTGGCCCCCTGGTGACGTGTCGTTCCCAGGGGGCGACACATGTCAACTTATGACACATGCACATTTTTGCCTATAAATAGTGGACTTTGGAGCTTCTTCAAGGATCGGATTCTCATTTGGACTTTTCACTTTCTCTCTCTAAAGGAAACATTCTCTCTGGAATTCTAGTGAGAGAAATACACTTGAACTCCCGTCTACGGACCCTGGACGCCATACCCTCATTACGGACTGCAGACTGTCGGTCCTGTTCATCGTCACCTTGCCTGCGCAGCACTGCCACCCCTCACGACCTGTCTGGGGAGCCTTGTCCTCGGCCCTTGCGCCGTCCTTGCTGTCTCCCACGTTGCCTACCTGGAAGCCAACTCAGACCGCATCCTTTGTGGCACCTCCACGTATTATCGAACCATTTCCGGCACCATCAATATATATACACACATACATACATATATACATACATACATACGTGGACAACTTACACCAGCTGAATTTCTGCAAAAATTCTTCTAAGAAGTCAAAAAATGAAAAGAAAAAAAAGTTATGTAGTCATTTTTAAGGTCTTATGCTCGAAACGAAAGTGTAGAACTAAATGGACTAATCAAAACAATTAGCCAAAAGCTATTTATTAATAATTTAAGAAAGATTTGAAGGGGCTATTGTCGATTTAGTCCTTGAACTATCCTTGCATTCTTAAAATTGTCCATTAACTCTCATTTTCGCTACAATAGTCATTTAACTTTGTTTTGCCTTCAAGCTAGTCTTTCTCTGTTCTTCCCCCTATCATTCCCGTCCCTTCATACCGCTTTACTTCTTCAGCCTACTCCTTACTGTCTAACCAACATAGGAGCATAGGTTTTTTTCCTCCTGTCGCTCTCCACCATAGGAGGTAGGTAACACCATTGCCGCTGCCGTCATTCGATCCTCATACTCATTAGTGATGGTGCTGTGGGTTTGGGTATAAGGTACGACGGTTGTGGGTAAGGGTTGAAAGTTTTCAAGTTGGTGGCTCAATGATAGGCCAGTGGGGGGTGGGGGGGGTTGTGTGTGTAACTGAAAGGGAAAGAAGTGTGTGTGTGTGTGTGGAGGAAGAGATAGTGTGTGGCAGTATATGAAGAATGAAGAGCGTAAACAGTGAAAGACGATTTTACCCCTAAATTAACGACTTAGACAAACTAACAGAGTATCTTCATTAAAACAAAATTTAAAATTTAGTGGTCATTTTGACACAAATCAATGTCCAGTGACCAGAGTTAATTTGCCAAATAGTACAGTATTCAACCAAGTTAACTCTACAAATAAAGAAGAGATTAGATGAATTTTGCAACCAAACAAAGTGCATGTAATGCTTGCACCATAGTTCACCAAGATTGGATTAAGTTACGGAACGCATTTGTCCTATCCCATTTGCATCTCGTCGTAGCATCATCTCCATGGAGATCGGCGGTTGCTCAAGGAATTCAAAAGTCTACTCTTGATTTGCTCCGAGATTTGCCAGATGGTCAGCACAAGCATTGCTTTTCTCTGAGATTATGAAGGAGTGAAGTGTGTGTAGCTCCTAGAAGGAATCTGCAATCGAGGATTAAGTTGATTAGTGGAGGTAAGGGTTAAGCTCTTCTGTAAGCAGTTCTTTAGCCGTTTTGGAGTCTGTCTCCAATACAGCCTCTTGGCAACCCTTATCCTTTATTATCTATAGTCCTTTTAAGTATTCCATGGAGTTCGGACTCTAGAATGTTGCAAATAGGCAGATATCCGAAGAAACCTCCTAGGCTAGGAGGTTTCTTCGGATCGGAATATGGCTAGGATTCCTAGCCATATTCCTTCCTCGTTTCTTATTAATCCGCCAAATCTACTAGCTTCTCCTTGCTTGGGATCCTATAATTTCGATGTGATGGAATTTACATAGATATGAGATGTGTGCACTGTTATTATGGTTATGTATTTTACCTTCATCTGTATGACATTGTGGACGAACATGTAAAATTCCGTAATTTTTCAAGATCAAAAGGAAAAAAAAGAAAAAAGCAAAGTGCCAAAACAAAGACCTTCCCTTCCCTTCTGCTTACTAAAAAATAATTGTGGGGCTCAGATTTAATGTTTTTATAAAGCTTATGTGAGGGTCCAACAATTGTAGATCCTTTTATTTTCTAAATAAATACTCCACCAATTGGCAGGATTCAAATTCTTTAGGCCTGGCTTTTCCAAATTTGCAACTAGAAAAGTTATTTTTATCTTAATTCATTTCAAAATACACTCCCTCCTTCCCAAAAAATTTGCTTCATTTTGATTTGACACACATACTAGAGATATAATGTCATAGATTGTGTATTTTTCATTTATCCCAAGAGAGAGGGAGGGAGAAGAGAGAAAGTGGATCAGGAGGAGAGAGAAAATAGATTGGCGGAAAATTAGATGTGAAGAGAGTCATTGAATAAAAACGTATAAAAAAGATAAAAATAAAAAATTACAAACAAAATCTTTCTTAATTTTTTAAAATTTATTATCAATTTTTTTTAAAATTACTTTAAAAAAATATTATCAATTTTTTTGGGACAAAAGAGTAGAAATGCCCAAGAAATCTTAAATTGGGGTAGAAAAACTTGGTTATCTACACTGTCCACATTGACTATCTTTATCGCAGAAAAACCAAGATTGCCGTATGGCTAACAATGGAACCTGAGAAATCAGCACAAGCGCAGCCAATGAAAAAGGAGCTTATCCTATCTCTTATCTTACTCAAACCAGAGCCACCAGATAGATATTTTGTCCACCTTTTCCACACAAATCCACTTCCCTCCACACTACTACTTCCTTGCAAGTAGAAGGAGAAGAGAGACTAGTTTGGAGCCAACAAAAATGGCAGCCTCACTACAAGCTGCGGCCACCCTCATGCAACCCACCAGGGTCGGTGTCCAAAGCAGGAGCACCACCCTGCAGCTGAGGTCTTCTCAGAGCGTATGCAAGGCCTTTGGCGTGGAAACCGCCGGAGCCAGGCTTACTTGCTCTCTGCAGTCTGATCTCAAGGACTTGACCAACAAGTGTGTGGAAGTTGCCAAGGTTGCCGGTTTTGCTCTTGCTACTTCTGCCCTTGTGGTCGCGGTATGTTGCCTATGATCCCACTCTTCAATGTTTTCCTAACCAGGTGTTTAGAATGATTCTTTCATAGACATACGCCTACAAATCCTCTCATGCACTTGCAACTCAATGATTTTATGATCATCTTAACAAGAATCAGCATAACTTGTAAATCCAAAAGTAAAAAGCAGTCAGTTAGCTACAAATTCTGAGATCAGCTTGGAGACATCACAATGCCAGATCAAGGAAAATGTGAGAAGTTGAACTTCTTAAGTCCACATACGCACCCCCCCTATAAAGTGTAATGGCTCACCGTGACTTGGAGCCATATATTTATCTTGACGAGTAAGTACAAGCAAAGATGACTATGCCCTATCTAATGTCTGAGTTCCTAGACTTTCAAAACCAGATGAAGAGCTTCTTCAAATATCCTACTCGAGGGTCCAAAGTGTTGGCGACTTTCGACCACCTAACAGCGACGGAGAATATGATTCGTTGATGTACCGCGCAAAAAGATAATTGCAGTTGTTAGAAGTTGCATTAGCTTTTAAGTATAGATGTTTTCATGAGTTTGGACACTGAAGTTATTTCAATCTTCATATGCTAATCAGCACCACGATTTCAGTGCAGATAGTCACTCATTCTTCTGCAGTAACATTATCTAGGGCAGAAGGTGTTAGCGTCTACACTTACCGATGACATGTTGCTTTTTACAGGGTGCAAGTGCTGAAGGACCTCCGAAAAGGCTGACCTTTGATGAAATCCAGAGCAAGACATACATGGAAGTGAAAGGAACTGGTACTGCTAACCAGTGCCCAACCATCGATGGCGGAGTTGACAGCTTTGCATTTAAGCCCGGCAAATACAACGCCAAGAAGTTCTGTCTGGAGCCCACATCATTCACAGTAAAGGCTGAAGGTGTGAGCAAGAATGCCCCACCCGAGTTCCAAAACACCAAGCTCATGACCCGCTTAACCTACACCCTTGACGAGATTGAGGGACCATTTGAAGTATCACCTGATGGAACCCTTAAGTTCGAGGAGAAAGATGGAATTGACTATGCTGCTGTCACAGTTCAGCTTCCTGGTGGCGAGCGTGTGCCCTTCCTCTTCACCATCAAACAGTTGGTAGCATCTGGCAAACCAGATGCTTTAAGCGGTGAGTTCCTAGTACCATCATACAGGGGTTCATCCTTCCTCGACCCAAAGGGCAGGGGTGGTTCTACCGGTTACGATAATGCAGTGGCATTGCCAGCTGGTGGTAGAGGAGATGAAGAGGAGCTCGTCAAGGAGAATGTAAAGAACACCGCAGCTTCAACAGGGAAAATCACCTTGAGTGTTACCCAGACCAAGCCCGAGACTGGAGAGGTGATCGGAGTATTTGAGAGCATTCAGCCATCGGATACTGATTTGGGAGCAAAGACTCCAAAGGATGTGAAAATCCAAGGGGTCTGGTATGCTCAACTTGATTCATAGGATGTATTTAACATCAATGCCCTCATTTCTTGGTTCGGTTTTTCTTAAGCTAAAGGTGTTGTTAATCCTTCCGGTGACCCCATTGGAGAAGCATTGAGACTACCATTTTCTTGCTTGTATATTATCGCGAATTTCTGTAATAATGCTTTGAAAATCCAAGTCTTTTTAAGAAGATGACGACATGCTGGAATCATTTACTAATCTTGCGAAGGATTACGTATCAGTACATTTTCCAATATAAATGAGACCCTCGTTCAGGCTATCCAAAATAGGGCTTCATAAAAAGTATTATGTGAACAGGCAGTAGGCAGCTTATACGGAGATCCCTGGACCGTTGAATAGACGAGATAGTAAGCCGTCCAAAATTCTGGAGTCCAGAAGTGCATGCAGTTAGATCAGTTTTTAACTTTCAAGACACAGAAATGGAAACAACAAACACTGATCCAACCCAGTGAAAATAAACCGTCAGCTTAACCCGAAAAGGTGGAGAAGCATGCTTTTAACTGGCCGAACTCGATTCTTGTTGGCAGAATTGGTAAGAATATGGTCACTCCTAGTCTTGGACAACCTTCCATTGGACAGTGGCTTACATGATCTGCTTTCAGAATATGTCCACGTGCATAGCTGCACACCTGTGTACAATTGATATTCAGAGGGAATAAGGTTTTGCAAATTTGAATAAAAGTTTGAAGTATATCAGCTTTTCTATATATTATCACATCTGTTCATAGTTCTGGAGTGCTACATGTAGTCCAGCCTCAAAACATACCTGAACTTTGACACCACAGCATACACTACAGCACTGCTATGCTTCCAGCTCCATTCTTTTGATTTTTCCACCCGAGATGAACATAGACCACGTTTCAAAGTCTGTGATCCCGCTCCCTTGAAACAGTTTTTTGGGAGGAAGATTCCCTCTGTGCAACTGGAAGTTGGTCAAGTCTTTGTGCACCTTTTGCACAGTTCTTCAAAATATGGATATCGTTGCAAAGGTGGCAGCTAAGTTCCTCCTGCTTACCTGAGTGATCAATCACAAAGAGCACATGCAACATCTTTTGCAAGATCTTCCTTGCAAAGGTGGCAGCTAAGTTCCCGCTGCTCACCTATAGTAATCAGTTACAAAGAACACATACAACATCTTTTGCAAGATCTTGGCTTACGAGGTTCATGAACCCCATCTAACTAATATAAAAATTCGTGCCGTTAAGTTCCGGGCGACTTGGGTGTTCCGTGCAGCATTTCCATGAAAAATCTGGATCGATGGATTACCAGAAGTCGTTGCAGGAACAAAACCCATCAGTGAAATGGTGAAACCTTAAGGCGTCCCTCACAATAATTTGCACGCCAACAATCTTTGCCATAAATTTGATGGCAGTGTGACAGTCCCCACACATTCTCAAGTTCTTAAACACCCTAATTGATGACTCCCCGTTCAAATTGAGTAACCCAAAAGCAACAGCGAGCTTCTCACTGTGATTGCAGAGTGTGTCCTCCTTCTCCTCTTGACCTAGATCTTGAAGAACAAAATCTGTGTCGGGCAAATACCCGGCTAACCTCATCTTTTCACCCATATCACTCAAAAATCTGTAAATCGCATCGCTCTGGTCATTACTCTTATCACCAGCCACAAATGTGTGTATTTTGTTTCTCACCTGAACCCAACTACAACCAGGCAATTTCCTGATTCCTTTGTCTTTCATCAGTTTCCTAGTTTCTGAAGCTTCTGCCCATAGTTTGGCAGTGACAAAAATGTTAGACAATAGAACATAGTTTCCAGGGTTGCGCGGTTCGATCTCAAACAGACGATTTGCTGCAATTCTTCCCAAATCTACGTGCTTATATACTCTACATGCACCAAGTAAAGCTCCCCAAGCACCAGCACTAGGTTCCATTGGCATGTCTTGGATGAAATGATATGCTTCTTCTAGGCGTCCAGCACGGCTTAGAACATCAACCATGCATGAATAGTGTTCAGTGTCAGGTTCAATTGCATGATCCCTGTCCATTGAATAGAACATAGAGAGACCCCTGTCTACCAGACGTGAATGGCTACAAGCAGACAGAACACCGGTAAAAGTAACAGAGTTAGGTTTGACCCCCGAGTTTACCATTTCATCAAAGAGCAACAAGGCTTCTTCGCCATTTCCATGCATCGAGTTTGCGATGATCACTGTGTTCCAAGCAACCGTATCCCTTCTAGGCATCATGTCAAAAACTCTGCGTGATACTTCCAGTTGACCACATTTAGCATACATGAAAACTAGAGCAGTTGTGGCTGTTATGTCCTCCAAGAACCAGTGCCTAAAGACATAACCATGAATCTCCCTCCCTCCCCTCAAACTTTCTAAATTTGTACAAGCAGGTAAGACACTAGTTATCGTGATTTGATTGGGCTTGAACCCCGAGTCTTGCATAAGGCCAAGTATCTCAAGGGCATCTTGGGTTCGCCCGTTTTGCATACACCCACCAATAACAGCATTCCACGAAGCATAATTCAGTTTAGCCCCTTCAGCTCTCATCTGCCGGAACAGGTCAAGAGCATTCTCAGACTCGGCGTTTGCAAAATATGCTGTTATGATCACATTCCACGACACAATGTCCCGCTGAGGCATTTTATCAAAAACCAATTGAGCTTGCCTAATGCATAAACAACTAGAGTACATGTCCACAAGTGCACTACTCACAAACATGTTCTCTTCCATTCCATTTTTCATGACAAAACCATGTATTTCCCGACCAGAATTCAAACACTTCAAGTCCGAACACACAGGAAGAATAGAAGACAGTGACACCGAGTTGGGTCTCACTCCATTTAAGCCCATCTCGCGAAAAACTTTAAGGGCCACTCTTGGCAACCCACATCTGACATAACAAGAACACACCGAAGTCCAAGAAATCACATCTTTAACCTGTAAGTCCTCGAATACTTTTCTTGCACCTTCAATGTACCTACATTTTCCATACATATCAATCAACGCATTTCCCAGAAGCAAATCGGAGCAAAACCCGAACTTAGTAACATCTTCAGATATCTCTTTGGCCTTAATGAGATCAGCCGAAGTGGCGCAAGCCTTGACAGCAGACAGCAGGACCAGCTTATCAGGCTGGATGCTCCTATCCCGCAAATGGGTGTACAGTTTTACTGCCTCGTTTGCAAATCCATGTCTAGTGTAAGCCGTAATCAACACTGTCCATGAACGTAAATCTGGGTCAGGAATTTTGTCGAACAGTTGGCGGGCACGTCCTAAATCCCCTGAATTGATGTGTATCTTTAAAAATTTAAGACTTAGATGGGGTGGAAGGTTAGAGGGTATCTTCGAAAGCATGTTTCATGATAGAAATGAACGACCCAGTCCAACAAATTGTACAAAAAGAGAGAAAATGGCCAGGTTGGATAAAACTAGAGGCCTTGAAACTTACCCCATTATTTGGTTTCTCCTTGTGATTGAAAGATGAGATTCACCTCATTTCTATGAGCCTATTAGGCTCCGTGGAGTAATCAGACATTCACTTCTCCCGGTCGCTGATGCCAAACAGAACTCAAAGGGCTTATTCAAAAGAAGGTGTGCTTCTTTAACGATATTAACGGTAAGGACATTGACATCACCGGAATTTTCACCAAAACTGTTCGCGAAATATATATTCGTGACGACATTTTAAATTTGTTAAAAGTGTTACAGTATCATGTTCTCAAAAACGCATTTGCTAAAGCCGATGAAATTATTATTTTTTTCCACAAGATTTTTGACATCCTAAAATTTGCCGTTAAGTTGCAATAATTTAAATTGTCATCAAAAGGCGAGTAATTTTTTTTGTTTTATTTTTCAACAACTTCTCAGAGGGAGCAAGAAAGGAATTACTGCATATTAGAAACCATGAAATGAAAACAGCAACGAAAAACTAATGGAAGAAAAGCTTCACGGCACTCATTATTATGTTGTTTAATGAATCATCAACATATAAAAGGATCTGAGTACAAGTTAATGGAGTCAATTGATGGTTACCTACCGGCCTTCAAAGTGAAACATAGATCAAACAGAAGGCGACGCTCACTAGTGTTTTGGATATATATAGAAGAAAAAGAACTGAAGTTCAAATTGCCCCGTTTGGCACAGCTAGTGGAATAGCATTGGCTTTTGGGTTGATTCTATTGTTCTCCTTATACTTTGTCCATTTTTCTGAATCAGTATTTAGACTGCTAAAATTTTGAAACTGATCATTGTACTATGATCCGTCATCATTTTAGTCTTACTGTTAGACTTTTCTGTTAGTTGAGGGTTCGATTCGTTATTTTATGTCCTTAAGAAAAAATTGGCATATACAATGCATGTGATACGGTTCAGGGGTTCCTAATCTAGCAATCCATCATACAGTCGCCCCCCAGTCCTCTCTCCCGTTACGGCAATCCTTTACCTCCCAGCAATCCATCACACACACACACATCACAATAAAAACTCAAATATGCCTTTTATCATTGATGTATGAGTAAGAGAATGAGTAATTATATAAGAGATACTAGTCATTATTTTTTGTGTTATAACTGCTCTTATTATTTTATTTTCTTTTAACTTTCAAGGTTTTATTTATTAGATTTGCTTAGTACCATGTATGTGAAAATTTTCAATAAATGTTACTCACATAAATTAACATATAAAACATTGTGTAGTGCGGGCTATACGACACTGGTGCAAGACTTCACTCGTAAGTGATCGGTGATCGATGAGCAAGGAGCCAAGAGAAAATGTGCATTTTGGGAGGTAGCGGATTTTCCACAGGGTGGCCAAGGGAGGGGAGGGAACAATAGTTTGGAAGCCTGCTGTTGTAGGAGAAAATCGAAGGTAGACTTGACCGTAAATTGACCCCCGGCCTTCAAAATTTTGCAGGAACTGGTCCGACTGTGGGTTGAGCGAAATCAGGATTGGTTGAATACATGGTAGGACATTTGACGGAAAGGAAGGCATATATAAGGCTCGCGGATCCCAAGTTCAATGAGTTGATTGAACTTTGAGGTTCGGTAAGTGTGCATGGAGAGTGGGAGGAACGATCAAAGGCCTAACAGTCAGCCAGACATCGAGTAATGCGCCAGTGCTAGTTTGCCATCGGAGGCCTTGTTTGAGGGGGGCGAGCAGGTGAATAATAAAGGATATTAGAGTGTGGAAAGTATTTATTTAGCTTTCTGGACGCCACCAGCATTCAGTGATTGCCAAACGGTTTGCCGTTACCCAGAAGAAGCGACGGATGTAGGTAGAATTTGAAGTCACGTAGAATTGTTTGCTGGAAGTGTATAAGTTTCCGTAGGTCCGGGTAGCTGCAAGAACAGAATTAATAATTCTATAAGATAAAGAGTGTTCTTCACAAGCCTATACGAGTTAGGAGACGGGAGATCGTCCAATTTTAGCCACTTTATGGATTCAAATCCTAATAAACGAAGCTTTCATGGCAGTTAATATGTCTGAACTTTGTGCAAAGATGAAACTAAAAAGTTCTCTATTTTTATATATTATTTTATTATAAGACCGTTTTATAGTGCTCAGAAACAACAAATTTCAATAGAACGACTAGAAACTTATTACTACTTTGACACCCTAAAATCAACAGAACTAAGTTCTAGGAAACTAAAAAAGTAAATGATCACCTCTCTCCTCAAGTGGTTGTGTAAAGGAGTCTCCCATTACAAAATAACATAAAAGTCTAATTTTTTTTTTTTTATCAATTTGTATTTGTGCTGTTAGAATTTTTCAAAAGTTCTTCCATGGAAGGAGTTGAGTAGGTTGCCAGCTCCAACTCCAACCACTGGTTAAGTATTTATTCTCTCAAATCAAAATCATTAACGAGGAGTTTAAAAAGTAAAAATTTAAAAGAAAAAGGAAATCTAAAAGAGAGATCACAGCGTGGATCGCACCCAAACCAAATTTCAGTTTTGTTGTAGTCCACTCATGTTCTTTGTAAAACTTGATAGAATCAGAATATCCAGATGATAGAAGCTGCAAGAGTAAAGAATGATGGTTGTGCAAGCTTTGTGGGTGTTTTACGGTATAAGATCTTCCCCTTTACTTTTTTTCTTGTGGAGGAGAAAATTGTTCCTTTTCACTTTTTGTGGGTTAAAAGAAAAAGATATTTCACCTTTTTTCTTTGTGGGTTGAAACTAAAAGATAGTATTGCAATCTGACTTTCATTACTAGAGTACAATATTGCCATGTTATTTAGGTTGCTAGTTCCTTTTACTAAACTCTAAGGGATTGAGGAAAAGCGACCTTGAATCTATAAGCAACGCATAACTTTAAGTTTGTATTTTAAATGAGAAAATAATTTAAGAGAGAGAACAAAGGGACAAAACGGCTAGCCACACATTAAATATTACACTTTTATCCTAGTCCTTTGGGCGTGTGTTTGGATGAAGTATTTCGGTTATAATTTTGATTTGACAAAGGATTTGAAAATACATCGAATGAAATCAATTATTTGGTATTACAAAAGAAAATTTGTAAAATTCTAGATGGAATTTGAAACAGCGACTAGGCAAGGCAAAATCCCCGGTTGAAATAACTAGCGCATACTAGTTTTTTTTTTGGGTCAAATTCACACGAGAACTACCTTTCACAATCAAATCTTTCCCTTTCTCCCCTATTTTTAATCTCAACCACCTATTTTTCATCTTTTGTTTTAACAATTCAATTGAAATTTCTTTATTTATTAACTAATCGGTCCTCGATCCACCGGTTGATGGAGCATCCCTCCATTAAGTGGTAATTTTTTCAAACCTAATTTGGTATACTTAAGCTTACTCCTACCCTTGCAAGTTGCAATTCATTTTTGTTTATGTCTAAGGAAGGCATTTGGGAGTTTCTTGTCCGCAGAGGAGTGTTGTCTAGGCCATTATAGGAAGCTGAGGTAACCACACCCCAGGTGGACGCTATTCAAGGTTCCTTGTGACTGCATTCCGGCCATGTTCATGGCCCGCTGACATTTAAGAAGTTGTAATGCGGAGTTAATTAAGCAATGAACTTCCTTCTTTGTACTCGAGAAGAAGAAAATGCGCTAATTAACATACATATGCTATAATTATCTTGAACAACGAACTGTTAATTAATTCTCAAAAGGAGATACTTTTGCACCTAGCACTTACTCCGTACTATCCATATTTAGTGAAAGTGTCGCTCGGTTGTTAAAAGAAGATGATTATTTTAAGTGAGACATATATAATACGAAAAAATCCGTATTTATTGATGTTATAAATTTTTATTTTATATATTTCATGTCACTAAAAGACAATTGTTCTTGGCAACCTTCCAACCATGAATGTTAGCAAGTAACTTCAAAAGTACGACGCCTCACTCGAAACTTACATCATTCTTACCATGTAGAATGACAAGGATTAATTATGCTTTTTTTTTTGTGCTTTTTTTGCGAGGAAAAGTCAGAGATATTGTAACAATCTGATCTCGATTACTACAATAGCACAATATCCTTTAGATGACCACTTTATTTTGTAGTTCCTCTTATTAAGAACTTCATTAATAAAAGAGATGGAGAAAAAAGGAACTCTAAATTAATAAGCAACGCATGGCTTGAGATTCCGCTATAAATTGCACATTTATCAGACCGTTTTCTAAGTAAAACTTTATGTGAGAGTAAGGAGATCAATTTGTCTTGTAATTCTCCACTTTTTTTTTCTTTTTATGATTAAAAAAGCAAACATTGAGTACAGAAATTATATGTCGAAACGAATAAAAGAAGAGTAATATTGTTTAGTAAGACATAATAATAATGAAGTTAAAGTAATACATTTCAAAGTTCTTATTTTAGTACAAAATAATCACGAAGGGAATATTTTTGTCCATCCATTTGCTTGACGAGAGACGGTCAGAAAGCTATCATCAAGGGGTGAGACCGATGGTCGAGGAAGTTTGCTTCTATCCTTAACTTCCTGTGGATTCGTACCTTAGGCCCCGTATCTGAAGGATAGTCCTTTGAATACATCTGGTCAATATGGAGGATAGGGAAGGACCTATTGGCCGTGTGGGGGAACCATGGGCTCCCCTCGTATTTGTTACTAAAAGTTGCTTCTTTTACTTGTATGCATTTGATTAAAGCCTTAAAGCATAAAACTTGTTAAATTCTAGCATATGTTTTAACAACCTCGTAAATTGACTCGAAGTTTAACTCTCATACTCTATTTTTCTAGCCAAAAAGTTGAAGTTGTATTTTAACATGTGCCACTAAAAGCCGTTTTGGACTTTAGAAGAGATTAAATTTAGAGTGGAGTTATAAATTTCATACTCGATCTGAGATAAATTTAGCGTTTGACTAAAACTTTTTCACTCTAAAAGTGCTCATATACAAAACTTTCATATATGTATAGAACTAAGCAAGGAATGATATTATTTCTAATATATTCTGCATGTCCAAAAATAAGAAGTAAGTGTGGCTAGAATCTATACATGTAAGGAAATTTAGGCCCCGTACGTTTACCATATTCGTTTTCTGTTTTTAGCAATGATGATGAAAAAGATTCTTTTTTTGCGTACTTTTACCATTTTCTGTTTTCGTTTTGGATAAAATTACTCAAATAGTAACAAAAAACTGAAAACACCTTTTTTCACTCAAACTTAACCCAATATAAGAAAAAATAGTTAAATTTTTTTTTGTGAAAATAATAAAAGTACAGGAACATGTTTTCAAACTGAATATGAAAATCGTGAAAATGAAAACAGGAAACAAATATGGTAAGCGTACGGGGCCTTATTATCCTCAATATAAATATGATACTAGCACCTGTAAACGAAGACATCTAATTTTTTCAGCACATTTTATCTCGAATATTAGAAATACTTCAAGTTCATTAAACGATACTCACTGCATATTCAATCAATTTACTACACTAAGCGCTAAAACTTTTTACATGCAACTATTGGCCCTCCTCAACATAACATCTTAGATCCGTCCCGGTGGAAAGTGCGTCCTTCGGATCATCTAGAAAGGGAACTTAATAATGGTTGATACTAAAACTGTTATGAGAATACTCTACATTGTATAGAAAAGTTTCAGTTGAAGTTTGTAGAACAATTCTTACTAAAGAGAGAATGAAAGGGATGAATGAAGTTTTGAGCTGGAGAGTAAAAGAAAAGACCACCTTGACATCAGAAGCGTAGCTAGCAGGGAGCACAGGTGGGCACGTGCCCGCCCCCCCCCCCCCCCCCCCCCCCGCTGCTCCTTGAAGGCTAACAGGAAGAATTTTGTGAACAAATGCATTGAGATGTTCAATGAGATTGCAGAGAATAAGGACTATACAAAGGTTTATGAAGCATTCTGAAAGAATTTGAAGTTGGGTAACCGGGAGGACAGCTTAAACAAGCTAAATTGGTTTATTTGCTTCGATACCACTCAAAGAAGAGTGGTAATGGGTTGACCAGTTTGAAAGATTATGTCATTAGGATGAAAGAAGGCCAAAAAGACATCTTCTACAGCATTGGTGAATGCGAGAAGGCTGTTGAGAACGCTCCGTTCAAGACTGAAGAAGAAAGGGCTGTTGAGAACTCTCCGTCCAAGTCTGAAGAAGAAGCTGGTTTCTGCTAGCAAGGAAGGATTGAAGTTGGACGAAGAGATTGAGGAGGAAAAGCAGAAAAAGGTAGAGAAAAGAAGTTTTGGACAACAGTGCCCCCACCTCATGTCTATTACCTTGAAAACTTTGGGTAATTACTGAATTTCAGTGGAAGCACAATAAAATGAAAGTTAACTGTCACTAAAAGGTAAAGACCTCGTATTAATGTTGATAAATGCATTAGCGACTACAAATATTTTTGTAAGTTTAATTATTTTATGAAGTGTCTACCTCGAGCAAAATTTCTAGCTCCGCCACTGCTCGACATATATGGCTACACTGCGTGACATATATGGCTCTACTATTAGTAGTAAGAAGAAAGCAAGCATTGAACGGCTGGAGCTTGGAATACTTTCAGAGAATCCGGGTCTCATTCCTGTAATATATATCACCTCCATTAATTTAATTAAATTAAACAAAGAAAAAAGGACAGAAGAAAAGTCACTGCCGAGTACCAACACCTCCATTTTGCCGTAATCTCTCCGTTTTCCAATTTCCTCCCCCGGAGAAAAAAAACAATCTCCCCTTCACGGCATTAAACCGTTACGAGATTACCCAAATACCGAAACCAGAGACCGAAACCCCCTTCTCCTTTTTTGGCCTTTTGACGAGAAACGTGGCATGGGCGATACAGAGCTGATTGAATGGCTATGACGACCAATAGATACAAGGCGGATTGTAGATATACACCAACAACGAGGAGGAGGGGGAGGATCGTTTCTGTACAGAGAGGAGCAGAAAGGGTGCATGCGAGATGGACGAATTCCCGGGGGCTTTGGGGACCAGTGCCAGCTTGGCTCTGCGTTTGGGCCAGACCATTTTCTCCGTGGCTTCCCTGCTTTTCATGTGCTTGGGGGTTGAATTCTACACTTACACCGCTTTCTGGTAGACCTCCCCACTTCATCTATTCACTTGAATTTTGTTTCTTCTGATATGTTTGTTTCTGTTGTTTGGTTCTAAAAGACTGAATTGTGCTATTATACACTTGTTTTTTTTTTCTTTTCCTTCCCGTGGTTGTATCAGAAAAAAGTATCTGGACGGTTTATTTAATTTGTGTTGCAGTTTTTTTGGGGTATGGACATCTATTTGCTTATATCTCTTTGGGAACGTGATCATGAGGCAAATGAAATTGCAGATGGGATGATCATCAATCTAATGGAGTTTGGATTTGTTGTCAAAACAAAATCAACATGATTAGATTGTATTAGGTGTTGCAGCATCTGCAATGCGGGTTCCTAATTTGGATGCACCAGTTAATGATTGTGAAGATTTATAACGTGCATACTGCTTTTGTTTAAGGAGAAACATGGCCATAGAAAAAAGCTTCATGATTGCTCCCATTGTTGGAAAACCAAAAATATCTCTACGTAACTTGACTAAGCCTTGATCGGGAAATAATTTAAACCTCTTTGGCGCCAAGCATGACGGAATGGTAGACGTGTGGTATTTTCTCCTCCGACCAGGATAAAAGATTCCATTGGAGCGGTTAATCCTTTTGGATTCGAAATTGCTGTGGGAATCTAATCATTAAGAATAATTGGTGCCATTATGGGCTTATGGCTGTTTGACTAACATGCGGTGACGTGTTTCTGGTGTGGGAAACTTGGAGTAAAACAAGGACCAATTATGAACGGAATTTTACTATTTTGTCCGGTATTATTCTTACGAATGCATTCTGTTTTTGAGGCCAATGGAGTAATTTACCACAACCACACCAAAAGGCCTGCTCTTGCTTGATTACAGTAGAATCGCATGGATGACAGAATTTGAACGCTTGATATTTGTATACACAAGCTGCATATTGGAGCTGCTGTTGCTTGTACATGCATATATATTGGTTAGCCTCTTATAAAGAACATGAGTGTGGTTTATCATTTATGCTTCTCGGAAAGTACTCCAGATGCTTCTTGTTCTTGCATGATTCACCAATGAATGGTTATGACGTATATCATACGTAAACTTTGACGTCACACCTAACACTGAATGTGATGGTTACAATGTTGTTTGGTGGATTGGCATTTGGATATCTGGCAATACCTTGGTTTTGAGCCTGTGTAAAATTTGGGGCAATATCATGTTGAGCAAAATGGCTACTTCCAGATAAAAACGAGCTTTTGTTTGATATATTTTGGTAGGCAAACTTCTGCGTGAACTGAAATTAATAATCTTCAAGTTTGTCTATACAAGAAAGTTTATAGAGATGGCAATTTTCTTTTCCAAGAAAGAGTCGTGTAGATTAGTTAAGTTCCGAATTAAGGATATCATTATGATGTCAGTAAATTTTTTGAAGATGTGACCCTTAATTACCATTTACCATATTATGAGGGACCCACCTTTGCTTGGGCCAAGTGGTTAACATGGCGAAAGGTGGCTAGTGGCTACAAACAGTGAAAAGGGAAATATCGAATGGCTGGACTTATGGAAATAGTTTCTCCAGGGATCCGCGTCGTTTTTTAGCTCACAGCCACCACCAAGGGAAACAGAGGATATATGGTACACAGCTATCATTGTTCGCACATCAAATGTGGATTGGTGGATTTCTCATAGTTGGTGGTGCTGCGCGTGCGGCGATTTTTATGGTAAGAGACGAATCCCCGTTTAAACAAAACTCTTCCCGTAACCACACCTTTTCTTTTCCTTCCCAGAGAAAGCAGTTTCTCATTCGCAATTTAGGGAAGTTCAGACCATTAGAAAACTTTTTCCCGACTTCTGAGCATCAAATCATTCCCTTGATGAGAAACGTCGCATGTTTGATACAAATATGGCTATAACGACATGAAAGTACTAATAGCTATGATCGTTGGAGAAGAGAATTGTACCGAAACGAACAGAACAAAGGATGGCGCATTACAGATGGATGTGTTCCCAGGCCTTTGGGGACGAGTGCCAGCTTGGCTCTACGATTGGGTCAGGCAATTTTCTCCGTGGCTTCCTTAGTTTTCATGTGTTTAGTTGTTGAATACTACAGTTTACTCTGCTGTTTGGTAAAACCTTGCTACTTCTAAATTGTTTTGCCCATTTGTCAATTATTGTCTTTTCCCCCAATAATTAGTCCTTAGTACTATTGGTTGGCTTTAATTACCGATTTATTTCTTCTGCTATGCTTCTCTTCCATTGCTGTTGTTTGATTGCAAAAGCTGATTTGTTGCTGTTGTTACTTTCTAGTGTAGTTTCAATTTATTTAGCTTGTTTGTTATTCAAAACTTTGTGCAAGACATATATTTGTTTGACTGCATAATGATTCTGCTATATACATTCAATGCACTCTTGATGACCATTTAGCTCGTAATCATAGAGGTGGCGGTACTGAAAGAGCTCGTTGATGAGTTGATCGGACAACTCAACTATAATGTCTTGTAGTGTCACTCTAGAAACAATAATTTGATAGAGAGAGGTTTTGAAGAGGGTATGGAATTGTTTTGGAATCTCACGAGCCCAAGGAAAGACTGAACCACTGTCAAGGGCGACGTAATATGTTTACCTAGGTTGTTTTCTTGTGCGTGCATTTGTTGATAATGGCTACTACACGTGGTAGCTTGATTGCAGTGAAACCACGTGGTAGCTTGATTAATTAGTGTTCCAGTATGACAGCACGTATCAAGCATTAAGAGTCACGTGGACTAACATTAGTTTGATGTCGTGGCTTAGACTGTAAGCTCCAGAACATCCATCTGTGTCAAAGAGATTTTTTGGTAACAGGTGGTGATGACAAAATGTGAGCCCTTGACATCTGTGTAATACATGCTGCAAATTGGTGCTATCATTAATTGTAATCATATTTACTGGTGTACCTCTTATAGGAAACATGACTTGTTTTACCATTGTGCTTATCCACCAATAATTGGTTGATGAAATGTATCATGAGTAATTGCATATCATGCTTGTTATTCGTTTGGTAATCACACCTTTTTGGAGTTGAAACCAAGAAAGCTCATACGATAATTTTAATATTTAAATTCTGGCATTTTAAGGGCACACTATCTTGCTAACGTGGATGGGAGTGTTAGAAATGATGTTTGAGACAATGACTCATCCATCTTGGTATATTTTTATCTGATGCTATGCTACTACTAATTTTACAAGCATTTGGAGGAAGTCTGGTTTAGTTCGAAATGCTTTGTTTCGAAGAGGGAGAATTTTGATATTTGAATAAGATAGACCAGAAAGAAACTTTGACCGGAGCTTTTGTGACTAGTTCCTTTCGAGTTCTGCTGACCTCAGCCCTAAGACTGGTATAAACTTCGGAGGTGCAATTTCTATTCCGCTTGATCATTGTTCCGTTGTTTTTCTTTCTTTTAGTGATAGACAAGATATGATGTCTGCAAAGTTGTGAAAAGATAAATCTCTTTTGAGAATAGGAAGTTAAAGCACCCTTTCATATTCCTTCTAGTTTTTCTCAGATTTTGGCTAGTTTTTGTTTCTCCTGCCAAGTTCGTGGTTATTGCTATTTTGGATGGACCTTCGATAAGGGTTTATTTCTTTGTGTTCCGCATGCAAGTGCAACAGTGTCTTCTTTTCACACGTTTCGAAATTTGTCAAAATTCAGAGTATAGCATGGTAGAGCATTATAATTCCGTTCTAGTGAAGTAGTAGCATGAACTTAAGCAAGTACCTTGCCTGCTTTTGGCTTTGTGCTAGTTTGCCACATGAAGTCATGGAATCTGAAACTTGATTTGAAAGTATAACTGTAACCATCCAACTCTATCGAGTCGTTTGGATATGATTTTGGCTCTTTTTTCTCTAATTGTCCGCTTCCTGATTATCTTTGCAGCTTCTTGGTAACAGTCATGGGTTTAGTGATTCCATGGAGCTTGACGCTGGCAATGGTGGATGGCTTCTCTGTCTTTGTTAAACGTCCAACACGTCAAGCCGGGATAATGTCAATCATCGTTATAGGAGATTGGGTACGTGGCTTCCCAAGTCATTTCGAGCCGTACAAAGTGTGATTTCATCTCTTGCTCATTTAATTGAAACATGGTCACAGGTTCTGTCCTTCCTGTCATTGGCTGCGGCCTGCTCAACGGCTAGTGTAGCAGATATCTTGATCACTTCCGGTGGCTCCTTCTGCACTGGGAAGTTATGCAGCAGATATCAGCTGTCTGCCGCTATGGCCTTCTTGTCTTGGTGTTTGTCATTAGCCTCGTCTCTCTTCAATTTTTGGCTTCTGCCTTCTATGTAGTGTCTATACAATGTTTGGCTACCACCATCTGCATTCAGGTGGGTTATACCAGAAAGATTTTGCTGGCTCCAAACTTGATACTTTTTGTGAAACCAAATGTCGAACATGTACAGCATGTACAGCTAAGCTAAGATGATACCGTGAATTTTGATTATAAAAAGGGCGAAAGCTCTAATCTAATTTAGAGGGCCCGAGCAAGTCCTTTGGATTGAACTGTGTCTAGAAAACATCTGTATGCCAGCACCTCTCTTGGTCACGCTCGAGTCGAGTAAACCAGGACTAGATGGTTTGTGCATTTGGACGAGCACAATCTTGAAGGGAAAGGCAATTGTTGCAGCTCATCTGCCGCTAAGGCAAATTAGCGATAAAAGTTGGCCTCTCGCTCTCAGTGACACGTAGTGCGCGAAAATAGCAGTTCCTTTCTGTCCGTCAACTTGTAGCTATATATATGTTTGTCGCCCTTAGAATACAAAAAGTTGTCTTTATCATGGCTGATGAGGGAAGTTGAAATCTGAGCTATATATATTAAAACCCAGAAGGTAACATTCACCATTCAACCCTGGTGGGCTGGAAGCTTTGCTAATTTGAAAAATGGTGTCAACTTCATCCATGGCATTGACCCCCTTCTATTTTCTCCGTGAGAAATTCTTGCAAAAATAGTCTCGCTCAAATAAAATCCAGCTAATGTCTCTCTCTTAAATTTTCAAGAATCATGTTTCCTGTAAAACTGAGGACCCCGCGACGTCGTCGTTTCACTTCCCTCAAATATCTGACAGTTATTTCCCGCCATAAACAATAATGCACCAAACCAATTCCCAACAGCTACTTCAAGTCTCCTGCCCACCAAACCCTGCACCACCACCTCGAAAAATGCTCATCCATGAGACACATCTTGCCCCTCCACGCCCAAATCATCCTCCATGGCCTCACCCACGAAACCCTCACCCTCGGCAAGCTCATCTCTTTCTGTGCTGTCTCATCCTGCGGCGATCTTCGCTACGCCCATCAAGTGTTCGACGAAATTTCCGAACCAAATCGGTACATGTACAATAGCCTAATCAGGGGTTACTCGACTAGCAATGACCCAGCACGGGCTTTTTGTATATATCGTAGCATGACTTCTTGCGGTATCTGTCCTAATGAGTTTACCTTCCCTTTTGTTTTTAAAGCTTGCGTGTCGAAATCGGCCTACTTGGAAGGGGTTTCGGTTCATGTTCAGGTTATTAAGTTGGGATTTGGGTGCCAGGTGGTTGTGCAAAACGCCCTTGTTGGGTTTTATTTTGGATGCGGGTCGATTGGATGTGCACGTAAGGTGTTCAATGAAATTGCTGATAGGACATTGGTTTCTTGGAACTCGATGATAAGTGCGTACTCTAAGACGGGTGGTTATGAGGATGCATTTTTGTTGTTCTGGGAGATGAGGGGACTAGGGGTGGAGCCTGATGACTTTACGTTTGTTAGCCTACTTTCTGTGCGTTCACAAAAGTGTGATGTAAAATTAGGAAGTCTTTTGCATTCATATATCCAGGTCACTGGGATTAAGGTTGATACTTATGTCCAGAATGCCCTATTGGATATGTATGCCAGCTTTGGGCATCTGCATACTGCACAAGCTGTTTTTGACCGGATGACTGAGAAAAATGTGGTGTCTTGGACTTCCATGGTCACTGCGTATGCTAAAAGTGGGCTCATTGAACCTGCGAAGAAATTAATTGACCAAACTCCCTTGAAAAATGTGGTTTGTTGGAACTCCAGGATTGCATGCTACATTCAAGAAGGTTGCTTCAAAGAAGCTATGGATCTCTTTCGTGATATGTGCAATTCAACACTGGTTCCTGATGAGATTACCCTAGTTAGCGTTCTTTCAGCCTGTTGTCAACTGGATGATATGGATATGGGAAAGAATATACATGATTATATTAGTAGCAATATTATGACACCCAGTATAAGTTTATGCAATGCCCTTATTGACATGTATGCAAAATGTGGTTCAGTAGAATCTGCCTTGGGTGTCTTTATGATTGGGGCCCTTGCATTGCACAGGTGTGGAAGTAAAGCAGTTGAACTCTTTGAAAACCTGGAAGCTGGTAGGGTCTGCCCTGATCAGATCACTTTTACAGGGTTACTTTCTGCTTGTTGTCACAGTGGTCTTGTAGACGTTGGATGATATTACTTTGATAGAATGAGTACTATCCACCGAGTACCGCGTGAAGTTGAGCATTATGCTTGCATGATTGATCTTCTTGCGCGAGGAGGGCATTTTGGAGAAGCAGTCAAGTTAATAGGGGCAATGCCAATGAGGCCTGATGTTGTATTATGGGGTGCTTTGCTTGGTGCTTGCAGGATACGTGGCAACATTGAGGTTGGGAAGCAAATTCTGAAACAACTACTGGATTTGGAACCACATAGTGGAGGGCTTTATGTGCTCATCTCAAACATGTATAGTGAAGCTCAAAGATGGGAAGATGTGAAGGACATAATAAAATTAATGGAGGACCATGGCATCAAAAAGGACAGTGCAATCAGCTTTGTAGAAGTTGAAGGGCGTGCTATGGGAAGAGGAGAAAGAAAAGAAGAACGTTAATGGAGGACCATGGTATCAAAGAGGACAGAGCAGTCAGCTTTATAGAAGTTGAAGGGCGTGTTCATAAATGTATGGTGGTTGATGACCAGAGAAATGAAGTCTCGTTTGATATATATGTGATGGCAGTGATACTTAATCAACGGATCATTTGAACTCTGTAGGGCATTCATTCAACCTCAAGGGCACATTTTCGGATACTGGCGAAATTTAGTGCTCTGTTGTGGATATCATGGACGTTAGTGGAAAACGGCACCGTGATTGTTAAAGCAGCAGGAATATCACGTGAATTGTAGCTTACATTACCCTCCTACAGAAGTAACGAAAATGCTGTTGACAGTCCTTTTAAAGTTCCATGAATGTCAAGACTGAGGCTCTTGCTGTGTGTGGGTATTGGTTCTAACATACTCAGTTCAATTGAGAAGCAGCAGCAGGAACCTTGTTGATTAAAACCTTCACTTTCACAGGATTGCCTTCTTCTGTTGTTTGTTGGTCAGGGACCCGGGCAAGCTTGTCAGTATTGTGCAATATAATGTTGCCACAACCAGTCGTGCACAATTCAGCACGCTGCTCTCAGGTTGATCTGTTGAGTGAACATGTCTATGGCATTGGTACTAGCGCAACTCAGTGATCGGAATATGCCAAGAAAACCCCAGCAGTGCTAAGCTGATGCGGCGACGTACGGGTTTGGCAAGCATGTTTAACAAGCAGTTGTCGAAGTTGGAAAGATTTAGCACAGCGCTGAAGTCTTTTTTCCTGTAGAGGATAAAGTCTCTTAACGTCATACTAACTTATCTGAAACCACTTCTTGCAACAGAGATTGGAGGAAGGAGAGTTCGGGGACGGGGACGGGGACGGACCCCTTCCATTATTGTAGCTTAGAGTCAACTATCTTAGAATCAGACATGGAATTGAAAAAGGGTCATGTAGGAATCGATCGTTGGCTTTGGATGAAGCTAATCTTTTGTACTTTCGAACCATCGCATGGGCTTTGGATGAAGCTAATCTTTTGTACTTTCGAACCATCGCATGGTCTCATTGTTTTGGATTAAGAAGGCCAAGTGTAGACACAGTACATACATTACTAGATAAATAGGCATGCAACAATTCAATAGTTGGAGAAGAAAATTCTCAGTGGAGATCATGAGGTAGAATAAAGCTGGGTTCTACAGTCACCGCAACAAGTACAATATATGTGAAAATATTGCCGGTTGGTGGCCCTACTGCCTAACATGCCATTAACGTACTATTGTTTAGGCTTAAAGCTACTTCAATCTAATTTTGCAGATTACTCCGAAAGTTCGTCCGAGTTGCTGCTCCAAAAGATTCAAGATCCTTGTATACTACTTGAGGAGCCAGATGTAAATCTACTCATTTCCTTCCTAAAAAGTGATGCTTTTGACTTTTCAAACGTATCAAATAAACAGATGGGAATCGGTTCAACAAAAATCCTAACTTAAGGAGAATATAGAGATAACTAATTATTTGGAACACGAGTGATATGTGAGATAAAATAGTAGCGACTCGGAATGCAGGGGACGCGTGTGAAAGATAATAAATAGTCAAAATACTCATTTGACAATTTGGCACACTTTCAATGAGTTTGTGGGGGTTGTAGATGAGAGAAATGAGGGACGGGGGGGGGGGGGGGGGGGATGTTTAATTTGTTTGTCACTGTTAGACTTAGATACGTTTTTAATGAGATGGTTTAAAATAATAAAGCATAGACAAAACTGAAAGTTTATAAGAAGGCTTCATCGAGTGTTCTATAAAAACAAACAAAAAAGACAATCTCGAGGCCGCAGGGATATAGTAGAAAAGGTGTTTTATGTAAAAGAAGAGGCTTTTAACGTCAATGTACAAATTCTTTTGAGTAAGAATGACTTATCACTTTATTACAATAAATTAGACTTCTTTGTTGCTAAAATTTTTAGGTGCCAACTGCATCAATGCTATTAAACCGCTAAATATAGGATCCAATTAGCCAAAAAGTTGGGCCTTTACAAGCCCAAACCTGAATCATCCAAAGGCAATATTGTTTGCACAATTCACAAATCTAAATCTTCGCTTAAACAATATATTTATATTCGCTAAAGCTTTAAACTCAACTCATCTTAACGTCTCATGTCATATGGTATTCATAGTACACTTTATAGTGCTCCAAAATACTATCCCGTTGTATAGTTTATCAACTGATCCGAACTTGGTTCGAGTTCCTAAGTCAGTACTGTGTTAATATTAAAGGCATGCCAGCGTCTAAGCAACGTGATATAGACGTATAACATCTGAGTCTAACTAAATTAAATGTATGTAAGCAACGTGATATAGATATGTGAATCCGAGTCCATTCAGTTACTTGTAACTTCTACTCAGAAGACATGAATATAACATAAATACTAGGCATAAAATTGACCGGTAATCGAAACATCTTCAAGAAAATACAAAAAGGCTCATGTTCTGACATAATCTTAGTAAAATATGGGAGAAATTTTTGAATGAAGAAACACAAAAAGAAAAAAAAAATAATAGATCACAGATCTCTGTGCGAACCACCATGAATAAAGTATCCAAATCCACTGTGGATCGATGGACGAAGTTTCGGAGAGGAAGGGACAGGGCACAGGGTGGCCCATCTGCATTCATGCTTCCATCAAGCAATCATGCATGTGAATCCATGGAAGTACATAAAATAATATTAGGAGTGAATTCTAAAGAATACCAAACGTTCTAACTGCAGACCAAAGATTTGATTTCTCAAAAAGAAATGGAAATACAAATACTTAGGGAAGAAGGATGCTATTAGAAAGGCAAGGTAATGAGTCTTTTCCTGGTAGTGGAGACTGCTGGATGCTATTTTGGCAGGCAACATGTCAATCAAACAATCCATAAAGGCTCGCTCCCTTGGCGCAGATGTGTGTACGAAAGATGCTGATTAATGTACGTAGCCCAAAAGGCAAAAGCAACCTTGTATGGATGCAATGATTTTGCTATGGACTACAATACTTTACTGAGAAG
Source organism: Escallonia herrerae (assembly GCA_033070095.1). Taxonomy (NCBI): domain Eukaryota; kingdom Viridiplantae; phylum Streptophyta; class Magnoliopsida; order Escalloniales; family Escalloniaceae; genus Escallonia; species Escallonia herrerae. The sequence goes on along the minus strand of JAVXUP010001152.1, from coordinate 138,317 downwards.
AGCATTTCTTTTAGGGTATCAAAATATGCTTTCAGTTTCTGTGTCTCCACCCAATATTTTATACGGAAACAACGTAACGATGTGGTATCTGACTTTCAATTCTCAAGCGTGAGGCACCTCTCGAGTTTTGAAATAGATGTCTGACTCAACGGGCATAGGCATCCAGCAGGCACAAAATTATATACGATGTACGTCGAGGTAGAAAAGAAGCAAAGGATGCTAGACCGGGGAGTGAGCAGGATTGCAGGCCGGTGAGGCACAGGGTTCTCTCAAGCAATACAAGGCCTCGACTCCAGCTGATGCCGAAACCTTCTTCGTACTTTGCTTCCACGTACAACAACAGTGCTACTGCCTTTTTGTAAACGAATTCTTGAAAAGAACAAACTTTGAAGCACGCACACAACACAGCTGATATGTGAAGGGCATTTGATGGCTCTTATTTGCATTTTAAAATTGATTGCAGAATAAAAATGGTATTGTCATAATGCCAGAATATTTAACATCTATTAAAAATAATAATTCTAATATTTTATGTTAACGAAAGTCATCACAACTTTGACGGTAAGCGACTACCTTTAAAATAAGCAGCGGTGCAACAGGAGAGTGTTGGTGCGGGGGAGTTCCGAAACCCAACAAGACCAGATCATATAATACGTAAGCTGTTGTCTGGTGGCTGGGCTCGTTTGAACCGGAGACCCACCACTTTCACGTGTCTTCCGATTTGCCCCTCCACCGCAGCTTTATAGATGGACTTCCCCCCACAACCTGCCACGTATTGCGCCACCGTCGCAACAAACACCCCTTACATCTGCTCTAAACTACATTAATACCTCTCAGCGCTCCTTTTGTCAATTTGTTTATGCAACAAAAATAATGTGGAGATTAAACATAATAATAATAATAATAATAATAATAAGAAAAGATGAAGATACTACGTGTGAAAATATAAACTTTGGACCTCATGCATGGTTACTCTATGTTATACTAGCTGAAAACTCCGTACCATGCATGAATTGTAAATTAATAACAATTAAACGTGAACAAGATAGAAATAAATCAAAATATGGAGTATCATCTTTGTTGACGCAAGTGCTGGCATTTATAAAACCGAGCATCCTTACGTTGACGCTAATGTTCTCATGCAATGAGACAGCTTGACAATGATTATGCCGTTATGTCACAGAGTCAACGATGACAATGTTAGTCACGAACTCCAGAAATGTTTATTTTTGCCGGGTTCGAAAGTTGCCATAGACATGGATGTTACAAAGTTATTAACACTTCCGTCAAGTCACGAGCAATTATAAACTCAATGACGGGACACATTATTGGAGTTTGTTAGCGTAATTTGATTGTCGAAAAGTGGTATTTAATTATGAAAAGATGTAAGAAAACCCTAAAGTATCACCCACATTATTTCCTACGGTCCATAGGGCTTGAGGCAAAGATAACTTTATAAAGGGGAATATTAGAGCGTTGTTGATAATACTTCCTAGTTTAGAAAATAAGAAAGAGGGGAACTTTAAAAAAAACCGTGGCAAAAAGAGGCAAATAAACAACTTTAAATATCTTCCACAGTTCCACCATTGCCATTGGGAATCTTCAATTTATGGCGGGTGATAACAACACCACTCTATCAGAGGCTGCTCGTCGCCGTATCAATCAATCGCGCCTCTCTCTCCCTCTCTGTCTGTCGATGACCCAGACGCACTGTTCAAGGTGATGGTGGTTGGGCATCGCATTCACCTCTGCTGTTCATGTGATGTGAACACCAAGCAACTTTTATGACTTCTTGCGTTTATTTATTTTCTTCACAGACTACGAGATATTTTTGTTGTTTTCACTGTTTTTTTTAATGGATATTTGCACAAAGATACTTTTTTACATGAGTAAAATTTACCTCCCGTACTTCACCGTCCGTAACGAGCTCTTATTTTTCTATGCTATTCTATATCATTTCAAAAAATAAAAATAAAGCTACAAAGACACAACAGGGCAATCGAGATTTTAATAACATCACAAGTGCAGCAGATAGATACAATTGTTTATTTTGATTAACTTGAACTGTGTAAGGGTTTGGAGAACAAAATTAAAATATATTCTGATTTCAATTTTTTTAAATTCAAAAAGCTGAATTGTAAGGTTACGACCCAGAAGATCAAATAGGACTATGATCCACTTTTGTTGGTTTAAACCAAAATGATATAACCATTCAACTTAGAACTTAATTTCAAATTGAAGAGTACACAATTTCGTTAGTATTCAAAAGTTACTAATGTTTATACTTCATACAAATTAATACAACGTACTTAAAGGGTAGGGTGATTGCTTATGTACGGTCTAAAATGACGTCAATTTTAAAAATAATTAAGCACTAATTTTTTTCCTCGAACTTTGCAAACGTGTAGTTTATGAGAAGTAATTTTTAACGGATTTTATTTCGATGCTCCATTTTATAACTGCTGACAAGGTATATATGAGCAGATCGACGACCAAGAAACTGTGAACATAAAGGCGTACCACCGATGACATCATAATTCCGCAGTCCATAGAACTCAAAACCACTATGCGACAAAACAAGTCCGTCTCCGTAATTCCATCGAAAAAACGTGGGCCAATATTCAGGGAAACAGTGCCCTCCACATACAACCTGTCACCCACAACTTACAGGTTGGCAACCCCCTTCCCGCTGATCGAAAAGCACAGTCCCCCCCTACGTGCCTTATTAAATGGCAGAAACCTACGTGGCCTCCGCTGCAAATTTCCATACAAAAATCTTCCTCCCCCTTTATATATTCACCTCCCACCTCCCATTTTCACACATTTCCTTCACAGAATTCCATCTCCATTGCCGGTTTTTTGTGCAGTTTTTAGTGTCCAGACCGGCCCGCTCAAATGGGTATATGCAGTTCGTGTGAGTCCACGTCCGTGGCCACGGCTAAACTGATCTCGCAGGACGGGAGGCTACAGGAATTCTCGTACCCCGTTAAGGTGTCCTACGTTTTGCAGGAGAACCCCTCGTCTTTCATCTGTAACTCGGACGAGATGGAGTTTGACGACGTAGTGTTGCCTATACACGACGAGGAGGAGCTTCAGCCGGGACAGCTTTACTTCGCCTTGCCGTTGAGTCGCCTGAGACACCCGCTCCAGGCGGAGGAAATGGCGGCATTGGCGGTCAAAGCCAGCTCGGCGCTGACCAAGAGCGGCGGCGAGAAATGCGGGTGCCGCCGCAAGTCGTTATCGCAGCTGGGGTTTTCCGGCGGGGAGAAAGGAAGGAGAAGGCCGTCGCAACGGGTGGCTGATAGCAGTAGTAGGAGGGGCGGCGGCGGGAGGGGGCGAAACTTTACGGCAATGTTGAGTGCCATACCGGAGTGAGCTAGGGACAATCTGGTAAATGGACGCCGCGGTTTAGTATTGTAAATATGTAATCAGCTGGTTTAGCGGAGATTAGTGAGTCCCTGTTGGGGGTCTTGTTACAATTTTGCCCCTGATAAATTTCATTGGAATCCATTTCGAGAATTTATTTCTGAATGATGCCTGTCACAAAGTAACAAGAAAGATATAATTATGCTGAAAAGAGGGCATTATGATTATGGACGTTGCTTGTTTGACAAGGATGGAATATATATATATAACTTATTTCACCTTCAATCCGTCCGTTACGTTCTCCAAGATTGAGACGTAAGGTTTGATGATTATAAGCTTTAAGCCGAGTCAACATTCATGGATCATACGTTGTACTGGTTATGGATATGCCTCACGTTTGACTGCGCACGGGCATCTCGTTGTTGCAGTTGGAGAGAAGCCGCGTTAAGGACTTATCTCACTGATGGCCTCCTCGCTTATCGTCGATCAATGATGCCGGCCGAAGCAAAAAGACTAAATGTATACACGCTTGCATTCTTGTTCCGATGGGCTGATTTTGTTGGGATTGCTCGTCCTCATGAAAAACGACCGATTGGTACCGCGTATCAAAATCTTTAAGCTAGCTATCATAGTGAGAAAAATATTTGAATTAAGTGCGTGTTAACATTGACTTAATGGGTTTAGGAGCATTCATTTGGAGCTTTTGGGGCTAATTTGGAAACCGTTCGTTGGCATGTCTTATGTTGTGGATTATCATCAAAGCATGTTTCAGGGAAACGAGGGTGGGTAGCTAGAGGACTATATAATAAGGTCATAGATAATAACTCTTTACAGCTGTAAGCATGTAACGGATGTACTACGTATTATACCTGTAGAATACATATGTATAGGCATGTATTCCAAATCCAAAATAATAGAGCGAAAGGGTTGCTGACCTTGATGGATCATGCGCGAATGATGATTGCATATCGGTGGTGACAATGAAAGAGTTTGGACCAGTCTCTTGTTTCCAATCTTGGCTACAGTGAGGTCAGGAATATGTACGTTTTGCATGGATGATTGTGGAGTGGGATTAGACATTACAGCTGGTTCGACGCCAACGTGGAAACCTACCAGCTAAGACCCGAAGTTGTTCAGGATATGGCAAAGTTGAACCAGCCAAGTGGCAAATGTAAATCCAGAAAGACCAAGACCTTCATGGGAGAGGCCACAAATTTTGCGTTGCTTGGATGATTCGGCAACCTGCAGTGTCATACCAGAGGAGAAGATAGGTCCTGGACATGTGAATATATGCACATGTTCGTATATGTGACGTTTGAAAGACGATGGGTCTATTATGCTATAAGCCTCCAAGCCATTCTGCAATGCCATCACATTGCAAGATTCAATCATTCTCCGGATTTTTTTAACACCCTCTGTGCACTGCTTGATATTAATAAGTAAGAAAACAATTCGTGGTAATGTGTGTGAGTGGCTTGAATCGACCAACTTATATTATTCAAAACTTGAAAGTGAAAAATCTTGAGTTCATTGATGATAAATACGACGTGATACAACAAACTGTTAGAATCTAACAAAAAAAAACGGAATTTTGAATCTACAAGATGTCAAAGTCCTATTATCTTCCTTGAAAGACACATGTGATAAGCCCGCCACCACAACATGTGAGAGTCGCACGTTATTTCAATAGCAGTACACCTTTAAAGCGCGGACTATGTGGCCGGCTATTCAAACTTCAATTTTAGTGTATCACATCACAAATTCATCTAACTGTTCTACATGTTATATTCAAAAGCATCTATAAGAAATAGCTTCTTTTCTCCTACAAGGAATCCCTGTTAGATCTCAACAAGAGGAGCTAACCAGACAGCAAGAACTGTAATGTTGTCCAATTAATGCCATGCATCAGATACATACATACCATGTGACTAAAAACCTAATACTGTCAACATATGAAGCTTCTTGTTGACATCTGATAAAAGCAACTTGCAAATTGATTAAGTTGGCATTCCTAAAGGCAACTTTGCTCATGAGGTCTCCGTCCGCTTTGTCAAATTTGTCTAATGTAATCAACGGATTGGAATAGCTTAGCTCAGCCATGGAGCACATGATGAAATGGAAGAAGGAGCAGCCAGCTGGTAGCATCCAATGTTTCAACTGCATAAATGATTAGAGTGGTCACGAAGTGGATCCATCCACATACAAGAGGAGAATATACAAACTTGGCACAACAGGAAGTAGCAAGTAGCAAGGCTAGTTTATTAGGATTACTACCATAGATGTTCAGTAACATGTGGCCAGGATAGCTACTTTTCATTTCCAATATTCGATCTTATGCAAAAGTGTCTCTCAAATATCTCCATTTTATGGATCATCTGTAATCCTAAAGCCCCAGCCATCATCTGCCCATCATCAACAAGTGCAAGAGTTGGTGGCAGCGCGCAACTTCCTCTTTGGTTCGTCCATCCAAAGTGCCAAATGACCTTTTAATCAATCATCAATGTTTCAAAAGTTGAGCATTTCAAACAGTTGTTGCTTTGTCCATTTGTTGATAGGCTGAGGCATACTCTTGTTGGAAGAAGGCTTACCAATAATGTCAAAAGGAAGTACAAATATTCATGCAAGCATTACAACTATGCATAGTTTGTTTAAAGGAATGCCAAGTCCATGTGCACAAAATGCAAATGTAAGCAGGTGTAGCAGATGCGACATGTTCATGTATCTTACAATCATGGGAGAGAGAACATCTTTATGAAGATGTGTAAATGCATCGACCTTTGCTAAAAAGTTTAAGGTTTTCAGACATTGTCGATTCAGCAATCATTGCACTCTATTGCGAAGGAAACTCGGAAGGATATTCATGAACAAATACTTATTATATGATTTTGTCAAATTAAATATAACCAAATCACAATCGATTATTAATCAATTTATGTAATAGATGTTAATTAAAGAAAAGGTTTAGATTCGCCTAATATTTGGTTGAGACACCCGAAAGGGTGCTTACATTGAAGAAGATTTCTTCCAAAATCTAGACTTACTTATTGGCGTTTCACTATGAAGATACAACAAACACTGAATGGGTTTTGATGCAGGAAAAATTTCTTCGAACCTTAGAGCATCCAGACACTCCAAATTATATGCGTAACTGTAGTAATAAATAAGATAGATGAAATAACATGTAAGATATATTTAGAGAATATAGTCTATTGTTTTTCTTCTGTCTTTTTTCTTTTACAGACTTCTATTGTAAAGTTAAGGCCAGGCAAATGCTTCAATCCTGTGTTTTTCTTTTGTCATACAAAAGAACATATTAGAGAGATTTTATAGGTACATGTGGAGAACGTTGGTAATTAAAACCAACATATTGAACCATGACTTAGAAGACTTAGTTAGTCTTCCAATGTAATTAGGATATGTTTCATAACTTTAGAATCTTATTTTATTTCTAATCCAACAATACCTCAAGGTATGTCACCGCTGCTGACGTGATATCACATTCCAATAAGATCGCCATGACGTTACTGTAAATCTAGATCATCATCACCATCCACAACATAGTTCTCATCATCATTGTTAAGCATGATAACATTGTTGGGCCCCTCTTTATTATAGTGTTATTTGCACTCAGTTTATTTTTGACTTGATTTGTCTCTGCGTGCAATAAGAGTTTGCACGTGAGGGGGAGTGTTAAGCATGATAATATTGGTGGGTCTATTAAGTTTTTAGAGTAAATGGTAACTTAAGAATCATCCATGCCAGACCATATGAAAGCAACAGATGACGACCAAGTCTAGCTCTCCTTGAGTTACAAATGGCTGGCGGCGAGAAGGTTCAATAGTGGCAATGGCAAATAAGGAGGCAAGTTTACGCCACGATGAAGTGTCGAGTATTCTATCAACGACAAGGTTCCAAGATGGCTAATCGAGTCGAAACGGCTAAATCCATCTATATATCAGTTGATGTTGTCATTGTCACCGTCTTGAATTTAGAGTGATTTGAACGCGACACCATATCACGATGGTCAGATAGTATCGCCTTGATACTCAATGTATTTGCTGTAAGCATCCACGTTGCTCTGGTTAACCCTACTCCTGTAGCTATGCATGTTTTATGAGGTTAGAAGCTCTTCCTCCTCTTTTTTATTTTAAATCCATAGACTTCGAAAATACTAAAAGCTAATAAAAAGTAAAACCAAATTATTATTACTAGGTAAAAGTTTTTAGGCAAAAATGAGGAAGCTAGGACTTGCAATTACTGTTTACATGATCTAGTTTTGAAAGAAACACCAGGATCTTTGAGCAACAGCAACGACCCATTGAGGCGCTGTTTATGGTAATCAAGCAACTTATTGACTGGTATGTGAGAAGCTGGAAGAAACTTACCTGGACTTAGCATTAAGAGAAAACTTTGTACTAATTTGCGGATCCATTCAAGAATTATGCTTAATTAGCTACACCGTGCTTGATGTTTATGTGCTTAATTAGACTTGATAGCTATTGTTTAGAATGTAGCATGGGATGCATCTTAGCTGTTAAGATTGTAAGCATTCCACATTTTGGTAGTACAATTGAGCTTTCATCCAAAGAAAATTATTATTGCTAAAGAAAGACTTTCATATATGGCAACTGATCACAAAATGTGGCAACTGTATTGTTCTGCAACAGCATATATTTGCACCTCTCCTGGATTCCTTTCCTTTCAACTCAGCCAAAAAAAAATATCAAATTCATTTGTTAGGTCCAAAAAAGTAAACACCGATTGATAGAGAGATAATATGGAACCAAAACGCTCACATGCACATAGTAAAACTCAATCTCGGCTGAAGAACTTGGAGTCTTGGACCGTCAAAGAAACTCATGGAATTGGACTATACATCCAGACTTATTTAACACCCGCTAAGGAAATATGATTTTTGTGACAAAGTGGAAGACTTTAAAGCTAAAACAAGACCTAAAGATTAAAGAGTTCAAATAGAGTAACCCAAAAGAGAAATAGAGCTGCCCTTCTGTTGAGGAATACTCCAAAAAGACTGCATTATTTGCTTTGGTTGGTGACCAGCTGTTGACATCGGCACCCACTCCCATCTCCGGTCTCCACCTTCCAGAGTTGATTATTTTGGTCCCATCTCTTTCAAAAAGCGTCCTATTATATGTTCCTTTTGCCACTGCTTCTTACCCTGATGAATATTGTGATACCTGACGTGGGGAGTCGAGGACTTTGTTATCGGTCTTATAAACCACGTCAAGGAACTAATAAATACTTAATTGATTAGTTCTTCTGAACATGATGGTTATGTATGATATTAGAGGTAATTCTCAAAACTCATGTTTGTCGGGTTTGGAATACCACCAAAGGATAGTTGGATTGAGTTGCTAGTACTAATAAAACACTATATAGAGGAAGATTCTAAGTAACGTTGTGGATATATAAGGTTGAGTTTGGGCCAGTAAAAATAAAGGAGAATGTGATTTTTCATATCAAATGTAGGAGATTTCGTGAATGGCCTTATTAAGACTCTGATGACGACGACAAATAAAACTACAATGCCTTGATGGAAGTTGATTTGGTTTAATGGAAATGTACCTAAATGTGCAATTATTTTGTGGATGATGTGCAAAGGTGGATTGAGGACAAAAGATATACCGATGAAGTGAAATGTTGTAGCAGATAATAAATGTGTTTCTTTCTGTGATCAGAAGGAAACTGAAAAACATCTATTTTGGGGATGCTCTTGTACCAATAATGTGTGGAAGACAATCCTAGAAAAGCTGCTATTACAAATGCAATGGAATCATGGTCCTAGTTTTTGAGCTATGCCTCCAACAAATTCAGAAGCAAGAGTTTTCATGCAAAGCTGTGCAAATTAAGGACTGTTGTGACTGTATACATGATATGGTCCGAGAGAAACTTGAGGATTTTTGAACAACAACAACAAAGATCGACTGAAGATGTGATCTTGCAGACCAAACAATGGATGCAATAGTGTGTCCATGGCTGGAAGAAAGTCCCTAGACATATATAGTACTAATAAAAGGCTATATGCACTGGGTTGGGCATTCATGAAGGGATCCTACTGTCTTGATTTACTCCTTATGACGTTAGTACAAGGGTATGGTGATGTGAAGTAGTGGTTGTATTTATCTCTGTAAATACTTTCTTATAGCAATACAATTGATCATTCACCCAAAAACAGACTTTGCTGATGAATATCATAAGTATTTACTCAGCCAATCCTTTTAATGGAATCATTGTATTGTAGTTTGGCCATAAACTGGATTGTTACAAATATAGTCCTTAGACTCGCATCTTAATGTTAAACTTGTCTTCTTGAGACAAATTAGAAACACCATTATATCACCAAAAAGAAAATATTAGTTTCACCATTATATATATATATATATATATATATATATATATATATATATATATATATATATATATATATATATATATATCTCTTTACTGCAAAGGAAAGTGAAGTTTGTGATAACGTCAAACTTTGGTCCATTGTTGTTTTTGGCATATCTTGCATGGTAATTTGTTCGTGGAATTTTTTTCTCAAACATGCTTGTTTAAAACTTCTTAAGGACGTTAAGGTACTCTGAAGGCTAGGACAATCATTTCTCTGTAAATACTTATAGGAACCCATGAAAATATAGTATTGGATGGAACTTCTCACTCTATTTACATGTTTGTTTTATGCCAAAATTGGAAATTCCCCTTTAAGTACATAAAGGTCTTTTCAGTGCTTGTGATTAATTACGAGATGGTAAACTATAATCTAATTCGAATTAAATCAAGTTATAAGATGCTTTGCAACAAGTCTAATTAAATCGGCTTTTCAAAGCTAAGAAAAACCAATTATATTATTATATTTCTTGAAAACGAGAAGCATTGATTTATCCCTCTTTCATAATCACGTTTGACCAAATAAAATATCATATTAATAAGCTTAGTGACTTATCTCATTGAAACTGCTTCAAAAACTTTTATACAAACAACATTAATCGCTTAAGAGACCGTTTGGAATTGATTTTCAAAAGTAAATCAGAAACAGCTATTAAAATAAGCTTTAATCTATTTTAAACATAATAAAGTTGAAGGTGTTTGCATGAAAAATATTCAAGTAAGTTTTATATGGCAAAATTACCATACAGTGTATCTTCAACCTAAAAGGGCATTTAATAATTCTTTTTATATATAAGGATAGTTTGGTAATTCTTTCAGCTAAAAATAATTCTCCAAGTGATTCAATCAGAATTCAAGAAACTAAGGATTCTGAATTTAATCAGTTTGAACATATTAAAGCAGATTTAATCAGTTCATTATTTTTTGCCAAAAAATTCAAACATGATTTAATCTCGAGTTAATCAAGTTTGACCATTATAGAAGTAATCACAAATACCCTGTAAGTAAAAATAGCTTGATGTTGATCTCGAGAATCCAACTTCAACCTTCTAGCTAATTGTTATGAGAAAATCTGGAAACAGTACAACCGATCTTATATACATGCATCTTGTTTTGGATATTCAAATGATAATCATTCATCACCTAGGCAAACAAAAAGTAACTAAAAGACAGAGAGACTCAGCGGAGTAAGAACATTGAACACATAGAGATTCGATAAACCAAGAAGACAGGAAGAAGAGGGCAGTGTTGGAAAACGTACAGAATGTCTTTCAAATAATGTCTGGTGTTTGGTTCCTCTGCCTGGCTGCAATTTCTTGTGCCCCTCACTGAGCCGATTAGAAAGCACACATTGCACGTTTTAATAGCTGCACAAAGGCCAGCTGATTCTTTGCATCAAGGCTTTCTTAACTTTTTGAAATTGGATTCTTTTGTTCATTTTGTCTCCGCTCGATCATGCAACATTTTTTGCAAATGAAAGGTGTTGCTGCTAGAATATTGATCGGGATCCACGGCTAGGAATTGGACCTGCAAAATAGAACACGGAGTGACCACCGGGGATGTTCCGGTGGAGGCGGCTCCGATACTAAAGTCAGAACGTTGCTACTAGGGTAGAGCTCTGAATAGCGTAAGAATGTACTGGGTGCTTGTGTGTGAACTTGTCTGTGTACCTGAGGATTTTCCCCTTATGTAGGCCATTTCCCAGACTCCTCTCTCCTTTAGGATTCTTTCCTCGCTGATCCCTCACGTAGTAGAGTCCTACCAGGACTAATCCTTTTAGCAGTTGAGTCCTAAACGGATTCTATCACCTCCCTCAGACTCTGTCCCGATACAGATTCCTCAGTTCCGCTCAAAGTCATCCATGCCACGTGTCATAAGTTGGTTAGGGGGATATTTTAGCTATATCATAATGCCCCCTGCCTTTGACGGTTCCCTTGAGCGAACGGTTAAAGGCACATGTGTAACAACAGACCGAAGGCAGTTCAGCTAAGAATTATCCAGGTTTGTCATTCGGCGGAACTTTTTAGAATTCTGCACTCAGAAGCATGTGTTAGGGAGGTCTGGTCGGACATCCTGGTCGGGAGGTCTGGTCGGGCATCCTGGTCGGGAGGTCTGGTCGGACATCCTGGTCGGGAGGTCTGGTCGGGCGTCCTGGTCGGGAGGTCTGGTCAGGAAGCCTGGTCGGGAGGTCTGGTCGGGCATCCTGGTCGGGAGGTCTGGTCGGGCATCCTGGTCGGGCGTCCTGGTCGGGAAGTCTGGTCGGACTTCTTGGTCGGGACATCTGATCGGACTTCCTGGTCGGGACCTCTGATCGGACGTCCTGGTCGGGACCTCTGGTCGGACGTCCTGGTCGGGACCTCTGGTCGGACAACCTGGTCGGGACCTATGCTCGGACTTCCTGGTCGGGACCTCTGGTCGGACGTCCTGGTCGGGACCTCTGGTCGGACGTCCTGGTCGGGACCTCTGGTCGGACTTCCTGGTCGGGACCTATGCTCGGACTTCCTGGTCGGGACCTCTGATCGGACGTCCTGGTCGGGACCTCTGATCGGAAGTCCTGGTCGGGACCTCTGGTCGGACGTCCTGGTCGGGACCTCTGGTCGGACAACCTGGTCGGGACCTATGCTCGGACTTCCTGGTCGGGACCTCTGGTCGGACTTCCTGGTCGGGACCTCTGGTCGGACAACCCGGTCGGGACCTTTGCTCGGACTCCTGGTCGGGACCTCTGGTCAGACTTCCTGGTCGGGACCTCTGCTCGGACGTCCTGGTCGGAAATGGATCAGCCTTTTGTCTTGCCACGTGTCAGGGAACCATGAAGGCGTCTTGAATGTTGAGGCGGTTAAATTTTGAATTTCAAAATTTAATGCTCCGGGAATCCCGGACGACACGTGTCTTGAATGTTACCGCCTTCGTAGGGGCGGTTATTCCAACACTCTTCTATATATTTGGACTCCTCTCCTCATTTGCCCCCTGCTACTCACTCTCACTCTGTTCGGCTCATCTATCAACAAGTAAGTTTCTCTTCTTCTCTTCCTGTTCGGCACATATCTATTTCCTTTTCATAGCTCTCTACACCGTAGCTTCTCTTAGAATATGTCTTCAGCCACTTCGAGTAGTTCTTCGTCGCCCTCCGGTAGTTCCACAGAGGACAATTTAGAGAGTGATTCTGAGAGTAGATCTTCACAAGTAGGTACCTCAACTTTTAGGAGCCAAGTAGGAACTTCTACTCCCCAAACTAGCACTTCATTTTGCCGTAGAGATGCCCTTGGGGAAATCAAAGATGAAGCCGAGGATAGATTTGATGAAGACACTTGGTTCGCCGCAGATGAGAAGAGGAACAAGATGACCAAAGAAAGCATAGTTGAGCTTTTGAAGGAGTATCCTTTGCCTCCTCCCTTTTCTGCTCGGGTTCCTGCACTCCAAGAGCCTGCCAACTATGGTACGAACTTGGAAACGAGTGTCTACGAAGGTCAGATTAGATCTGGCTATAGGGTTCCCATGCACCCCTTTGCTGTTGCCTTTTTCAACCACTATAAAATGGCGCCAGGTCAACTTGTGCCCAACGGATGGAGAAAACTAGTTGGGTTGATCTATCTTGTGCAGACCTCAGGGTATCCAGTGACTGTTGATGATTTCATGAGATTATACCTTGAGGTATGCTTTATAAAGAGTGTGGCGAAAGGTGATGGTTGGTATTATATTCACAACCGAATCAGAGTGATAAAGGGAGGTCCCAAGTCCAACAAAGGCTGGCACTCCCGATACTTTTTCATTCAGAGGCCAAGCGGCAAATGGGAGTTCCCAAGAAAGTGGAACGGTTTCTGTAAAGATTTTGAAAAGGATGGGTTCTTGTCTCCCAATGCTGTGACCAAGAAACTGCTCGATCACATAAAGAGGAGGGGTGTTCTCAATATTGATGAGCCCCTTACAGATCAAGAGATGCGGCATGCGAGGCTCATCCCTCCCGCCTCCGACACGCCTGTTTCTCCAACTCCTGTTCTAGAACCTCGAATTATTTCGAAGCCTAAGGCTCAGGACCCGACGATAGATACGTCGTCTTCTAGGACCCCAAGTTTAGGTAGAGTCTAAAGCAATGTTTATGTATTCCTTTCCTACGTAATTGTAAACATGTTCCTTAACCCTTTCCTTTTTACAGAGATGGCTGGCAAAGGAGGAGGTGCAAAAGGTGACTTCATGGGTCTGCTGCAAAAGGCTTCGAAGGGGAAAAGGAAAGAGAGCACGGGGGATGGTTCTTCTCCCGTTGTAAAAAGGCTTCGCGCGCCAACTCCTCCAGTACCCCCGCTGGTGGTTGAGGATCTTCCCATCGAGAAGGATCCCATTTTCCGTCCCAGATGGACCATCAAGAGGGGCGACTCGGGAATGCCCTATTCGCATGTCTCCGCTCAACACTTAGCTCACGGAGTGTTGCCAAGTGACAAACTAATCTTGGAAAACCAGCCTCATGAGGCCTTTGCTATGGCACACGTCCAGGCTGCTTACAACGTAATTGGAATTACTTCCCTCTTTTTGTCGCTGTCAATTAAACACTTCTTCCTACCCCATAACCGTCTTCATTTCCCTTTCCTTTTCAGGCATACTGCTATAGCAGCCAGATGCAAGACAGGTTCTCGATGGCGATGGACGTGGCTCGCAACGCTGAGACGGATAAGAGAGCCGCCGAAGGCAAGGCTGACAGACTTGATAAGGAGGTCAAGAACCTCAAGACGGAGAATGCTGATCTGCTTACCAAGCTTGGTCGTCTGGAAAAGCGATGTGAGAAGCTGAGGCATGAAAAGTCGGAGGTCGGGAACAAGGCCATCCATGCGTTCCTTGATGGTACAGCTGGTGATGAATGGCTCCGGAGGCGGACTGAAGACGGGCTTTCCATCTTTCAAGAGGGCTTCCAAAAAGCCAAGGAACTAACGTTGGCCAAGTATCCAGACCTTTTCTTGGACGACGTTGTGGTGCCCAGCTTTGAGTCGCCGTCTGGTGAAACGGCCATGCCTACTGAAGCTGGGGATGCCATTTCTCCCGGGGAGAAGAGTGTCCGATCCGGAGATGCTCCTGTATCTTAGGATAACTTACCTCTATTCCCCCTATCTTGCAATTTCCGTTTGATGTGCTCCTAAAATTTGTGTTGCCTCAGAGGCTTATGAGTGCTAAACAATCTTGTTTCGGATATGTCATTTTTTGTGATGCTCTTACTTTTGACATGAGCTTTTATCGTCAGCTAAGGGCTGGCAAAGAAGTATCTTTCTCACGCTTGGTATAATTTTGAATTAACAAGACAGGGTGGGGCGACGATCCCCCGCATGGCTTTGCCATTTCTCGGACTAGAATTAAAGCTAGACCGTGTTAGGTAAGACTTGTGTCTTACCCTATCACAATGGGTGATATGTTGCTTGAGCAACATTCGTGGTTTTACTTTGACGCGAACCCTTATCGTCAGCTAAGGGCTGGCAAAGAAGCCTCGCACTCACGCTCGGCCAGATTTTGAATTAACAAAACAGGGTGGGGCGACGATCCCCCACATGGTTTTGCCGTTTCTCGGGCTAGAACTAAAGCTAGACCGTGTTGGATAAGACTTGTGTCTTACCCTATCACAATGGGTGATATGTTGCTTGAGCAACATTCGTGGTTTTACTTTGACGCGAACCCTTATCGTCAGCTAAGGGCTGGCAAAGAAGCCTTGCACTCACGCTCGGCCAGATTTCGAATTAACAAGACAGGGTGGGGCGACGATCCCCCACATGGTTTTGCCGTTTCTCGGGCTAGAACTAAAGCTAGACCGTGTTGGGTAAAACTTGTGTCTTACCCTATCACAATGGGTGATACTTTGCTTGAGCATCATTCTTGGTTTTTACTTGGTCGGGCGGTCTACTTGGGAAGTCTGCCCGGGCATTGAATTTACGTCGTTCTTGGGACTATGGACAACGTTATCCGAGCTAACCATTCATCGTTGGGATAATGTAGGCGAAAAGATATACTTCTTTCCAAGAATGGTGAAGATCTTTATATTAAGTAGGCGAAAAGATATACTTCAAACTGAAGGAGAGGAAGAAGATTTTTATTATAATCGAAATACTTCATCTCTACTATCATTCTGTGTTCTATCCCCCATTTCCCCACAAAAAAGGAAAACGTCTTATAACAGTCCGGAAGATCCTCCTGCCGCGATTCCTCCTGAGATAGTATTGATGACGCCCGCATTCTCTCGTACTTCATCTCTTCCTGCTAAGGGGGTGGTTTCCCTCTTTTCATTTCTGCGATTGACATACCCTCGCAGATGTCCCCGTTTGATAAGGGCTTCTATTGCGCGCTTGAGCGATTCACATTTGTCGGTAGTGTGACCATGATCATTGTGGTAATGGCACCACAAGTTCCTATCTCTCTGACTGGGCGCCGACCTCATCTTCTCTGGTCTTTCCAGTATCTCTTTATCCTTTATCTCATGGAGAATCTGTGACGGTCTAGCATTCAATGGCGTCAGATTCTTCATGTCGAACATTTCTTTTGGGCGCCTTTCGTCTCTCCTTGAACGCTTAGAACCCCGTCCACTTCTTGGACTATCTTCCCGGGCTCTCTTTTCTTGTCCTTGCTCATTGTCTCCTCTGTGTTCTTTGTGGGTTTCCAAGTATTCTTCGGCCTGGATGTATTTGTTGGCCTTCTCCAACAAGTCACTCATGTTTCCAGGGGGGCTCTTGTTTACCGCAAATGCAAACTTGGTTGTAGGACGAAGCCCGCGCATAAAGGCGGTGTATTTTACTGACTCGTCCAAGTTGTCTATTTCTAACGTCGCCGCGTTGAAACGTCCCAAATACCGCGACAGCGATTCGTTCCTTTCTTGGACTACATTGAGGAGACTAGCCGAATTCTTCCTCCGAGTTCGGCTGCTCACAAAATGTTTCTGAAATGAGTCGGATAGCTGGGCGAAGGAATGGATAGACCTGGGTCGTAGGGACTTAAACCACGCATGCGCCGCCTTCCTCAAAGTGGTTGGGAATGCCCGGCACATGACGGCGTCCGAGACTTGGAGGAGCAGCATATTTGTTTGGAACTGGTAGACGTGCTCTCCGGGGTCTCCGTTCCCATCATATAAATCGTACTGCGGCATCCGAAAATTAGGAGGGAGTTTCGCCTTCTCAATTCCTTTGGACAGGGGGTATCCCGAATCATCCCTGGGAGGAGTGTATTCCTCCGGGCATGTCCCGGAGGTGGGTTTGCAAGAAGTTCGTCCTTGGGGACGGACTTTACGTCCGGGGGGATGAACTCGTCCTTGGGGACAATGTTTTTGCCCCGTGGAGCGTCGTCCCCGAATTTTGTCGCTTGCTGCGGGAGGCGAATTCGTGCTGTCCTCTATTGACTTCTCTCGTCGGAGATATGATTCGCTTCTGTCAACATGTCTTGGTTGGTAACTGGGATCAGTCTCTGACTTATGGCTTCGACCATATCCGGACCTTGAGGTCAGTCTAAGGCGAAGGTCGCTGGGATCCAGATGTGTCTGGTTCGTAGAGATCGTCGGGGCCACCGCCTCGAGCTTCTTCTGTAAGGTAGTCACCACGCCCTTAAGTTCCTGGACTTCTCTGGTCAGGTTTGCATTCGGAGTATCAAACAGCTTTCGGGTCAGGCGATGGCGTAAATCTCCCCTCTTTAGAAGAGGGGTTGGGGAACGAGTTCCCTGGGAACTGTCAGTTGTATTCGGGGTGACTGAGGTCACATTAATCCGGTCGTTCGAGGAATGGTGTTGGGATGGTGTCGGTTTACGCCCTCTTCGGCGGGAGCAACTTGATCTTGCTCGCCGATTTTGGACGGAGCGACTGGCTGCAGGAGCGTCTGAAGATGATTTCCTTGCCATGTTCCCTGTCGGTCCCACGGATGGCGCCAAAATGTTGCTGCTAGAATATTGATCGGGATCCACGGCTAGGAATTGGACCTGCAAAATAGAACACGGAGTGACCACCGGGGATGTTCCGGTGGAGGCGGCTCCGATGCTAAAGTCAGAACGTTGCTACTAGGGTAGAGCTCTGAATAGCGTAAGAATGCACTGGGTGCTTGTGTGTGAACTTGTCTGTGTACCTGAGGATTTTCCCCTTATGTAGGCCATTTCCCAGACTCCTCTCTCCTTTAGGATTCTTTCCTCGCTGATCCCTCACGTAGTAGAGTCCTACCAGGACTAATCCTTTTAGCAGTTGAGTCCTAAACGGATTCTATCACCTCCCTCAGACTCTGTCCCGATACAGATTCCTCAGTTCCGCTCAAAGTCATCCATGCCACGTGTCATAAGTTGGTTAGGGGGATATTTTAGCTATATCAAAAGGGTTGAACTGTACGTCCTTTTATCAGTAAACGGACTTAAATGAACATGAAATAGATTTGGGATCACCGGCTTCTCCTAAGCCTAGATAAATTATTATCCAAAATACATAAACATGGCAATAAATTCTTTTCTCTCGGGTTTGAGTTTGATATCAACGGAAATTTGGAAAAGATGTGAGACCGTATATTTTCAGGTTTTGCCGGTGGCATGGTGATCGTAAAACATACTATGAGCTAACTTTTATACAAGAGATCGAAAATGGTTAGAACAGGAAGAGAAGATTAGACGACATGGTGTGAAGAATATAATGATACGTGACAAGCTCTTGCTGGCACTAACGGCTCTAGCCATATGGCAAGGATTAGCTAGCACGGGCAGCATATGTTATAGAGCACCACTGGCCAAGCCATCCAAGAACACCCGACGATAACTAGCGAGGCATAAGCACTCGAAAGCCAAAAGCGTGACCTTGGCCTCTCAAATGGGGCCATAACGATCCAGTGGCAAGACCACGGCTCGTGCAGCGACAAACCAAACAAAAAGATTGCATGGTTTTGTGGCTCTTACTATCAACTTTATGGCATCAGCCCCTACTATGGCTCTCGCTTCATTATGTACAACAACGCTTCATTATGTACAACGAAGTTTTAACAAGTTTTATAAGGCAGCGCGTTCTAGCCATGCGCCACCAGAACTGGATCGTGACATATGGTAGAGAAACTAGAGAAGTCCTTGCTAGTAAAAGGCTACGCCCAGCGATGTCACGATAAGCTGGTTCTGATTACCATTTCTGTAGAATGGGCGGGTTCGTGACCCTGCTTTTTCTCTTGGACTATTTAAGGAATGCACTTTAGAAATTTGGTATTCTCATTGATGAGTGATCATCAAACCACATGGTCAACTAAACATTGGTTAATGGTGGTCATGTGATGTACTCCACTTTTTAGGTTAAACTCCAGGAATATGAAATGAAAGCCCAAAATTGGTCTTACTCTTAGATATGTAAGATAAGATAATTGGTTTGAGAATCAAGTTATGAGCCCAAATAGAAAGTTAAACTTAAAACTGCGGATAAACATACATCTTTAAAAAGAAACGTTTGAAGTTTTAATTTAGACTAGAAATAGAAAAATATTGTTACATACAATTTTAGTAACGGCGACAAAATTCTTTGATATGCTATCTTTTGTTACTAGAGCTATTACTACGGAGATGTTGTGCAACAAATAATCTTTATCCTTTTATTTCTCATTTTGTTGTTACCGCATCACAAAAAAGTTGCATGTGATCTAACCAAAAATGGAAAATTTGCACAACTCTTGAAAGTATAGCATTTTGGATGTTAAAAGGGAAAGTCAAATGTCCTGTTATGCCATAAAAGAACTTATCTATGGCCATTAACGTAAATGACAACCACTAATCCCTAACTGTTCATCGAGTCTACCCGCCTTCTCTCTCCCGCCTTTGCCACAGAGTCGGAAATCTCCTCCTCCATCACGCCAGCGAACTCCTCCCCCTCCTATCTATACAAGAGAATGCCGCCCAAAAGTGTCGAGGCCACCTCCTTTCCCGAACAATCTTCCTCCTATCCTAACGCTACAATTCTCTCTCTCCTACCTCCACCACAAAGACAGTGATCCCCTCCTCCAACTCGCCAATGGGATGCAACGTACAAACGACGGGGATCAATGACCCGCCAGTGGGATTTAAGGGTAACATAGTGCAGTTTATTCTAATCTCGTTGCCGTTCATTGCTTCCTCATCGTTGTTGTTCGCTACTACTTCGTCGAGTAGTACGTAGTGATGGCTGGAAAGAAAGTTAACAATTAAGATTATGAAGATTAAATCCTAATGACCTCTTTATCCGTTATGAACTAATACATACAAGATTGATATTTAATTCTATGCCACAGAGAAGTTCTCTATGACAAAGCAACACATTCATTTTCTTATGTTAAAAACTACTCCCTCCGTCCTACATATATTGATCATAATTTTTTTGCATGAAAATTAATGATCTAAGTCATGTATGTGTGTTTCTCATTCTACTATTTAGAGAGAGGAGGAGAAGTAAGTAGATAAAAGAGAGAAAATAAATTAGTGGAGTGATAAATACGAAAAGAGAAAAAGAATAAAAAAACTGTAAGAAAGTGAGTCAGGAGACATAAATGAGTTGTTGCATAATTAAATGTTGAAAGAGAAATAAAATAAAAAAAAGATAAAAAAGATAATTACATAAAAATATTTACTGAATTTTGTTAATTTAAAAAATAAGTAATTTTTGTAGGACAACCTAAAAATTAATTTGTAGGCCACAGTGGAATTGTGGGCCTTATTTTGGGCCGAAACCTAAAGCCTTTCCCGTTTAATCCGACTGCACAAAATATCTCAGAATTGTCCAAAACTACCTTCACGTGCGCGGTCATAAAAGCACGTCACGGGGGCTTATTTATTTATATATATATTTAATAAAAGTACTAACCGATTAAAGTCAGCAGGTCATTTTGTTTCAGCACGGTCACGTGCCCTTTTCTAGGAATTAGAAATTGACCATTTGACCGAACAACCCCTCCCATTTTCCCATATTCCCTCTGCTATTTGGCTGCACTTATATATGAGGGGGAAAAAAAATCAATGAAAGTAAAACTTGACAGCGTATAGTTCAGGAATACTCATTAAATCTTCACTTGGCTTTATAATGTTTGCATTAAAAATTGTTCTCAACCTATTATGGTCGTACCCAAAAGGCTTATTGAAATCTCCTTTTGTACGACACGTCCGCACAAGCAACAGTCAGTATTCAACGCTTTCAACCGATCAAAACATGCACGCTCAAGTCACGTGCACTTCTCACTTTTTTCTACTTGACACCAAGAAGTTCATCTTGCGCTACTGCTCATCAAGCTCCGATCGTCGCACATTGTCCGTCGCGCGTCTGTGCACCTTGACTCTCACCGAAGGAAGTCAAGCCTTGGCCTTCCCCTTGGGGTCGGCCTCGGCCTCGGCCTTCCCCAGGGGTTGGCCTCGGCCTTCCCCCAAAGAGTTGGCCTTTGGCTTTCATACTTAACATCTTCATTACTCTTCAAGGGCTCGGACGTCACTCTGCGACCCCCCTCGCCCGGAAGTCACTCCGCCTCCCCCGTGCGCCGCGCCGCTGATACAGTCGTGCCCCCGAGCTCTCTGTCACTCTACAGTGCCCTCGACACCATACTCACTCCGTCGCGCCCGTGCACCACACCTCTGATATAGCCGTGCCCCAACGCGACTCCTGTCGCCCGGACGTCACTCCGCCACTCCCGTGCGCCGCTGATACAGCCGTGCCCCCGGGCTCTCTGTCACTCTACAATGCCCTCGGCACCATACTCACTCCGCCGCGCCCTTGTGTCGCGCCGCTGATACAGCAGTGCTCCCAGGCTCTCTTTCACAATGTCGTGCCCCCGGGCACCATACACACTTCATTGCGCCCGCCATTTCCATGACCTGTGCCCCCGGCACCAGGTATGGTCTCACTATGGTCGTCGATGTGCCCGTGCGCCACTTTCCATGTGCCCTCGGTACCAGGTATGGTCTCCCACGGTCGTTGCCGCGCCCGTGCGCCACTTCCATGACATGTGCCCCCGGCACCAGGTATGATCTCGCGACGGTCGTCGCCGCGCCCGTGCACCACTTCCATGACATGTGCCCCCGGCACCAGGTATGATCTCCCGAGGGTCGTCGTCGCGCCCGTGCGCCATTTCCATGACATGTGCCCCGGCACCAAGTATGGTCTTTGGACGGCGTTGCCACGCCCATACGCCACTTCCATGACATGTGCCCCCGGCACCAAGTATGGTCTCGCGACGGTCGTCGTTGCGCCCATACACCACAATCAATGTCTCGTGCTGTAGGCACCGCGCCCATGCGCCACAATCAATGTCTCATGCTGTTGGCATCGTGCGCCATGCGTCACAATCATGTTATAGGCCTCCGGGCATCACACTCATTGACCATACCATGCGCCCCTGCCATGGACGTGGAACATGCTTCGACCTACTCTCCGAAGTGTGCAGCATTCTGAGGAGGCTCCATTCGTAGTGCTCCGGCACGAGGACCCTTCGCAACGGAATAGGCTCGTTACTACAAAGTTATCGTCGCCTGGGGTGACTTGCATGACACTAGGCACTGAGCTGCGACCATGTCCACTCACGTTACCGGTGATCATCGACGCCCCCAAGACGATGACCCCCGGGTCACTCCGAGACTGGAGCAGGTCTTTGGAGGGCATCTCCCCTAGTCTGCCTGGTAGTTGGTCACAGGGGCAACCCTTGCCGCTGTCAGGTTCTCTACATGTCTCTTGACGCATCTTGGAGATTCAGTAAGGGCTTCGACCGGTGGTTGGGGCAACGAGCTTACTCTGATCATGCTACCGCTGTGTGGCAGTCTTTTAGATAGGTAGAGTGACCCTATTTACTAAAAGTAGTGGAAATTTGAGAACCGACAGTCCGAGGAGAACCGCCATTATTGGACCCCCTGGTCACGTGCTCACTCCCAAAGGATGACATGTGGCATTTAATGACATAAGCATACTATTTACTAAAACTAGTGGACATAACTTTGGACCGTAACTTTGGACCGTAGCATTGGACCCCGACTCGGTCCTTAACTTGGACTGTCGACTGCCGGCCATGTTCGTCTCAGCCTTGTCTCCACAGCACTGCCACTTCTTACGGCCTGTCTGGGAAGCCTTGCTCTCTGCCCTTCCTCCGCCCTCACTCTCTCACTTTGCATACTTGGAAGCTGACTCGAACTGCAGCCTTTGTGGCACCTCCACGTAGTTACAAACCCACTTTCCTTGGCATCATTTTTTTCACCCATGTATCAACAAAAGAAAATCAGTCTTTGGACATAAAACAGATAAATCAACATAGTATTGAAATGACAAAATAACTTGGGTATCTATAATGTCAAAACAAATAAAAAAATAAAAAATGCGCTACCATTCGAAAAAAGGCCATACGATTTTACATTGCACTGAAAAGGGGGGGGGGGGGGGGGGAACTTCTCGATTACTTGCTCTTATAACAATTTACTCACGTATGTGTGCCCATCAATCAAATTAATTCTGTTAAGTAGACGTATTTATTGAACGATTAAATCAAACTACTTCGTCTTGAGGTCACAATTTATTGCATAAAGTATATGACCCGATCACCGAATCTCTTTAAAATGTACAAACGCTCTTACGCTCAGTTTTTTTCTCTTACTCTTACTTTTACTTTGGATGATGCTCTCGTAGTTAATATCTATTATCTTTACTTGCACTTGCACTCGCACTCTGGCTTATCAAATGCAAAGAACGCGTTTTACCAAGAAGGAAAAATTAATCCAAAACTGACGGCCAACCAAAGAGGACTGAAAAGTAAAATTGTAGCAGCCGGACCAGTCTATAAAATCCAACCGGCCCCTTTCCTCACCGAAAACCACTCACAAAGATTAGAGCTGCAAAAAATGGGGGAAGTCTTACTGGCCGCACTAATACTGGCTCTGGCCATATGCCACGGCTCAGGACAAGCCGCACCTTCACCGCCGGCAGGCACCACAACACCGACGGCGGCGCCCATTGCTTCCCAGGAGTACCTCGAGGCACACAACCAGGCAAGGGCCGAAGTGGGTGTCAGCCCACTCAAGTGGAGCGAGAAGCTGGCCAATGCCACCAGTCTGCAGGTCCGGTACCAGAGGGACAAACAGGGCTGCAAGTTCGCCAACTTGGCCGCCGGGAAGTACGGCGGCAACCAACTTATGGCCAGTGGCGCCGCCGTGACGCCACGCGAGGCGGTTGAGACGTGGGTGGCTGAGAAGAAGTATTACACTTATGCCAACAACTCGTGTGCGCCGGACCATAGATGTGGGGTGTACACGCAGGTGATTTGGAGGAAGACGGTGGAGCTGGGGTGCGCACAGGCTACATGTGCCAAGGACCAGACTAGTTTAACCATTTGTTTTTATAACCCTCCTGGAAATGTTGTAGGAGAAAGCCCCTACTAGAGTACCTCTTGCTCTGGTGGTCATCTAATGGCTCCGTGGGCTTCAGATTTGGTAATTTTGAATGTTCTCTTTGGTGATCCTTTGTGTACGAATTACATTAGCTTAGCGAACCTATATATTTGTACCGACTTGTTAGGGAACTTTCATATTTGCATCTACTTTTCAGTGACAAATGATGATATGTGTATCTAAAATAGTAAACAAGATGGATATTTGTAGTCTCGACCATTCTTATCAATCCCCAGCCTCATAAGTCAGAGATAATTTAGCCCGAATTTTTGAGACTCGGTTTTGCCCCCAAGCTTGAAGAACCAAATACATGGCTCGTTTCTACACCGCTAGACACGAGAAATTCAAATTGCCCTGTCCATGACCAAATTAACAATTTCTTTCCAATCAACCTGTGAGGGTATCTAGTTAGGTTCGGTGTGGGTTCGAATCGCATGCCCCCAATCATCATTCGAATGTTATGGCTCCTTCAATACAATGCCAAAATCACTGACCTTATTGATGTGACTCTTACCATATCAGCAATACGAAACAAGGGAAATAAACTTTGATCAATGCTTAGAGCTGTTTGACACATAAACACCCACTCCACACGCATACGAGTCACTGGCAATGGATATAGAACCAACTTATATACAAAGCTTAGTCGAACTATTGCTATATTCTCCACAGGTAGCATTACAAAATGGGCAACACTTTCCTACTGCCTGGAAGAACAAAAATGGAGTTTACGCACCCAAAATATGTAGGCGTAGGCTTAGGCTAGTATCCTCCTTTTCTGCTTCATACTCTATTTTGTACAAGCTTAAAAAAATGAACTACTATAGAATTAGTTGAAGAATGTCACCATAAAAGCAATCATTTCACCAGCTCTTTCGATATAAGATACCGGAAGGCAAAATTATGAGGAACCCATTCGATGCACTTGCGGGACTTTGCCAGCTGACACTTCTTGATGCTCTTCTTCATAGATTCGGGTAAAGATTGTTGGATCATCTCCAAGACACCAGCTGGACATAACCCTGAATCCTTGGCAAAAGATTCCACTATCTTTGGTAAAAGGATTTTGTGGTCCTTTCGTATACCAAAGGTAGCCCGAATGTACTCTTCTTTTGCAGCTTCCAGCTCTTGAAAAACTCTCTTGGGTGTGTAAGCACGAACCTGACAACAAATAAATTGATGACCCTTTAAGAGAACACAAGAAGAACTTAACAAGAATTGATGCGATTTCTTTATCATAGTTTGTATGTCCTTTCAAAATCTTAGGTGAAAAAAAAAATATATGCGGCTACTGCCAAGAGAAAAGAAACAAACTTTAGTCCCAAGCCTCCTTGTTATTGAAAATGTAAAGAGCAACCAAAAGAAGGCAGAGTATCTATAACACTTCTACCGAATGTTATTAAAAATGTAAAGAGCAACCAAAAGAAGGCAGAGCATCTATAACACTTCTACCAAATGTCCAGGGTGCTTCTAATTTCATTCCCATCAATACTGGCTTACAGCCATTCAGCAGAGCTTTCCCTTGAAGAAATTCAACAGCAAAGTAGAGAGAGCCTCCACAGACTTGTATCACCATTCCTATACGCTACCTAATAGTTGCAATGTGTTTGTTTGGCAGCATTAATCCAAAAAATACATTTAAGATTTCTGTTAGTCACTTTCTCGCTCTACTATTTTGAGTTTCAGATCTCTCTAAGAAAAGCTTTTCAACTTTTTCTGGAAGACAAATACAGCTCTAGCACTATCCACTGTACAATGTCATACAACATATCTCTCAAGTTCAAACCTATTTATAGTAATAACCAGCACATAAAGGTTATTTAAAACAGTATTGATCATAAACAAGTAACGGAACAACTGAGTACAGATAAGTACCGCAGGATCTGAATGGCTGCCCGAACAAAGTGCAAAGTGCAGAAGGGGTTCAGGATGTTCAATGACATAAGCTTGTCGTTCATCTCCTGCTTTAAATTTTGTTTTTGTAGATAGCAGCAGGCGCAGCCACTACAAGGAAAAGACAAAAATTTATCAGCAGGCACCGCAATACGAAGGTAACTAGAGCTACCAAGATAAGCATAGACACCAACAAGCTTGTGCTAACTTTATCTAAGAAATTTTCAGCGTCAGGCCAGAAAATGTGCACCTATCCCTTCTGTGAGCTGGGTTGGGGGGGAAGGAGAGGGTAATGAGTTTCTGAACGAAGAAATAGGTGTAACATCAAGGACCTTGAAGGGCACATAATTAAAGGCTATTCAGGCTTAAACCCAGACAAATTAATCAAGTTTAGCTTGTGCTTGTTAGGTAAGAAGCGTGCTCAGAGATCAACTCCTGCTAAAAACGCCAGTTTGAGCACTTCCCAGAGCTCATCAACCAGTTGAGCATGGTCAAGCTGCCTTGAGCTCTGCTCATGATCAGACAGCTCCAAATGAAGGCCAAACTCAAGTGACATTTAAAGTTTAGCAAATTTGTCAGCTAGAGCTTGAGCTACCGAATGCTCCACTTATTAAGAACTCTAGGCTCTTATAACTGCTATTTATAACAGAACCCAACCTTATTCAGCAGCCTGGGGCATAATGACTTCCAGTGACAATGTCAAAATTCATGTCACGGAATTCATGGATAAAACATTGCTAAAAAGAAAGATAATACAGTACCCAATCTACCTGACCAGGACGAGACATTCGGCATCCCAGGATGGAACTCTGTATCACATCTGCACTTACAACATGACCCCCAACATTGTAGGCAGCCTGTGCTAAACAAGAGTAAGAAATTAGTTTCCACATGGTATTTTCGTCTAAGAGGAATCAATCTGGCTCTTCTTACCTTCAAGAGTAGAAAGACTCTCTTCACGTTGTTTTTTGAAATCCCATAAGCCAAAAATGCCTGTCAAAAAGCATGTAATACCCATTTTCAGATCACCTAAAATGAAAATGCAAGAAGGGAACTGCACTGTAATGTTTACGGCTTCATTGAGAAGGATCATACATGCATCACCAGTGCGTTGTGTATGTTAATCCAGAATGCTAGCTTTTCCTCGTGTTTCATTTTTCTGGGATCTATGTCTTCTAATCGAGAAATAAGTGACCTACAGTATGACAATTCAATAGTTTATAAAAAATGCAAGAAGTTACAATTGTGAATGATGTTAACTACGTTATAAGATCCTATATCAAGGTTTCTAAATCAATAATGTGTCTTTATGGCTCACCTGAAGTTTTGTAACATATCTTCAACATCACCCAATTTCTCACTTTCTTTATAAATGCATTGCACTTCAACCATTGTGCTGTAAGGTCCACTGAACTCCTTAAGCCCTTGCACGTGAAAAGGATTATCTAACCGCACATCAAAAGATGAATCTTTTCTAAAACCTGGACTCCACATGTCAGAATGATCTTTTGGAGAAAATGCACTAATTGATGACAAAGATGAAGTGGGAGACGAGAGGCCATGATTTGCAAGAGGGGGGTCAGCAAGCTTGCAATAAATAGCTGACATGCATTTGATCATATCCTCGGAAAGCTTGTTTGGCGACTCAGGAACATGATCAGAAATACGGGTACCAAGATGCTCTGCCAGACTGATAATACTTGAAGAAGCATTCTGCGCATACTGTGAAAAGGCAATTGGAAGTCAAAACCCAAACAATCAATTAGAAAAATTTTAAGTCAGAAAATCCAACATCTCTACAGTCAGTTTTTATGATTGCTTGCAATTTGAACAACAGTAACACATTTCCACACCAGGATCACAGTATTAACCCCGCACATTTATGTGGCAAACTGTGGCTAGCAATTTTAGTGAGTTCAAGGTCATCTTGATTTCACATTAATTTAAAAACATAAGTTACCTCCATCATGGACAAAGGCTGGGAATGACAGGCACGCACAGCTTTACCCAGAGGCTGTGAGGGAGGGGATAGAGCTGAACGTTGGGATAGGGATGAGTGACAGCGATGAACAGCAGAATCTAATAGCCTCTCGTCTCCTCCGACACCATCTGAATCCTTCCATGTATTGCCAAGTGACTGACAATCAGCTTGAATTGCAGGGTTTTCCTTCTTAGATTTAGTATCAGCTCCGGAAGCTTCTTGGTACCTCACCCTCGGAGTAATTAATGGTGATTTTAACCTGTCATCCTTGGAAGATGGAGAAAGGGAGGTACTTTGTTGATCAAATGCTCTTCGATACAACGAGAGAAGATATTGTTCCAAATGAACAACTTCCAACTCTAGTACAGCGATATCTTTAATCAGTTCTGTGGCCGACTGTGATGACATGAAAGCATTTTTCAGTGCAACCACAAAGGATAAAGTGAGTTGAAAAGAAAATTAGGTATTAAACAGTATGTAAAAACTATTTCGTTTTTAAGCTGTGCTCCCTTATTTATTTGTGCCGGAAATAATATGGAAATTAAAAAGACAAAAGCATTTGCTGAGGGAACACGGCACGATGGTTAAGCAAAGCCGATATAGTTCTTCGAGTTGCAACATTTGTGATGTAGTTGCTTTCTAATACATAACTCGAAGTAAATAAAAGTTGCTATTGGAGTCAAGCAAGCAACTTGGAATCAATGACCAATACTGCAAAAAGATAACTTGAACAACTAAAGCTTGAATATCATATGAACAAAGGATGAGCAACCTTGGGGATTGTGATATCGTTAGTGATATCATGGGAGGAAGACCTGTAACCCAAAGCTTTTTCTAAAGCACCACGAACAGCAACTTGGCCCTGTAATCTTTTCTCAAGCTGCAGTATCTGCAGAGAAGACACAACACGATTACTCATTACTAATTACACAAGAGGAAGCCTGCCCACAATTTAACAAATACAATGACCCAGTCATTACATTAGTAAGGAAATTGGTTCATTTTTAGCACCAAAGTGTTCGTAACTGTTTACTATATGATTAAATGTTTCATTTTTTCTTCAGAAATGTAAATGTTAGGGGAGTGACAGATCCAATATTTTTGCTTGTGTACCTCTTGCCTCAACGAATTCTGGACTTCGGCATTAGGCAATTGTTTCTTCTTGGTCTTGACACAGCTCTTCAAGTGCCCCATATCCTGGTATCAAACATACTTTAGTTCGACAACTTGTCTATTGCTATGTAATCTGAGGGCTGAAGCATTCAACTAGAGACTGCAGTATGCAAATATCAAAACCAGCTCTGGTTGTTTGTGTGTATTTTTTCTTTTCTTTCTTTTTCTGTGGGGCACAATAGCCTGGCTAGCATTCTGCTCAAGATATTAGTAAAACTAAAACATAAGCAAAAACAGAAAACAGAAAACAAAAACTTGCTTCCCTAAAGTTGTCACTTTAACATGGGTTAAATAGTTCCTAGAATCACAACAAAAAAGAAGGGCGGAAGAAAGTGCTATTACCAACTTTACACGGTTAGAAGCTTCGAGCGAATGATCCAAGTTATCTTCCTCAAGTCCTCTCTTGTCAGGGAAGCTGCCATTACAGTACAACAAAAAAGAATCAATGGGAGGTGACCGGATATAGCATCTTGGCCACTAACAAACTCTTGCATTAGATCAAGCCATAATACAATTTTCTGTAGTTAAGAAGCAGAAGACCCACCCAAGTGGGTCCTTATAGTGATTATTTCTCATAACCCATCCTAACATGTTCTGGCTATGATTTAACATTTTCTGATTATGATCGCTAATTAAAGAAGCATTAGAAAACAGTAGGTAGTAAGATCGACACAAGGATGTAGGCCTCAAAGCCAGATTCAAGAGTTCACAAGCACTTTGCCCACTTTGACGTTCAACTTCACCAAAGGACCATTGAGATTAACAACGATGGCAAGTGAAGCTTAAATGGAACTGAGGAAGTATAACTTCCCAAAACCTTAATTAAAAACACATTTTCCATTTTATCTAACAAGTAACAACCCACTTCAAAGGAGTTACCAGTGCAAGAAACCCATCAATTTCATCTCCTCAAGATTGAATAGAATGACTAAAAGGCAACAAGGAACTTGTAGGCTACCTCTTAGAACGCTTGTGGGTAGAAGTTACTCCAATTTCAGGCAAATGGCTAGTGCCACACCCTTCAAACCCCATCTCTGCAAATCAAAACCCCAAAAAGAAATGCCATTTCAGCAATGTTTATCAGTAATTCACAAAAGAAAATTTTTTTACAACTAGACAACAGAGAACAAAGAGAAGAGACACAGTTGCCATGACACCCTTTAAGCAAACAAGTGAGTACCCAGATTAGAAAACTCCAACGGAAACCAGACCCACCAGTCCAAATGATCAAACGGGTCCTCAGGAACCTCTGCTTGGAGTCAAAAAAACGAAGCACCCCACTTGTCTTCTTGCATTGCAACACACAGTACTGGTGATCAACACAGTGTGAAAAGTGTGGACTGAAACTCTGAATACAGCGGAGCTAAATGAAAACCCACAAAAAAACGGCTAACAGAACAGAAGGTAATAACCCCTTTTGACCAATATGCGAGACTCCCCCCAGAAATCTGTTAGCTTTTGGGCAGTAGAGAGGCTTTTGGCATTAAAAGAAATAAATGTAGCAATACCAGTCTCCTACTAATAAAGTGGAAAAGGGACGCCTATAAATGTCAAAGAGTCCGAAAGGTAAATAAATGAATTCACCTAGTGCTAGTGGGGGAGAGGGGGGTGGGGTTAGATAGTAATCAAGGACAGAGGAGGAGGATCTAATAACAACTCCAATCCCCACATTCGTCCCTCTTGTTTGAGAGCAAGTGAGGGTTGGTGACCATGCCTCCAACCTTGTCCCATACTGCCATATATATAGACATTTGTAGGCTACCCCCATAGTGCCCCAATTTTAGCATTTTCAAAGTATGAACTTAGAAAATCGAATACTTAATTTAGTTCGTAATGTCTCTTATCGTTGTGTGTATTGTTGTATGAAGAGATCAGATATGCTACATCAAGGATGAGATTGTGATCATTAATAAAATCTTTCGCTCTTGGTGTTGTACAAAGAGATTGATTTGTGTTCTAGATGGATGCTTGAGGAAAGGGAGAGCTGATTGGTTGTTAAGCCATGTTGCTTTTTTACTCCTATAGTCACTTTACGATAATCATCAGTTTGATCTCTTCGACGTAGAGTTAGGATTAAGTTCACATATTTGTTACACTTGCACCTTCTTTATGAAAGAAAATTTTCATGTGGCTCTAATCTTTCAATCTTACATTTTTAACCTTGACCAAG
Organism: Escallonia herrerae; assembly: GCA_033070095.1. Taxonomy (NCBI): domain Eukaryota; kingdom Viridiplantae; phylum Streptophyta; class Magnoliopsida; order Escalloniales; family Escalloniaceae; genus Escallonia; species Escallonia herrerae. Next base: position 106,976 of record JAVXUP010001152.1, on the reverse strand, counting down.
TATTTCAAATATCCATTTATCCTTTGGACACCTTATGGTTGGCTTAGACAATTTTACCCACTAGAAAATGATACTTATGAAGAAAAAAAAACTCTAAATTTTACTCTTCTTAATGCAATCTCAGTTTTCCTTTAAAGAATGATTTTTACTAATATTTTCTTTGGTGAATCCATTTAGGGTGATTTGAGTTTATTATTAGACTAAGACGATGAGTTGACATAATAAATTGAACTTTTAACTATATATTACATAAAAAGGAAAAACAAATGAGAAAAAATTGGTGGGCTGGACCTAGAATGATCAGGAACTTCATTCTTTTATCTGCTACCAGAACAATCAGTCTACAAATACATTTATATTCATATATAGATATGCAAACCCTCATGTGTGTGTTAAAATGTCAACACTCTATAGGCAATGTTCAACCAAACTTAGTAGTTGAAAAATATAGAGCGATAGGAAAGAGAGACATTGTTTCCAACCTATTCTGGTCGCACTCAAAGGTCCACTTGGAGTCCCATTGTGCATGACACGTCCGCACAAGCACAGTATTCAACGCTTCGAACCGGTCAAAGTGCGCACGTCTAAGTCATGTGCGTTTCTTACTTCACACGCCTCACGCGCGACTTAGTCACCAATTATTTCACGCTACAGTGACTCACAGTACCACGTTCGTCGCCCCGCGACCACCTAAGCACATTTTCACCAAAAACATCGACCGTTGGTGCAACCGGAGCGATGGGGTCAAGGGCATAGGCCTCAGCCAACCCCATGGGGTCGGCCTCAGCCTCCCCAGGGGTGGTGGCCTTGGCCTTCCCCAATCTTTGGTCTATGGCCTCCCCTCCCGTGCGCACTTGTTTTCTCAAGTCTTTGCACCTCCGCGATGTTTACGGACATTCGTACATCTACCTCGCGACGTCCGTCGTGCACCGACTTCGCGACGTCCGTCGTCCACAGTCATGCACCGACCACGCGACGTCCGTCGTCCACCGACCTCGCAGCGTCCGTCGTGTATCAACCTCGCGACGTTCATCATCCGTGACCGTGCACCACTCCCACGATGCCCTTCGCTCAAAGTCGCGCACTACCACAGAATGACCCGTTCACTGACTACCGCGTACCATCACTTCCAACTTTGTCATTATTACATGTTGCATTCATCATCTTGTTATGACAGGTACACTCAGCTCAAATCCCATCTTTGGGACACCCGACGCATGCCCGTGCATTGTCTCCACGACGTTCGTCGGCGCGCCATTCTCATCATGCATGCCCCCGGCACCAAGTATTGCTCGGCGACGTTCGTCGCCGCGCCCGTGCGCCATTCTCATCACGAGGGGCTCCGTTCGTAGTGCTCCGGTGCGAGGACCCCTCGCAACGGGATGTGCTCACAACCTTAAAGCCATCGCCAGCGCAATCAACTATGGGATGGACTCACAACCTTAAAGTCATCGCCGTCACAATCACGGGGGGCTCCGGTACGAGGACCCCTTGCCCCGGACATTGAGCACTGAACTGCGAGCATGTCTACTCATGTTACCATTGATCGTCGACATCACCAGGGCAATGACCCCCAGGTCACTCCGGGACGGGAGCAGGTCCTTGAAGGGCATGGCGCCTAGTCCGCCTGACAGTTGGCTACAGGGGCAGCCCTCACCATTGTCAGGTTCTCCGCACGTCTCTTGACGCACCTCGTGGGACTCTGCAAGGGCTTGGATTGGAGGCTAGATCAAGGGGGTTCTCTGGCCACACCGACACTGTGGGAGCCAGTCTTTCCAGATAGACAGAGCGACGCTGTGCGGGGCAAGGCAGGTGAATATGCAGTTCGACAGTCCGTGGAGCACCGGCAGCTGTGGACCCCTCGGTGACGTGTCACTCCCGGGGAGCGCCACGTGTCGCGTGATGACATCATCATCTTAACCTCTATAAATAAAGGTCTTGAGAATTCATTTGGAGGTTTTGGACATATTCAGAACACTTTCACTTTCTCACTCTAGAATTCTAGAGAGAGAAACATACATGACCCTGACTTCGGACCTAAGCATCGGACTGTGACTGTCGTCGTATATTCATCCTGCGCCATCGCCCTCGCAGTACTGCCACCCTCAGGCTCTGTCTGGGAAGCCCTTGGTCTCTGCCCTTACTCCGCCCTTATTGTGTCTCACATCAACATACTTGGCATCTAACTCGGACTGCATTCCTTGTGGCACCTCCATGTCGACTGCTAACCCACTTTCCTTGGCATCAGACATTTGTGAAAATATATAGCCATAGGAAAGACAAGTGACATTTGTGACCACTGACCACACCCCTAGTCATCATAATATAGCATATGCATGTTAAAAGGTAACAACTTGTCAAAAAACTCTGCATATGCTCGTCAGTTTTTCCACTGTGCTATCAATGCCTGCAGATACTGGTCCTCTATTATTTTCTTTTCAATTGTTATTCTTATGAAATAATAAAGTTTGAACATCGCAGCTCTTCCTTACCCTAGAGTTGCAATAAGCACTTTTCATAATCACTATGATGCAAATACAAGTTTAACCGAAAGTTAAAAAACAAAAAGGAGAACAAGCCACTTGTCCGTGACATATATATTTGGCTACGAGATACTTTAGGGTATTATAAGAATAAAAAATATTTGAACTTAACCAAACAAAAGCCTTAAATTAGCTAAAATTGGTCGGAATGTAAAATTTAAAAGTTACTTTTACGAACCAAACTTCAGTTAAACGTAACCATGTTTCAAATATTTAATTTGTTTACAAGTGCGTTTGCATTTTGCCCTCATTTATCAAAGTAATTGAAATTCTGAGAACTAGAACTATTGAGGTTTTGGTTTTTTGCTTCGTTTGAGTGAGTTCAATCCAGTTTCTGAACAGGAATCGAAGTTGGTTTATGTCTTTATGTGAGTTGTAGACTTGTTGTGAGGAGTCTTTTGGCTAGGACTCAGAGAGGCCTCAGGGGTCACCTCAAAAGGAAGAAAAAATAAAGGGTTAAAGGAAACATTGGATACTTGGAAAGCAAAGGAGGTTTTGCGAGGTTGCTTTTGAGGGATTAGGAGATGATGGATAAAGATACCCACACTGTCCTTGAGCATCAAAGAGACTAACGTTTGTCACAGAATCCACGAATAAAATACTGGGTTATGGGCCTTGACCTTTTGCAGTATCGATACAAAAGAAAAGGATGCGTGTGGTGAGGTCGTCAAGCCTTCCTTTTGTCGTCATCTCAAGCTACCAAGGAAAAGTAGCTTCTTTTCTACACCTACTACTGTGTGAGAGAGCGCAAGGGATAGACAGTTTATGATTCTTTAATGAAAACCTTTTTATGTTGGAAATTGCAGAAACCACCAAAAGTTTACTCTGTGGACGGGTTTTGAATTGGAAAATGGTCGTTCTGTTGAATCATTGGCCCTATGCTCTCTCATTTTCATTTTCTTTCTGTTCTTTATTGTTTGCCTGGAATAGTTCTCACACACACATGCAAAGAAGAAAACTTGCAGCAGGTAACAAGTGACAAGAGAAAAGGTTAAACCCTCGAGAGAACAAACTTCTTTATGTCACTTTCGGAATTTGGAAAGGTTAAGTCCGGAGAAGACATGCGTAAACTTATTTTGCAATTTGTAGTAAGTTGAACAATTTGTCATTACATGTTGGAGTGCAACCACAAATGGGAAAAGTCAATTGAAGAGATACAAGTTAGCAAAAACCGTAGTTCATAATAGCCTCTTTCAATTGAACCTGAGCTTCATAATGTTATGGCAAAACAAGAACCAAATGTTTGCTATACGATTGTTCACCTGCGGTTCGAAGTGAGAGGGTATATAAATTTGAAGTTTTGGACTCATGTGCTAGTTCCGACTCCTTCATCAGAAGATGGAAACTTGTGTCTGGCCCTAACAGATAAACTTCTATTTTATCTTATTACCAATTTTTATCTGAGTAATTCAGATGGACAGTTCCAATGTCAAACTTGAAAGATACTTACAAAAGATGCACTAATAAACAATGTTAATTTTGGAGTAAGTGAAGATGCCTCAATGCTTTCAAAATAAACTGACAGACATGCTTTGTGGTTTCATCAACAACTGAGTTGTATTAGTGGTATTCTTTAATCCTGCAGGATTACAATTAACAGCATCCTGTGTTCTGCATAATAGTGAAGAAACACAGAGTTCCATGCTACTGATATGTCTCTCGGACTGCAGTTGGTTACTAAACACAAGACTAGGTTAGATACCCTATCTTCAGGATTTCAAATGGAAAACATGGTCATGCCTCATTTTCTGCAAAATTAAGATAGAAGTAGTCAAATGATGCAGAAATCAACTTGCTTATAAACTAAACTGTGTTTTGATCAGGCATAGCACTGCAGGTTTTTGAGAAATCTAGCACAAAACCCAACCGGGATTTCAAAAAGGACAAAAGAGAACTTGTTACAACACAAGATTTGAATTCTAAGAAAGCTTTTATCACCTTCCCACCAATATATGAACAAGAGGAAAATGATCTACTCCTGTGCATTGGTAATGACTAGGACCTCGTAATGTTGTTCTTTAATTTAAAGAAAGAGAGAGTTGTTGGAATCTGGAGCATCAAAAAGAAATTAAAATCATACAATAGTTCCTTAATGAATTGAAGAAATCAAGGCTTAAACGCTTATTGATGATAGTTAAAGCCTCTCTTTTAGACGCAAATAGAAGAGAACCAGTGACAACTCTATCTTCCGGATTCAATCAAGTCCAGATTTATTGTTCATCCAATGGATCTTGTATCCGTTTATGTTCGATCAAACATGTTGAGGAGAAGCATACGTGCTCAAGAATAGGTTGTACAAAGTGCTTTCAAGAAAACCACATTCTTCATCATGTATATATGTCGCTACACGTTCACTTTCATAAGAAAATAGTAGTACCTTAAACCATACCAACAATTATACTCGAATATCCACCATAATTTACAAAGTAGGAATATGGTCAAGAACAATGAATCTTGTAAAGGGATAAGGTGAAATTCTTGGACCACTGTTCTTACTAGGTTCATTCAACGACTTCAAAGTGAATCGAGTCAAAATACTTTGAATTAACAAACCATGAAAATATACGCGAATTTTCGAAGATTAAAAGTCTTTAAATAATTTTCTTGGATATTTAATTAAGTTTCATGAATATCAAATTTTTTGTTGAAAATCAGTAAATTTGAAACTCAATTTCGAACAAGAATAACATAAGTGATTGAGTACCGGAGTGACATGGTCTTACACTTACAAGTTACAAGGCTTCAAGCAAAATTTAAGATGTTATCCATCGGACTCAAAACAAATGGTTTTAAGAGTAAATGTTATAGTTCGTGCCTTTCTACTGAACTATATATGCTATTTGTCCATTCTCCAGAGTTTACCAAAAATAAAACACAACAGTAAGTAAATTATGAAGTTCAAACAGTACTGAATGTACTCTTCTAAGTGTTTTTTTCTCTTTTTACCGCTATACCAAGGCATGCTAAAGGTTCCTGCACTGCACATCAGTACTGAGCAACATCTCGTACTCTTTCTTTCCAATCAAGGGACAATGATTGCTCAAGTCATACTCAATAACAATTCCAAAACCTAAATAAAAAAACCCATTTTCCTTTTTCCTTTTGTTCTTTTGGTTCTTATCCATCAGAGTGACTGCTGATGCATACATCACGAGTGAGGTTTGAGCATCGTGCCTCGAGTTGGCAAACTCAAAATTTTAAAGCCCAGGCAGCGACTTGATCTATCTACATTGCATGTATGGGGACTGGGGCTGAAGGGGGAAGGAGGGGTTGGGAAGGCGGGAAAGTAGGGGTGCTTTGTAAGTTTTGGGAAAGGAGTAGAATCTCCAAAAAGAGACAGAAAAGTGAACTTTCCAAAGGGCATTTGGACAAGTGAGTCAATGCCAATGATATATGGATATGCAAAAGGGTTTCTCTTCTTCCCACGGCTGTCCCCACGTACTCTCTGTCTTCCTCCCTCCTATGGCTGTCCCCTTTCTACGTCGACTCTCTCTCTCACACACACACAACACAGAGCAGAGATGTTAGAGGGGGTGGGTTCATGGTCCAGATTCCAAACGGCATTAGATGATGAGTCCGTTTTAAAATTTCAAGTTTGAACAAGTAGACTAGCTAGTGTATTGGAAGAATGAAAATGAAAGTTTGTCTGAGTTTCTTGTCAGCGAAGGTCCATATCGATGGACGCCGGCCATCCTCCTTCCACCACCCGCACTGGCCACCACTAGGCACTATCAATCTAAAGAGTATTGACCCCTTCCCACGCCACCATCTACTATGTTAGAGTATTTTAATAATTAAGTTCTCCTTTTTATTAGCAACAATTTATTTATAAAAAGTTAGATTTTTAAAAATCTTTTACTTGTGCTTCAGTTTCACATTGAAAATATTTCATTTTGTCGTACACTTATACTTTTTGAAAGCACTTGTCTTGTGTCATACTGGTTCTTTTTATTAAAGTTTGATATCTAGTTCCAGACCCCCATGTACGGTCGATGCGGGACTTGGCACTCGCCTTCAAACTTAGTGTGGAATAAGAGATGATCTTGTTGAGTTCAGAGAAGCGGAGAGAAAGTAACTTGAATGGGATGGGCCAACGGCCAAAAACATGTTCGAGAGTAAAAGAAATCATTTAGGTTTAAGAACCAATATTAAATCTCATTGTATGGTCGATGTGTGACTCGACACTTTCAAAACAATCTTAAAAAGCACATTTGTGAAAACTCTTTGGCGTCTTAATTAGTCACTTATGCTTGAGTATTATACTCGCATACTCAATGAGGAAAGGATAGGTACAGGAGATACGAGTTATCCTTCTTGAGCTTGATACTTACGGGGCAATTGCACCAAGTGTATGAGAAGGTATCAAATCAGTAGGGGCGTATCTCTTGCCGCAAGCGTGGGTCGTGAACACAGTGCTATCGTGACGGCAACGTTGTTATTGTTGGTGATGCCATCCTCATAAACACTTCGAAACCCGGTGTTGGAGATAGCGGTTAGTGGTGTTGAGAAATGGTAGTGATGGTATCCTGGTGGTTGGTGATGTTAGGGCAATGTGGTGGTTAAGGTTATGGTTGGTAGTGTTCGAATGATGCGGTGGCGGTGCTAAGGTGGTTAGAGTTGAAGGGAGAGAGAGAGAGAGAGAGAGAGAGAGAGAGAGAGGGGAGATACGTATAAATATTTAGCGTTAAGATATATTTTAAGTGTAACATTGACATTTGTAAAGGACAAAATTATCACATCAGTCAAAATCTTTAGTTCGGATCACGAAACCTTAACATTTGACAAATCTCATACAAATGTTTCACATTTTGGATGAAGGTGTTCACTTTATGAAAATTGTGTATTAGATTGTAATTTCATCAAAAACTCAAGGAGTTCTTTGATATTATCCCTATTTCTTATATTTCTTTGGTGAATCCCAATCAAGTACAAGCAATTTTAACCACTAAACTTGAATGCTTAACAAATTCTTTATTTAGTTTATGTCATCATTGGATTCTTATCGTTAACGCAGATATTGTATCGACTTGCAAATACATGTCACCAATATCAACATTATTCCATAATTATGACTATAAGAATGGACGTTAAGCAACACTAGATACGTACAAGAGACAGGTAAAACTATCTTTAAAAACTAAAAGAAATTGTTTGATCTATTTTTTTTTTTTTGGTTTGAGAAAATGTCAAGTGTAAAGGCTGCTTGTGTACACGGTTTTGATCCATTGATGACATAAGTACTAAGACGGCCTCCACAACGACGAAAAATTGAATTAGTTTTTCAACTATTGACAAAAACAACAATAACCGCTTCATGAAAAGAGTGGATTCAAACTATTTCCCAAACCTAAAACCCTTTTTCGTGGGATACGGTATCAAAAAAACAAAATCACGACGTGATAGCCTAGTAATAAAGGTCTCTCGATTCCTTGTATAAATTATGAGGTATTTGGGAGGTGGGATGCTACCCATTTGAAGCCCGATTCAAGTATGCACAAATGCGTTGAATGGACTTTTAATCTAGCTAGTACTAGTACTAGTATTAGTATTGGCTTTGAAAAATAGATCTGAATGGGCTAAAGCATGTGCAGGATCCGAATTTTGGGCCTTGCCACTCATTGCCTTCAACATGGAAGCCTTTTTAGCTTCCCAAACTAAATCTAATGAATTACAATGAACTTCTAGTTCTGGATGGGCAAGGCCCAACCTGAATATCTTATCTTACTATCAGCTCAAGACCCGATATTTGGGAGATATCTATTTTTATGCGTCTATATGTTTCTCACGTTTTAATTCTTGATTTTTATCGATAAAAATTCATAACATGTCATTAACGTACTTTTATAGCGACAAAAACAAATTTTTTTTAAAACAAAGGTTAACAGTGTGTGAAAATAATTTTTAATCTTACTAAATATTTAGTGTATCGAGTTTCTTAAAAGCTTTTTCATCCTCCCTCGTTGTGTACATGATGATCTTATATTCTCATAGACCATACCTCAAATGGCTAGGCTTATTACCTAATATATGTGGCAACGGAATTTGCTAAGGCAATGTACACGAGTTCAAAAAAGTTGTACAATAACTCAGAAGCTGATGTTACGTTGACAAAAATCATCACAGCTGTGACATTAGGGCTAATATTTCAGATTTGTACTATAGAACCATGAGTCAAAATTTAGCACCTCAAACTAAAGGTGCATCACAAAAAAAACGCTCAAGAGTACAGCTACCATATTAAAATTGGACCGGTCAATTCAATTGATAGGATCGTGAACCGGACAAACACCATTGTCATGTCATCTTTCCATCTCTCTCCTCGTCATTTCCCGACCTATCATGGCACCACCTGTTGACAAAAAATATGACTTTGTGTATACTTGTGCAGAAATTAATTAAGTACGAAAATACTGAAATGTAGTTTACTACACAGAACAAACAGTATTAACAAGAACAATTAAAATTAACTCACAGCAAAATCAGACAAATAGCAATGGAGAACCGAGACGTGAATTTGATTCATTGTCCTTAAGACTTTATTCGTCCCGCAACGGTGCTGACTGTCTCTTGACGAAAAACCTCCCAGAATACAACGGTAACACTTCTGAAAATAGGAGCACTCCAAATCTTCAGACCCGGCGAACCAAAACAATGGCACAGAACTCTTTCCGGATACAGGAAACTCGGAGACAGAATAATACAAAAAATAATTCAGGAAAAAATTAAATTGTATATTTAACTTCTGTAACTGACTCATTTTTATACACAGTGTATTTCACTGGGAGGTGCAACTCTTCACAGAAAAAACTGCTAGCTGGAAAGGTCACAACTTTCGAAAAAGAAAATAAATAAATAAATAAATTTATTTAAATGTTTTTGTCCCAAAAAGAATAAAGCCTGATGGGCTCAAGCCCAAGCCACGGCCACGGACCGGGGACGGGGCGGGGCGGGGAGGGCGGCGCGCGCTTGTGGTGGACCTAACCTAGGTCCTCTTTCCCTACAAAACATAAGTACCCCCAAGGGGCCCAACTCTTAGCTCAAGGCTAAGCCTTTTAAGGAGACAACATTGACTTTATTCTTCTATGTGAGATTCTCTCTTCCTTTTAAGTTGAACCACCAACTTCAACGTCAATTTTCTCATTCACCATCCATTTGTTTTAATCATGTGAATATACTATGATCATCTATTCCAATAGAGGATCATGAATCAATTTGTTCCTAACCAAAATATGGTTTAGAACCAATTAAAAAATTGAGTCAAAGTTGCTTCTCCACAATGAGTTTAAAACCCAATTCCAACACCACCATCCTCACCACTAATCGCCACCCACACCCACCATGAACATCGTTGCCAAACACCAACAACCACGTACCGGGCCACAACCCACAACCATTGTCGCTAAACGCCAATAACCACCGGGAAGATCTCTATTATATATGCATGTATTGAGCGTGTGCGCATGTGTGAGTAGCGGGATTGGTTCACCAACAAGATCTGACATGTGTGAGTAGCGGGATCAGTTCATCGACAAGATTAAATCTGCCAGTGAAGAGACAAAAACAACGGCAAAGCGACTTCCTCACTCGCAAGCCACTAGTCCGTCCTTAAGGCCTTGTCCTCTACCATCACCATTATTGTGGAGGATATATGACCAGTATTGATGGTGGCAGTGTGCTTGGACGACACAGAAATAGTAACTGTTGAAAAAGAACGTTGAAATGACTTGGGAGCTAGGGCCAGATTTGACGGCAGATCTAAACTAATGGGTCACCTCGTGTCAAACGTCAAAAATAAAAAGGCAGTTAATGGCATTCTAGTTAAACACACCATGAACACTTGAGGTATTTACGAAAAGTATGGAAAAAATGTTGTGAAAAAACAAATATAAAAGGTGTAAACGAACAAGATTATATGAAAAAAGTGAAATCATTTACTTTTAAAAAAAGTGTAAGCGAACGAGATAGTGTTTTGTTTTTTAAAACAAGGAATAATTTCTTGAATGCTTATTATGTTTGTCTTTCTAATACTTTGACGCCCTTTTCTTTTTCTAGTATCTAATAAGTCTGTCTTTTAAATTCTATGTCCAATGTAACATTTCGTCCATTTTTTAGGGCAGAAGATGTCAAGCGTATCAAAATTGACTAAAGGGCAGAGGCAAGATTGAAAAATCACCCATAAACCGTAAACTTAACACCACCATCAACCAAGCCCATCACCACATGTAGCTATCACCACCCATAACCACCCGACCAAACCCATCACCTACTGTGACCACCCATCAGAACCATCACCAGCACCACCCATGACCACCAGCACCACCCATAACCACACCAAACCCATCTCACTCGTAACCACCCGATTGTCATAGCCATTTTCCTACCCCAGATTGTCGTCGCCTCTAACCCCTCAACCACCGCAATTACCTCTGCCCTGTCCGTCGATAACCACAAAGTCTCACATTCATCCGGACTGCCGTTACAATAACCACTCTCCCTTTCCCCCTTCCTTTGACGATCGATAACCACCCAATCCCATTCCGTCCTTCAACTGCCAACATTATTAACTCGGGACTCAACGATAACCACTAACTCCCACTCTCATTCCTTGATTCACTGCAATAACCACCTAGCTCCCACCCTTACACCTCCGCTGATCGATAACCGCCCCTACTCCCTTCGATCGCAATAGCAACTATCGCATCCCATTAACTGCCTCATCTATAACCACCGAGCGGATCCTTCCTTTGACCGCTGCAATCGGCGACAATCTACCAATCCAATTGCCACCTTATCCTTACAGAAATAGTGGTGGGTCTTAGAATTATGGTCTCCATGGCAAGAGACCTTATTTTGGATTGTGCAAATACATGCTATAGCATACATGGGTGGAAAGTTTTATTATATTAGCATACATGGCGAGGGGAGGGGGGTGGGGTTGCAATTTTTTGTAAGGGACCAAAGGGGTACCAAAAAAGGATAAAGAACTTAATGTATTATAAATACAAACTTAAGGAGCATATATGAGAAATTATTCCATAAAACAGAAACCCGCAATACAAAAAATCTAAATTAAAAAGAAAAGAAAATTGAGAAGCCCGAAAGAACAGAGCCTTGGTGCGCCAAATTAATCACCAAACAAATTGACATAAACCTGTGCAAATGACTACAAAAACCCACATGGCCACCGTGACCCTCGTTATCCAGTGCGTTTTGTGGACTTTGAGCACCCCACATCCAACAACAGACTCTGGCTCTGGCGCATCTCTCCATGTTTCATTAATTCCAATTTCCCCTGCCTCCCGCACCAAACTATACAATACGTACATTCATAGCTTAACAATTTCGACCCGAGCCCACGTTACGGAACCACTAAAACGCCTATCAGAGCGCCCCTCCCTCGTCACAGCTAACCCAGCTGTGGCCTTCCATTCTTCGTTAGGCTTTCTTCTTCTTTTTTTTTTTTTGGGGGGGTCAGCTCAACACAGACCAGTCTTGCCCTTGCCCTTGCCCTTGCCCATCTGTCTCTTTCTCTCATCCCTCGTCTCTCTCTAACTTCATTTTTTTTGGACCTGAGACACGCCCACCTCACCCCCATCACAGTTCTGGTAACTCACACCATCTATATTCCTAGCAACCATTTTTAGGCACCCACATCACACCTCACCACATCACACACAGAATTTTATTCTAAAGAAAAATAAAACCCTTGTACAAAGTGCCAACAACAATGGAAAAAAGTCGATCTTCAGGGCAAGAGGTACATTACCCACCATTATTTCCACATCTTCTCTAGTCCTATCTGTGTATATATTTTTCTTCATGCACCCCCATTGCCTGTGTATACACATGTGTGACATATATAGTATGGTCATGTTCTTGTGACCCTGGCTCCCCCCAACCTCCCCTGTACCCAAAAGGACAAATTCTAACGCGTAATTAATTAGGGCTAAGATGGAAAATAGCATCCAATCGTCCAATGTTTGTGTAAATTTCAGATTTTTATGGGTTTTGATTGTGATTCGGTACATGGGTCAATGATTGGGGGTTTCTTGATTTGGACCCACTTGGTCGGCGCATTCTGAATCTTGCGCGGATGCATGTTTTACACAGTGACGAATTCATAATGGAATGTTGGTTCTTGTTGATTGACTTAGGGTTTTTACTAATCACGTAAATTTGTATGGTTTGAGAGTTCTAATTCGTGGGATTTCATTCTTTTGGGGGTTCTAATAAAAAATCGCTGCTTTGGTCATGCAAATGGTGGCTCCTTTTTGATTTTAATGGTTTCCTAATAAAGTTGTAATCCTGTGGAGTATTGCTAATTTTCTACAGCAGAAAAGAAGCTCTAGTATATGCGTATAAATGAGGCTCTGCCCTGCTTTGTCATTTAAGTTTGCACACATGTTTGTGTTTGTGTAGTACTTATATATTTTCACGAACTCATGCTTATTTATGTCTGTATTTCCTCATATTACTACGTTGTAATATGGGTTTTGTGAAAATGTTGTTGGGGTGGGTTATCATTTTCAATAGCTCCATTTTTCTACACGAAACATGAATGCAAAATTGCAATTTTTTCTGAGTTCACATTCATGTCTTCTTCTTTTGTGGGTAAGTTTGTCTTTAATTAACATTACGCGTTATTTCTCTCATCTATCTCGTAAATTTACTAAATCACGTAAATTTGTATGGTTTGGGAGTTCTAATTCGTGGGATTTCATTCTTTTGGGGGTTCTAATAAAAAATTGCTGCTTTGGTCATGCAAATGATGGCTCCTTTTTGATTTTAATGGTTTCCTAATAAAGTTGTAATCTTGTGGAGTATTGCTAATTTTCTACAGCAGAAAAGAAACTCTAGTATATGCATATAAATGAGGCTCTGTCCTGCTTTGTCATTCACGATCTCACACCTGTATTTATGTCTGTATTTCCTCATATTACTACGTTGTAATATGGGTCTTGTGAAAATTTTGTGAAATTGTTGTTGGGGTGGGTTATCATTTTCAATAGCTCCATTTTTCTACATGAAACATGAATGCAAAATTGCAATTTTTTCTGAGTTCACATTCACGTCTTCTTCTTTTGTGGGTAAGTTTGTCTTTAATTAACATTACCCGTTATTTCTCTCATCTATCTCGTACCATTTTCATCACTTGATGGAGTTATTTTTTCTTTTTCCTTTTATTCCTTTTTGTTGGAATTGGGAAAAACCAAAAGGGAAATGGGGGAGGGTAAGGGAGGGGGCTATAATTTATAAGCAGCATTCCCCATACGTTGAAAAATATTGCAGTTTACATATGTAAATTTGCTTTGTCTGTGTGCGTGTGTAGAGTTTGTTTTTTTGGGGGTAGGGGTGCTAATTGAGAGTATGAGATCACAGGCTTTGTAAGAAAAAATTGGGGAAAAAAAAATGCAAATCCAGATAAGCTTCACCCCCACGGCTAACTAAACTTTATGGCAACTGTTGATAGCAGATTCCTTAAGCTTTCTGAACTGAAAGTGACAGATTTCTCCAGCTTCTGATAGTGAAGATCAAGCTGCAGCATCTGAATTTAGCTTTTCTTTTGTCTAAAATGTTTTACTGAGTTCTGAGGGGTAATTATATGGTCATGTAATCACGAAAATGTCCAGTAATATTAATATCATCTTTAGCATTTTTTGAGTCGATAAATATTTGTTCAATCAAAGCATTTGGGTCAGGATTGGCGTCTTTCATTCACCCTGGACTTAAAAGAATTTCTGGTCCGAAAAAAGATAAATGCCTAAGGTAAAGGAACTCTTTCACCGCCCCAATTTATGTCATGCAACACCATATTGAATGATGCTCGAGCAATCTTGCACGCATAATTTGTATTGATCATTCTCTTCTACAATGGAAGCCTTCTTTGTTCTTCCATTTCTTGGTCTATAAGCTCGGGATATCCATTAGAGTGACAGGGCCATCTGGTGACCGATCGCTACTATTTGCCTTGCCTTGGCTGTGGTTGCTGTTTCTAGACTACAAAACAAATACTTGGGCTGTTAATCAGGAACCAACTTTTTTCAAACTTCTCATAATCTTGATCTTTTGGTTATACCAGACTGGTTCAAGCAGTTATTCACTGTAGTCTTCCCACAGTTCAACTTGAAACACTTTTACAGTGCGAGGAAGCCTGCCTCTCAGATGCTAGGAATGATTACCGATCACGGGGTTCATTGCTATGCAAGGATCTGGAATGATTTGCATGATGTGGGTGGGTGGAGCTCCCCGAAAGCTGCTGTTTTTTGGTTTTAGGAGTTTCCAGGGTCCTGCTTGTGAAGAATGCACATTTTTAGGGCAGAAGTGTACTTAGATTTGTTTGCTTCCTAGTAGCAGGGTTCTTATTCTCACAAGTGAGTGTTAGTTTATCTTCGTATTTATATCAGTTCTCAGCCTATGAACTATTAAAAGAACTTTGGAAGTTTACAAAAATATTTTGTTGCCGACTTCTCCTTCCAAGCTGTTGGTTTATCATGGATGGTGCTGATTTCCTGAGATATTTAGACGATCGTTTTGGTATCTTGAAAAGCCCCACCTTTCACCATGACAGCAGACATGTTCGTGAGGAGGAATGTGTACACTGAAAGCCCGGACTATACATGCCTTTAGTTAGTCAGTTCCATTTCAATGCTGAATGTTAAAGTTTGTACCGCGGCATACGTTCTTTTCTATTTTTTAGAGTTGGTTTGAGATTCCCTTTTTTCAGCGGACAAATTTTTCTCGAGGGTAGTAGAATGCCCATTGCTTTGTCTGGTAATGTTTACTCCAATGGACTAAAGTTTGATTGCTGGAGTTTTTTATTCATTTTGACATATATCGCCCCATTTTATTTGTTTTGCCATTTCCACATTATTTTTGTTGCTAGAAGTGCATTAGCAATCAATATCAGCTTTTAGCTGCAAAGGCGCGAAAACAACTGAAAATGGTATGAGAACCCTCAATATAATAGATATACTGGAAATACTTATTCTAATTGTGACTCATCTTTTTGCTAAATGGAGTAAAATCCTCGCCCCATACCTGACAGCATCGTGTTACTTCCATTTTCTTAGAAATTGTTTCTCTGTTTTTATATATAGTACTGTCCTCTATTTATTATGGGAAGTAGTGTTTGAGCTCCAGTTTTAGCATTTGAGCTCCACAAGTTCACTAAAGGTCTTATGTAGCGCACTTATGAGACCTTTAGTGACGGAAGTGAGCTCAAATGGATTATGGTTTCATGAAAAGTTGCCTGAATCTTCCATGTGGAATTGTTCCAACAGGAGAGGTGAGTGCGATGTTGTTGATAACGGTGTAGACATTGTATGTCACTACAGATTCTAGTGCGGAGTTATGGAAATGCTTCCATCTTCTGGCGTATGTAATGCTGGAGAGTCCAACTGTCCTCAACAGGATTCAGGGATTAATCATGATAGAGAATCAAACTGCCTTGAACCTGCAGAGCATGTTCAAATGGCAGATGTTAAAGTGGATGACATCATGCCTACTGTGAAAGGGTCTCACGAAGAACAACAGGGTGGAGTTCAATGGATTGTTGATGGCAATTACAATGGAGATTCATCTTATGAATTTGGGGTGGAAGGCCAAAAACTATCTTGTGATTTCCATGATTCTGAAGATGATAGCTTAAATGCGCAGGATTCTTGCACCGGACCTAGTGGAGCGCCTGATAATTATTCTAATGGAACAGAATTGCCAAGTAGCCGTAGGGAGGGGGAGTCTCCACTTTCAGATTCCAACTGGCTAGGACAAGATGAACCAATGGCAGTATGGGTCAAGGTATGTCCATGATTGCCTATCACATGTAAATTCCCATATTATTATTTTTTTTGTTTTGTAATTCCACATGCTGCAGAAGTACAAGTTAGTAGTTCTTTTTAGGATGGCGTTTACTACATGCCTCTTTTCTGATCTAATTCCTACTATGGGAACATGTTAGACAAGGAAAGGAAAGGGTTGTATTTAAGTCTCATCTTGCATTGACACATCACATAAGCCGGTGTAGTTGAAAGCAAGTCTAAAATTGTCAGACTTCCGCAAAACTTGTCGTTTTTCATGGTCTATTTTCTCAAAGTTTTGTTGCATGGAACTCTTATGTATTGTTGCTGCTTACATATGTTTCCTTTCCAACTTTCTTATGTACGTAACGGCTTTATACTTTCTTTTTTCCAAGTATAGTGGAGAGGGAAGTGGCAAGCAGGGATAAGATGTGCAAGGACAGACTGGCCATTATCAACTTTGAAAGCAAAGCCAACTCATGACCGGAAACAGTATCTTGTTATTTTCTTTCCGCGTACAAGAAACTATTCGTGGGCAGATGTGTTACTTGTCCGTCCAATCAGTGAATATCCAGAGCCCATTGCATATAAGACACATAAAGTTGGAGTGAAGATGGTTAGAGATTTGACTCTTGCCCGTCGGTTTATCATGCAAAGGCTTGCTGTTAGCATGCTTAATGTTATTGATCAATTACGTTGTGAGGTGTGTGATTGGTACAAATCTTTTCGTGCTATAATGTTTCTGTCCCTCCCTCTTAGTTGCATCTACCTTTTGTTTCTCTTTTTACTTATGCTATCAAACTCGTTCAGGCTCTGATGGAGAATGCTCGCAACGTGATGGTTTGGAAAGAATTTGCAATGGAGGCTTCCCGCTGCAAAGGCTACTCTGATCTTGGAAGGATGCTTCCGAAACTTCAGAATGTAAACTACCTCACTTTATTGATCTAGAAAGAACCTCAAAAGTTTGCGTTGTGTCTTTTCTTTCTTGTTTCCTCTTCTTCTTCATCATGCTCTGATTTGTTTAGTCAATCAAGATATTAGAAACAGTTAGACTCAATATGATGTTTGGCTGCTTTTGTGTAATGGATTCTTTAATTTATTTTTTTGTGGACCCATTACACATGATGCAGAAGCTCAATAAAATGTTAGTTTGTAAAATATTTTCCTCACATAAATTTTTTGAAGATGGTACTTTGAGGGAATGAAAGATACCATATCATGAACATCTCTATATAACTCTGATCTTGACATAAGATTATTTCCTGGAAATGGAAACTCTTAACTCGTAGTACATCTTCCGTTGAGTTCTATTACCACCACTATCTCCTATAAGTAAAATTATTACCCTCTGGCATTTCTAGGCAGTTAATATACATCATACGCTGCCATTATTTACATTACTCTCCGTCCATCACTTGTGTTATTATCATTTTACAAGCCTGTTAATGTTAAGCCATATTTTGTCATGCTATTGGTGTATCTGCATATGCATGATAAATGCTATAAGTGAGCGAAACAGTCAGTTCTCTGTAAGGTTCAAACACCTGTCAATTGGGATACTCTGCAAATTACGGAAAGAAAGAAAAAAATTTGGTGTTTGAATCATCTGATTTGTCAATTGCTGGTTGGAGATCCCCAAGGAAGAGTATACCTTGCATACGTGTCTGACATTCTCGTACTATCTGGTTTCTGTACTCAAGTGTTGTCAAGCATTATGTTTTTTGGATTGCTATAGATGTAACAGTAATGCTACCCTTCACAGATGATACTCCACCGCTGCTTAAATTCTTCTTGGCTACAAGATTCTTTGCAGTCTTGGGTACAAAAATGTCAGAATGCACTTAGTGCTGAGTCAGTTGAAATGCTGAAGGAGGTATATTCCAAACTTTGGCTACTTATATGTGACTTAAATTGCATCTTAACTGAGAAGAAGTTAGATCTCTCCATTGGAAATTACTGAAAATCAAGTTTCTTCTTTAAGCTCTACTTTTCACGTTTTGACTTATTATATTTGTAGTCTTGCTCTCCTTGTTTTAGTTTTTATAGGTTACACTTAAGCTCACATCGTGACCGTGCTTTTGGAAAATAAGTGTTTAGTAGAAGCAAAAGTTATTCTCATTAAAGAAACACATCTTTTCATCACCAACACCTTCCAAAACCCTGTTATATTCACATGTTCACCACTGAAGACATTCCATTATTAACATCAGCACCAGGATAACCACTACTATTTCAGCATGACTACATCACCTGTAGCAAGTTTTGCACTCCCAGAGTCCCGGTCATCACTCCTCACTCCTCTCTATGAATCCCAATGCACGGGGACTAATACCACAAAACAACCAACTTCCTCGCTCTATAGGTATAAGTCGAATGAATAAGGTTGAAGATAGTCTCTTTTTGTGTTGTAGCCCAGCCGATTGTAGACAAGATTGAATGATGCCATAGCAAGTTTTTGGGCACATTATTTCTGAAAGCACGCTGTTTGATCTTCTTGCTTGTGTACGGATGAAGGCAGTTGCTGCTTTAGTTAAGTAGCAAATCCATGAATATCATCTTTAAGAAATACTGTAACCCGTTCCAGAATTACGCCAAATTTCAGTTTAGTGGGAGCAGCTTTTGTTCTTATTTGACTGATAGGAAAGAAGATGATTTTGCTACCTTTTATACCTCAATTATGCGACTCTTGGTAATCTTACAATTTGTCTTATTTTACCACTAGTGCCTTATGTTATGTTTCTTCCTACTGCAGGAGTTAGTTGATTCCATTCTCTGGAATGAAGTTAACTCATTTCCGAATGTAGCAATGCAGCCTGAGATGGGTTCTGAGTGGAGGACATGGAAACAGGAGGTTATGAAATGGTTTTCGACTTCACATCCCATATCCAATGGTAGAGACGTGGAGCGTCAAATTAATGATAGTCCTTCTGCAATGGGGCTTCAGATTAGCAGGAAGAGACCCAAGCTAGAAGTTCGTCGTGCTGAGACACATGCCTCACAGGTGGATGCCCAGGTTTCACATCAGCCTACGGCTGTTGAAATTGACTCTGGGTTTTTTGATAGTCGTGCTGTAAATGTTGCTGCATTAGAATCCGAACCTTCTAGAGATGAAACTCTTGCGTTGCCAAACTCCCCTGGTAAGGAAACCGATAGATGGGGTGACATAGTTGTCGAAGATGGAAATTCTATAGTCGCTCGAACAAAAATTGGAGAAGTGACCCCCACGAATGGAATGGTTGCTCAGAAATCTTCAGAGTCCGGTAGTAAGAATCGTCAATGCTTAGCTTTTATTGAAGCTAAGGGAAGACAATGTGTTAGGTATGCAAATGAGGGTGATGTTTACTGTTGTGTGCATTTGGCATCGCGGTTTGTTGGCAACTCAACAAAAGCGGAAGCAACTCCCCCTGCCGATGCACCATTGTGCGGAGGTACAACTGTTCTAGGTACTAAATGCAAGCACCGGTCTCTACCTGGTTCTTCTTTCTGTAAGAAACACAGACCCCAAAAGGATACAAGAATGCCTTCAACTTCTTCTGAGAATAGGCTAAAGAGAAAGCATGAGGAGAGTATAAGTAGATCAGAGAGTACAAATTGTAAGGAAATTGTGCTGGTGGGAGAAGTTGAACCTCCCCTCCATGTGGATCCAATCTCAGTCATGGGTGGAGTCTACATGGGAAGAAGCTTGATCAAGATGGCTGAGCAGCCTAGTATAGTGCACACCGGCACTGAGATGCTGCAGTGTATAGGTTTGTGCACCCAGGATGCTAGTGGTCCTTGTTTGGAAAGTCCTAAGCGCCATTCCTTGTACTGTGAAAAACATTTACCAAGCTGGCTTAAACGTGCCAGGAATGGCAAGAGTAGGATTGTTTCGAAGGAAGTGTTTATGGACCTTTTGAGGGTGTGTTACTCTCGAGAGCAGAAAATGCATTTGCACCAAGCATGTGAGCTTTTCTATAGGCTCTTCAAAAGTATTTTATCTCTGAGAAATCCAGTTCCTAAGGAAGTCCAGCTCCAATGGGCCATATCTGAAGCTTCTAAAGATGTTAGGGTTGGGGAAGTCTTGATGAAGTTGGTTTGCAGTGAAAAGGAAAGACTCAATAGGCTCTGGGGTTTCAACGTTGACAAAGATGCTCAAAATTCTTTTACTGTCAAAGAAGCTGTTCCAGCTCCGGTGGCTAATGACAGTGACCATGACAATGAAACTGTCATCAGGTGCAAAATTTGCTCAAAGAAGTTTGTAGATGACCAATCACTTGGTGCACACTGGATGGATAGTCATAAGAAGGAAGCACAATGGCTATTCAGGGGTTATGTCTGTGCCATTTGTCTAGATTCTTTTACTAACAAGAAAGGTCTGGAAGCACATGTGCAGGAGAGACATCATGTGCAATTTGTCGAACAATGCATGCTTTACCAGTGTATTCCGTGTGGTAGCCACTTTGGGAATCATGACCAGTTGTGGTTGCATGTGCTCTCAGTTCATCCTTCGACTTTCAAGCCATCAAACTCTGCTCAACAGCATGTCCTGCCTGTAGTTGAATATTCTTCTCAGAAACTTGAGCCGAGCAATTTAGCTTTGGAGGACAAGAATAATCCTGAGAATCAAGGCAGTGCCCGAAAGTTCATATGCAGGTTTTGTGGACTGAAATTTGATTTGCTACCAGACCTTGGTCGCCACCATCAAGCTGCTCACATGGGGTCGACTTCAGTCGGTCCTCGCCTTCCAAAGAGGGGTATTCGTTTTTATGCCCATAAAATGAAGTCAGGGAGACTGACCCGTCCTAGATTCAGAAAAGGGATGGGAGCAGCATCATATGCGATACGGAATAGGGGTAATGCTATGAAAAAACGCATTCTGGCAACAAATACAATTAGCACTGACGAAATTAAAGTCCAATCTACCGTAGCAGAGGCTGACAGTCTTGGTAGATTGGCAGAATCTCAATGCTCAGCAGTTGCAAAGATCTTGTTTTCTGAGATTAAGAAAACAAAACCACGGCCTAGCAACTTTGAGATTCTATCAATTGCTCGCTCTGCTTGCTGCAAGGTTCACCTCCAAGTCTTGTTGGAGGAAAAATATGGATGCTTGCCTGAACATTTATATCTGAAAGCAGCAAAACTTTGCAGTGAGCATAATATTTTAGTCGACTGGCACCTAGAGGGCTTTATTTGTCCTAAAGGATGTAAACCAATCACAGAGCCACATATGGAGTCTGCGTTGATGCCTCTCTTGGATGGCGAAGTGAGGCACACGTCTTCACTTCCATCAGACCCTGTGACCAATGAGTGGGAAATGGACGAATGCCACTATGTCATTGATTCCCGGCATTTCAGACAGGAACCTGTACAGAGAAGCATTATCTTATGTGACGACATAAGCTTTGGGCAGGAATCAGTTCCAATAGCTTGCGTAGTGGATGAAAGTCTTTTGGGTTCCCTGCACATGCTTGAAGATGGTTCTGATGACCAAACAACTGAGTACTCTATGCCCTGGGAGTGCTTTACCTATATCACAAAGCCATTGGTTGATCAATCCATCGGTGTTGAAACAGAGGTACTGCACGTGATTATGACTTTGTTCCTGTTTTATATCAATCTGGACCAGAGAAAGTTTGTCCTGGTTGTCGTTTATTTTTAAGAGTATATCGATATGACCTTAATCGGCTAACCAAAACCATTTTCCTGTATAAATATTGCACCTCTCAGAGCTCATGTAACTCATTTTACTACTATTTTTAATAGCTTCACATGTAATATTTTGTACTCCAAAATGCTTGTTCACTAAGACAGCCTTAATTTTCTTTGTGGTCTCTCTCTCTCTCTCTCTCTCTCTCTCTCTCTCTCTTCTCTTCTCTTCTCTATGCAGAGTCTGCAGTTAGGGTGTGCTTGTGCGCATTTAACATGCTCTTCTGAAACCTGTGATCATGTATACCTTTTTGATACTGACTATGAAGACGCGAAAGATATATATGGCAGGCCTATGAATGGAAGGTTCCCATATGATGAGAGAAGACGGATCATCTTGGAGGTAAAGCAATTTCATGCCGTGTCTGATACTGAATCACTCTTTTAAGTTTGATAATACTGTTGCAGTTTCATTTCATATTAGATGTAAGAAGTGTTAGTTGTTTTTTCAGCCATGCATGCCCAGGAAGGTTAAGTACTATGTCTATATATCAGGGCTGTAAATGAACCGAGTTGTTTGTGAACAGCTGGTCGCTCGTTCGGGTAAGAGCTCGCTCATATTTGTCTATATGACAAAGGAACAGAACATGAACACAATTTTAGAGCTCATTTACTAAATGAGCTAAGCCTGAACATTTCAAATTGTTCATGAGTCGTTCGTGAATGGCTCATATAAGTAATATGCTATATCTTTTTGTGATACTACTACATGCAATCTTTCTTTATTCTTAGACCCAACAAAACAAGAGTAAAAAACTTAGACTACACTACGATTGGAAGCAGACAACTCATCATCTTTAACCCCAAAAGACTCATATGCATCATCTCTTTCTCATATAACACAGCCACTCATCATCTCTTCCTTCTCTTCCCTTCTTGTCCCTCTCTTCTCTGATTAACAAAAACCCACAGACCTCACCCAATAGAAGGCACAACAGAAATCATTCATGCCAATGATGCTCCCCTGTACGAATCACAAGGAGATTGGAGTTTCATCAATGAGATCTTCACATGTTCAAGCAATATTGTATGTATATTGTCACAAATAATTGGATAGTCTAGCAGTTGGTGTCATGCTGTTATTTCTTTTGCCACTGTTCTTGGCTTCATGCTGTTTTCCATACCAAATTCCGTCAAACAGTTGTACTGTAGCACTGACTCTCTGTAGTGCATTAATAGGAATTCCCTGTCTGCTGTGGTAGGCAAGCAAGTCTTTTAGTCCTGGTTGTTAGTTTATAGAACTTTTGTTGTTTCAAGTCGAAGACTGTCCAATAAACTTGGGTTGTGAATATATTTTTGCAGGAGGGCTACTTAGTGTACGAATGCAATCACCAATGCAGATGTACTAGGACCTGTCAGAATAGGGTTTTGCAGAATGGGGTACAGGCGAAATTAGAAGTCTTCAAAACTGAGAAAAAGGTAAGGGTCTTGGTTTATATATGATTCTCAACAGTATTGGATTAAGTCCTACTGTTTTTGCTTGCAGGGTTGGGCAGTTAGGGCAGGAGAAGCAATCATGCGTGGCACATTTGTATGTGAGTTCATTGGAGAGGTTCTTGATGAGCAGGAAGCAAACAAGAGGCGCAATAGGTTTGATTTTCTGTCCTTGGGATGGTTTCTTCTTCTCTTTTGTTTGAAGTATCAACTTATTTGATTGTTTGTATATTTCTTGGCTGGGAATTTGCTTTTGGTATCAGGTATGGCAGAGAAGATTGCATTTATTTCTATGACATTGATGCTCACAGCAATGACATGAGCAGATTGATTGACGACCCGGTCCCATATGTAATTGATGCTTCACAATATGGAAATGTTTCACGATATATTAATCACAGGTGAGGGTAGAGTTTCTCTATCTTATTTTGTAATATTTTCTGCTCAGCAAGATCGTTTAATGTCGCTTCGCCACCAATATGTTTCTCAATTTTATTTTTCTTCAGAAACAAGAAAGCTTCTATATACACATAAATCACACATGTTATATACTTGGAACCAAAAATAAATAAGCAAAGACGTCAGTCTTCTGGGCAGCATGGCCATAGGCTGGTCTTCTGACATGCCACCATGTGGAGATGCTGCCCTGCTCAACTTGACTATTATACTGAGCCCTATATTAATCGTTAGTGCTTCAGGAAAGTGGTGGACGTTATTACCATCGTTATGTGGGTACCCGCGTAAATATGTTCATCAGCATTGTACTTGAGGGATGAACTTAAGCTTTGTGCCGCCCACAGTTGGAATGAGAACATGACTACGATATAAATGTAGTAGTTGAGTGCATGGCGGTTAGTATAGGAAAGGCTCTTATTGTAAGTGTGATTCCTAGTTTCTCAGCTAACAAAGGCTATTATTGTGTTTGCCTCCGTAATGAGTCCATGGTTGGTATGGCAGTTTATGCATGGGAGTGCATCATCCGGATTTCCTTTTTCCTTAGTGTGAAACTATGTCTTGCATAGACATTGCCTCTCGTAGTTTGGGCCCTTGTTCCCCACTCATGTGCATCCAAACTGCATATAAGATCAAAGGATGTGTAATCTTTTTAAAACCCAAACTCTTGATATTAATTTTTCAGGTCTATGTTTCTGTTATATCATGTATTTCATTCGTGCAATGTCCTTCACATAGCAGCGGGAGGATTTTCAACTGTATAGTTGTTCCTGCAAATTTGAAAAGGAATTGATACTAAGAGTTGAAGCTATTACGTTTAAAAAGGGTAATTTATTGAATTATATGCTTTGTGGTTAAATTAGGAAGCAAAGTTTGCTTTGAAGTTTGTGTTCTCGTGGTTCCAAACTGTTTTGTACCATATAGTATCAAATAATCTGTACATGTCCTAAAAGCCTTGAAATTAACCTTGTGTCAGGTGTATGAATTGGTAGGAACCTTGTTGACACTATGATATTGTATGCATACTCTTCGACCTTTGGAGATAGGCTTGAGGTTTTTCGGTTGGGACCAACGCTGTTTCTTAGGGATTTGCTTTGAAGCTTGGAAAGGACTTGATAGTAATGAATGGAAGCTATTAAGTTTTTCAACGGAAAAATCTGCAAGAAAGAAAAAACTATATATTCTGGTTGTTTTCAGCGTTATTGGTGCATACATTTACTTCTGTTGTTTATTGATGTTCATAGCTGCTCCCCAAATCTAATGAATCACCAAGTTCTCGTGGAGAGCATGGATTGTCCCCGTTCGCACGTTGGTCTCTATGCAAATGGCGATGTAAGCATTCCCTTCCCCTACCATATGCCAGCCACACCTAGGATGATGGAGTTGATGACATTTAGTATCCTTTTGAGTAAATAAATAAAACTTGTATTAAGAGACTAATTTGTTTGAATATATCAAAGTGATGATGTTATTAACAAGATTTCGATTATGCACCTCATTAACTAAAGTGAGAATCTTGAGACCATTGGGTTACACTTCTCATTGTCACCGCGATAAGTTAAAAAACGCCCTTGTAAAACATTTTATGAGGAGAAATTTAGTCTCTCTCTCTCTCTCTCTCTCTCTCTTTAAGTTTCCATCTATCAGAATTTTGTATACAAAATGTAACAACATTTTTGAAGAACGAAGCTTGAAAAAAATTATTTAAACATGTTAAACGAAAATTGAGGATTGTAGGCTGGGTTGACACTAGCCTTCCATTTAATCTTTTCTTGGGTTGGGTTCTAATAATATGTGGGTCTTGTCTTATCCACCCCGTTAAAGTTCTGTTGCCCTTTTCCACCAGGGTAATGTTTCAGTTTACATTGGGGGTAGAAAGGATTTCTGTAATGGTCTGCAGAAATTATCTCCGTAGGATCATTTGTACTGTCGCCTGACAGACTTGACACTCTTTTTTTGGTTTTTTGTGTTATGAACTCTCACATTTACAAGTTTCTGGTTCTGCCATTTTCTTTTTGTTGATACCCCGAAAACTCTCTCTAGATGAAATGCTTCTCACAGAATACTCCCATCCCCATCCCCTTCTCTTTTTTTTTTGTTTTTTTTGTTTCCTTTCTTGATTCTGTGAACAGATAGCCATGGGTGAGGAACTGACATACAACTATCGGTACAAGCAACTGGATGGAGAAGGATGGCCGTGTCATTGTGGAACTTCCAATTGCAAGGGCCGTCTTTACTAAATTTATCCTTTGTTTACGCCCCTGCTACGTCCAGCACAGGAGGGGTGCTGCACTTACAGTCGTTTGGGGGCAGAAACTTTGTGTGGAGACTTTCATATCACTCGAGCTCAAGCGCCTGCAGGGTTACGTCAATGGCATGACACCAGAAGCTGTGCGCGCTTTTCCTTTAATTAGTTTGTACCTTTGGTCTTTAGCTACGCATTCAGACTCGAGGGAACGAGTAATCTAACCTTGTTTTACGGTTTTTTTAGTCATCTTCTTTTTTTAGGTTTTTCATGCTTAAATCGCGCTGTAGATATTTACCCATTCTCTAGGAAGAACCATAAGACCATTTTCCCTTTTTGTCCATGTAAAATCTGAGGTTCATCCTCTTATCGATGAAACTGGTTCGGTAAGTGTCAGACCAAGCCGCCTCTTACTTCTCTCTCTAAAAATATCTCCCTGACTTCTCTCTACAGAAAAGCCTTCCACAGAAAGCCATCGCTGCCGCCCCACTGTGCGTTAGTGCGCGTGGGGCGGCTGAAATCCGCCCTAGTTTCTTGTTCTTTTCCGTTTTCTGTTGGTGTGGTTAGGTTGTGAGAGGATCGCCATCTATAGTGGCCGGCGATAGATGGAAGGTGGACGACAGTGGACGACGGCGAGCGATGACAGGTGCCGATGAGGGGATGGCGCTGCCTGGTTCTGCTTCGATGCGGCGGATATATTCCAGATCTGTGTAGATCTTGGAGACTTTGATCTAATAGATCTGAAAGATCTTAATCACTGTGATGGCCGATGGGTTGATCATCGTATATGCTTGTTTGATGAGGTTTTGTCGCTAGGGTCAGATCTATTAATGCCAGTAGTGGCCAGAAAACAACCGTCGGTGGGCGGAATTATTGTTGGCAGAAGGACGTGTTTGCTGGCTGTGGGGTTTTTTTGTTGTGGTACTGGGTACTGTGGGGTTTGGTGTAGGTAGATGTCCTTGGGGGTGGGTAGGGTGGGGGGTGTAGGGCCTTGGGGGGCGGGGGTCTTGGGGTTTTGGGTGTGTGTTAGGGGGGGGGGGGGTTGGGGCCCTGGGGAGGGGGTGGGGTATTCGGGATAATCTGCTCTAGGCGTTTGTGTGGGTGGGGGGAGTTGGGGGGGGGGGGGGGGGGAATATAGCCTGGCTTAGTTCGATTTTTGTGTTTGTTGGTTTGCTATCGGTTTCACGGTTGCCGTGTTTAGGGAGAAAATGCTGGTAGAATTTTATGATTGATGACAGATCGACTGCCTCTTATCTTTGCTAGATGATCCCTTTGGTCGTCGAGGACACCTTTTCCTATTCGTACGGTTTCGGTTGAATTCCTCTCTATATTACTTGAATTTGTATTTTCTAGATTTATGTTGTTTTCGTTTTTGTTTACTATGGTATTTTTTGTTTCCTTTAGGCTTCTGCATATTACTTAAAGTTAGCCTGAAGTGTAAGATATGTTCTGCTTCAGGTTAATTGTAATGTGTAGGCTTAGAGGTATTTTATTCATTTGTGACCTACATGGTCTTGTATATGTTTGAGTCACGGAAATGTCATGACCTTTATATGCCGTTGGACAAACTGTGTAACCTTTTAATTATCAATACTATTATCTTATTTACCAAAAAAAAATAAAGTCCTCTTATCGATGTCTCGTGTCCAAGCTTATGTTTTTTTAATGAAGTTCTCGTTTTCTGTAGACAGATCTAACTCATTGCTCATGAAAGTACCACCCACAAACATCAATCACTAGTCTTAATGCTAAAGCAACCATTGCAGCACAAATTACATTAATGCAAGTTTTGGTGCCAATGTCACACATCCATTGCAGTGCTTATTACAAACTCAAAGGTTTCTTCTCAAATGATTGTTCACAATCTCTGTCTTTTTTCAGGAACAGGAAGTACGCATAGGAGAGACCGTAGCTGATGCCCACCAGAATCGCCATACCTGTACAAGCCAGCCATCAATTATTCCACGCATCTACAAACAGATAAAAGCTAAAAGTGAACCAAAGAGAAGTCCTTAAAGGAGTCCCTTTGTAGTAGAGCAAGGTGCTAAAAAGTTGCAAAACAGACCTCCTAAATGAAAAAAAAAAAAAAAGGGTCTTCAGCGACAAAACGCACATCTGCCCCACTAACTACAGAGAATCTGGATTTTGCCTTCTTACCACGTTGAATAGAGCTTGCAACTATTTCATCTTTTCTTCCAAGGGAATGCTTTGATGCTTTTGACTGCAGAAACATGCAGCTTATGACAAGCCCACTTCCAAATTTCTCCCTCACGACTCTTTCCCTCATATCCAGTGACCAGAATCCAGCCATTCCATGCACCATATCCTCGAGTAGAACCTTTGTAAACAAGACCACCCCAAGCCAGAGTGCAAAGTTGACGACTTGTTGGTTTATTTTGTATGTGAAGAAACCGTTGACTAGATTGACAACACAGGCAGTGGCATATAGAGGTAACCACAAGTACCAATCTAAACAGCCGAGCCCAGAATCATAGTGAAATAGAGAAAGATTTTGATAAATAATTGAAAAAGTGGGAACTAAGCAAAGATGTATATGTATATACCTGGATCATCAAACTGAAATGATGCTGAGATTGCAAAGAGGGAGGCCATCAACAGTGAGCACCATCTGAATAACGGTGGTACTTCCATTTTGCTGTTTTTGTTACTGGTTATTCTAGCACTTGGCAAGCTCAGTGAATCGCAGAGACCAGTGCGAGTTTAGCTAGCCGGTACACTGAATATGAACGTTGACTTTTAGCAATGCCAGGTAAAAGGAAGTAGATGATCCCAGAAAAATAATTATTTATTTGGAACTATTTACTTTCTCCATTGTATAACTGTGTTAGCACTTATTTTTTTGGTACCGTAACCAAATTTCAGCTACATATTTACACGATGTACCATACACGTCTTTTGCAAAGTAAAGATTTCTTCTAGCTGGGACTTTAGCATTGCCTGTAAAGTATTTGACTTATATATATTGTACCAAAATTATGATACTTGATGATTACTTTTATGATCTAAAATACCGTCAATGCAATCTTAACTGAAAGTCATGGCAAATGAAATTTTAATGTTCCTCTTGTTTCTTTTTTGTTGAAAAACATATTTTTTGTTGTTGTTAGTAGACGACTTTCTTAACAACAAAGTCAAACAGAAAATCAAGATATAAAAAGTTAGAGATGATCAATGATTTTTATTTTGGTACATGTGAAAATACAAAAAAGTTTACACTGTATGAGTTAACTCTACTATCAGGTTGCATACGCATTTTACTGAAATAATGTACAATAAATAGCAGAAATTAGTTGTACGGCTGTCCAAAAAAACATTATTGTGCAACACGATTAAATAAACTCATAGGTAGTCTTCCTATATATCGAATCGGCTATGTAGAACCTCTAGAGCTTGTTTGCGAGTTCTGGAGGATAGAAGGAAAGAGAAGAGAATATAACACAAAAAATTTTCGTATTATTTGTGAGTTTTCGAGAGAAAAGAAATTACCGTTCCTTCCTCTCGTTCATTTAGAAGAAAAGAAAATAAATTACGTAATCTTTGTATTACACTTCTCTACCCCATCTCTATGATTCTAACAAATAATATGTGAGGTTTGTATGCAAAGTGCCTACGGAAGTGATGTTTCATTCTTTAAGTGTTAATACGAGTATACATACCCTTCTGCCCTTTGTTCAGTTTAGTTCTTGTGAAATATTAACCTTTTAAATTTATATTTAAGCCTTATGACATAGAGGGCATTAGAAATATGGCCTTCATTGTTTCAAGAGTGATGCGGTATTACAAAAGTTTTTCTTATGACAATTTTCATTTCTCTCAACTTTGAGAAGAGTGATGTGGAGAGAAACAAGCCAACCAGGCTTTCTTAGCTCTTCTCTTTTTCTTTTTCTCCTCACAAAAACTTACGAACTAAATAAATAGAAGAAAATGAGTCTTTTTCCTTCAAATTCATTTCCTTTTTCTCCTTAACAAAACTCAAAAAACCAACAAGTGTTAGGCACTGTTTGTGAATTCCAGAGATCGGACTGCTCGAAGCCCAATCTTGAAATGTATGTAGCTTTTCTCGTCTATATATGGGCTTGTAAGTTGCTTAAGAAGGTAGAAAAGAAAAGAAAATATTTTTTGTAATTATCATTCACAAAAACACAAAATAAATAAAAATAATAAACCAACATGATAGTTTTCTCTTGTTTTGATGGCACTGGGACTGTTCCCAGTTTCCTTCGTTCTGGTTTTGGTGGCAAATGAACTGAATCAATGCACCAAGAATTATATGAGCCCAGCTCCTAGTGCATAAAGGGTAGATGATAAGGGTGGGCCAATATGAGCTTTGGCGTGGCTTTCTTTTGGAACCATTAATGATGAAAGGTGCTCTCTGCTCTTCCTCTCTATCATCATCATTTTCAAGCTCCATTATTGCACTTGAACAGCAACAGCAAGCAACGACTGTAAATGATTCACAGAGTCAAAAAAGAAGTTCAAAGCTACTCGATGCTCCGGTCTAATCGTGTTCTTGTGTGAAGTTGTGCCACTAAATAATGTTAAGGGGGGTGTGTATGTGTCTCCTGGGACACCACTGATCATTAGTCCGGGGAGGAGAAGAAAGATAAAGCGGAAAGCATTCTGCTTTGCTGAATTTTGTCACTGAATTTACCAGGTGTGTCGCTAAAGATGCGCAGCATGGCCAAGGATGCAATGTAACTTCGTTTATATCTTAAACTTATCTTGTTTTAGTAGCGTCTAGAGATACGCATCGTCGCTAAAGATGCGTTAAACTTTTACTAATAAAATTCATTTACAAATAGTTCAGTGTAAAACTACCAAGGATACTCTCACCTTTCCTTCGCTGTGGTATGAAGCCCGTGCAACACCTCTCTAGCTATTGTTGGCATAAATAAACTATTCTGCGAACACGACTCAGTTGGGTAAATCAGAAGTTTTACTTGAGGAAGACCATTGCCTGTCTTTTGTCACTTTGAAAACATTGAGTACTTGGACTATACTTCAATGTTCTTTTCACCAATTTTGTTTTTGTATTCTCTAAGTTAAAAATACACGTCCTTTATTTGGACATTTTTTTTCCTAAATTGAAGGATGCATTTTTTTTTTATTAATTTGGACATCGATTCCAAACATTTGAAGAAGAAAAATGAAGCTCTTTGAAAAGGAATATACTTGTTGGTTAGGTGTGTAACAAAGATTTAAGTTTATATATATATATATATATATATATATATATATATATATATATATATATATATATAGTTTCAGAAGCTTAGAAAGAGAAATTAGTTTTTTGCACTGCGGTCGATGTGCTTATGAAAATACAAAAATATTAGATTGGACAAAAGCGATACTCAAACCCAATCTAGCTCAAGTTTGAATTCGTTATATTGTAAGTCTAGCTTACTTCAAGATAATTAATAACTCACATCAAAACACACCGGCATCCTGTGAGTTCTTCAACTAGGATGATTGTATTGATACTTTAAAATATTGAACGAACAGTAATTTCATGCACGAAGTTAAAAAGTGTGGCATAAAATCAGTCTTCCGTGTTTGCTTTACCTACTAGATTTTTCTTCAACCAACCCAACCCGTTCTCATTTGTTGAATTTAGGTTGTTATATAGGATTACCAAAATCCAAGTTGACGTGGTTTACACTAAGGCTTCGTTTGACAAATTTTTATTTTTGGTTTTCAGTTTTTAAAGAGCAGCTTAATTTTTTTTTTTTATAAAAACAAGTGGGTGTTTGATAACCCCTTTTTTTTTGAGGTTTTTTTTTTGGTGTTTGGTAACCCTTTTTATTTTGACTTTTTTTTTTGTGGTTTGCGGTGGCGGTGGTGGGGCGTAGCGGTGGTCGACGGTGGTGGTGGTGGTGGCCGGCGGCCGGAAGTGGCTGCCGGCAGTCACCGGCGGTGGTGGCCGGCGGCCGGAGGTAGCTGCCGGCAGTCTCCGGCGGTGGTCGCCGGCGGCCGGAGGTGGCTGCCGGCAGTCACCGGCGGTGGTGGCCGGCGGCCGGAGGTAGCTGCCGGCCGTCTCCGGCGGTGGTCGCCGACGGCCGGAGGTGGCTGCCGGCAGTCTCCGGCGGTGGTCGCCGGCGGCCGGAGATGGCTGCCGACAGTCTCCGGCGGTGGCTGCGGCGGCCGGAGGTGGCTGCCGGTGGTCGCCGGCGGCCGGAGGTGGTTGTCGGCAGTTTCCGGCGGTGGTCGCCGGTGGCCGGAGGTGGCTGCCGGCGGCCGGCAGTCTCCGGCGGTGGTCGCCTGAGGTGGCTGCCGACAGTGGGAGGGTGGTGGTGGTGGTCGAAAAAAAAAACCAAAAGTGAAAAAAAAAATCAGTTTTTGGAGTTTTTTTTTTACTCTGCAGTTTAAAAACTGGTTTTTTAAATTGAAAAAAAAATGGTTACCAAACGCTCCTTTTTTTTTCAGTTTTTAAAACTAAAAAAAAAAAGAGGGAAAAAAAGAGTGTCAAACGGGACCTAAATCAATGATTTGGTCCAGCATCACTGAGTGGTCACACATGCACAATACAAACTTTATTAAACAACAAAACAACAGGCAAGTAGGCATGTGCATGTTACTCTGTTCTTCAATTAAGGAGACATCCATATGCAACTAGAGTTAGAGCCAATAGACCAACTCTTAGAGGTGAGATCCTGTTCCCCCCTTTTGACATCTAAATTCGCACCATTCAATTCCATCCGTTATTAAAGAAACGTTCCAACAATGAGATATAACGATGTAATAAATGGACCTGACGAAACTATACCATAATATAATTTAAATCGTTCAACAAAAGGGCGCAAAAATTTCAACGCAATTTCGCAATCTCTCCTAACCTTATCTCAATGGCTAATTTTGAAAACCAGTGTCACTTTCCTCCCATGGCACAAACTGTCATTTTCTTCCTGCTCGAGAAAATGATAAGTGGGTTAGTCCAAAGGAATTTTTCCTGCAAGAAAACATAAAAAAGCTAAAAGAGCAGAAACAGCCTTTGCATATGGCAGATCCAGTGAGTGTGCTGTCTCTTTGATTACCGAGAGAAATGGCAAACTTGCAGACCCACGCTCATAGAACTCAAAAAGCGTACACACCCACAAGTAAAGTGACAAACACAACCCTTTCATTATCTAGCTTTTGGTTTTAAATCATTAAGTTCTTCTTTTTATTCAGTAAAAGTATAATTTCTCATCACTCCACCCTGTAAAATCTTTTGTTTAGTGGTTCTCTTGATGCTTGACATCATAAGCTTAAACAATCATCTTCCACGCGCGTGGGCTCATAATTTTAAGAGATAAAGGGGCTAGATTTCAGAGGAATCTCAGATTACTCAGTCTGTTGTTAAATCTTTGTTCTTTTTGTTTCTTGGGGGTGAGTTTCAAGAAATTCCTGTAGCTCGGTCCAGCTGGGTATTTAGAGAACACCCTTTTGATCCTTGTTTTTGAGGCATGTGTTCGATGGTTCTCTGTAGGTGTGGAAGTTGAATCAGATATTGACAGCTAGAAATGTGTATTACTCTTTTGCATGTATTGGTTGATTTGTAGACTGCTATTGTTCGGATTTTGGTCTTTTAGGCTGCATTTCTAATCTGATATTGTATCTAGGATTTTAGGCTTTGACTTAAGGTTTAGGGCTATATCAGTTTACGGTGGCACTATGCATTCTTAGATTCTGAATTTTTTCTTTAGCAATAAAGACCAGCTTGGTGAGGGAGAGGGGTTTGGTTTCAATATTTGACTTGTTTTCAAATTGATCTTTTTTCTTAATTTTCTGAAAGCTAAACAAATTTGATGTCGTAAGAGGATGTTCAAGTACTAATTGTACTCCTGGGAAGGTACCCATCCCTTCATCGTTGTAGATGTCATTTTTGTACTGAATCTTTCCGTGCATACTTGTTAAATATGGCTGAAATTAGACTTACAAGGTTAGAACAGGGACAGACCAAGATTCGAAATGTTCCAATAGCTGTGACCCCAGAAGGTTTCTGGTGCTGTCCCTCCCCTGTCATGTTTCAAAAAACCGTCAAAACACAAAACCCTCTGAACAAGCCCAAATCCTCCTCTCCAACTCCGAAGAACCATGTTCAGAAAAAACAAACCCTAGAAACTGAGAAAAGGCCAGCACTCGCGGCATCAAGGTCTGGACTTGTTTCTGAAGATCAAAGAAATCACGGTTCTGATGCGCCTGTTGTAAGTGCATCAGTCGTGACAGAGCGAACGCCACGGCCCAAGACTGAAAATTTGCCAAGGAAGGTCTCAGTTGAGTTTGGAGAACCCGGAACTAGTGATCTGAAGGTAGTCTTACTTGGGAAGCAGGGGTTCTCTGTGAAGTTGAGTGTCCACAAGAGTGTGCTTGTTGAAAATTGCAGCTTTTTTGCTGAAAAATTCTCCGAACATCTGCCTGGTTTACCTTGTCTTGAAATTGATGATTGTGAGGATGTTGAGATATATGTTGAAACTGTGGGGCTGATGTATTGCAAAGAATTGAAGCAAAGATTGATCAAGCAAAGCGTTTCGCGTGTTTTGCGAATCCTCAAGGTAACTTTGGAAAGGCATGCTATGATTTTAAATTCGTAGTTACAACCATTAATTGACTGCTACTTCTTTGTGGACTCGGTTAATGTTGACCTTTATGTTTTCTAGTTCAGGATATTTCAAGTACAAGTGCAGTGCTTTTGTAGTATACTTATGAATGGATGATCTTCCTCACTAGCTGAATGCATGTGTGAAGCTGTTATAAGGGAAACTGAATGCTAACTTGCGCTCATATATGAAACTGCCGTAGCGAAAAGTTGTAGATGTCACCGATGGATTTTGAGAACTGGCATAAAGTAGTAAGTTAACGAGTGTATTATGGATGACTAACATGCTATTTGAGTTGAATGTTGCATATCATACAGTAGTATATCATTTCATGTGTGGTATGGCATTGACAACTAAAGTTTGTACTAACTAGTGAATTGTTGTCAAGGGAATGATTAACCGTCTTAGAGTTAACACCAGCTGTTAGGCCTCCCAACACTTCCGCCTGCGCCCCAATAGAGAAGTGCACAAGAAGCACTAGAAAATCCCAAAATGGGAGATAACTTGCAGTGAAGTAAATATTTGCTCACGTCACTCGAACTTTCCCTTTCTAGAACATAAGATTCGGTTAGATTTATGTGAATGTGCATGCCATACATGGAAAAGATAATGTACCCATTCCTATTATAGCAGTTTTGTAATCTTTAAAAATGTTTTGACGCTTGTCCAAGCTTAAGAATAAGCTTAAGCATTTAGAGTTCCGTGGTATTGTACTAAAATTTAAGTTGTTGTAGACAATTTACTAAGTTTCCGAAATTATAGTCGCAAATTGTGTGTGAAAATGCTAATAGAAAGTGAATACTAAAAGGTCTGTTGATAATATTATGGAGTGTCTAGTATGTGTTGGCAGTTGTATGAAATTCGTATTTTAAGTTAAGCAAATTTTTGCAACACTTGACAGGCGTATCTAACTCCATTCCCCTTGAGGTTACTGAAGTGTGCGTAATGCGTCATTGTCTGACTCGTGTTTGATGCAGACATGACTCCTTATGAGAAGGATTCGTGCTTCTTAAGTGAACTCTTCGTCCTTGGGTAAGACCTTGGAGGACATGATCCTTAAAATAGCCCTACAATGATGTTAGGTATCTTATATCAGTATTGCATAGGAGGGAGAGACACATGAGGATATGTAGTGGAGGGGTGCTTTTCACATGCTGTGCGATAAATATTCCTCTCAAGTTGAACGAAACATTTTAAAGGACGACGTTATGGATTGGGATGTTGGGCTACTAAGAAGCATGATAGACACAAGATGAGTGTAGCTGAGATGCGAATGCTTAGCGGCCACACAAGGAAGGAACAATAAGCAAATGAGGATATTCAGAACATGGGGTGACACCAAATATATGAGGGAGAATCGGTTGGGATGATTTGGCAGTATCAGCCGTAGGGCGTAGTCCTTTAGATGCTTAGGCGAGTAGAAGTTATTTATGTCAAGCTGATGGGCTAAGATGCAAAAGGGATGGATGATAATAACATGGATGAAATTAGTGAGAACATACTTGATTGCTAGGAGCTAATGGGAGGAAATGTGCTTTAAATAGGGGATAGTGAAAGAAAGAGTTACATGTAACCTGCTAGAGAATGTTTTTCCGCTGTTTTTTGTTTAGTTGGTTCATTGCATTTGTCTAGGGCCCTTGGCAAAAATGCGACCCCGGCTAGCCTCGGACAAAGTCTTATCTGACTTGAGCGATTGAGGTAGAGAAGTATTTTGGTAGTTTTTCCTGCGGTCAAGAGACTTCAAAAGCTTACGATACTACATTATATAACAGCAAGAGTTTGAGACTAATAATATGTGATTAGGTGTACGTATTAGATCTTTCCTCCTTACCACTATGGCATTGACTCAAATGTGTTTATAACAGTTACAGACTAATACCATTGTTTAAGAAATCTGCCATGTGCTAAAGAGATGATATTTCTAGCTCAGTAATGTGGATTGTTCTTGTTTCTATGTCTATCGTGTCCATATCAGGTTCGTAGAAGTTGTTAGTATGTCTAACATCAGTCACCCACCTGTAGTAACGAGTTATAATGAACATCAGGATATTGGTGGTTTCCATTATAATTCGTAGGTTTTGCTTGCAAGCTAAGAATGACGTTTTTTATGCAGATAGCCTAGGCAGTCCTTTAAAGTTAAAATGGTTTACCTATATTCGTTGTGATGATTGAAACATTCTCAAGACTAGCAACTGTCTGCTCTGGTTTGTTTAGCACCTGTCTACTCGGGTTTGTTTCACTTCCATTGTATGGTCTTTCAAGTATAATGTTCTCTCCATTTGCTCGCGGCGCCTTTGGGTTTCTGCATTGCATGTAGTTGCGAGAAATTATTTATATAGTGATCTATTAAGTTCAACATTTTCCCTGTTCACATTCTTGAACGTAAAGAAGTTCTGTATTTCTCCCCTTCCAGGTGTTTGTTTCACCTTGATTTTATTCTTCAAGCCCACAGATTTTGCTCATATGAGTAAATTTGCAATGTATGACTCTTTTATGCACTTTTCCCTTCAGGTGAAATGCGAATACGGTATTAAAAGCATAAACATTTGTGTACGAAATAGATCCTACGCACTATTCTAGTTATTGTTTCTCTATTCCCAGTCACCTTACAGGTTAATGGTAGCATTTTCCATCACGTGTGTTCAATAGGTCAGTTGACTCCAACATAATGGAGCAAAACTTTCAGTTAGGTGCCATATAGGCCTTATGCTTTTTTTATTTTATTTTTTTATATTATTGAATTATCTACAATTAAGTTAAGCATTTAAAATAATATCATTTTTGTCCGCTTTTGACGTGTAATATTATCTCCTCCGTGGAATTATGTTGTAGGTTGCAGAGCAACTCGGCTTCACTTCGTGCGTTGACTCCTGTTTAAATTATTTGGAAGCAGTTCCTTGGGTTGGGGAAGAAGAAGAGGAGAAAGTGGTTTCATCAGTTTTACGCCTCCAGAGTGAGGGAATTGGCGTCACTCCAATACTGAAACGAGTCTCTTCTAATATTTCAAAACCCTCGAAGGATACTCTCTCTCATATACTGGAACTTGTGCTCAAGAGCAATGAGGAGAAGGGACGTCGTGAAATGAAGTCTATTGTACTTAAGCTTCTTAGGGAGAATAACAGTCTTCCAAGCTGTTCAGGCTCAGTTGATCTCTGCAATGAAACAATTTACAGCTCATGCAGAAGCTGCTTGGATTCGTTGTTGTCTCTGTTCAGGAAAGCTTCTGAATGTGATTTCATGGATATGCCAATGGAATTTAAAGAACCAGTGGTAAAGCAAATGGCCTTAGAGGCCGATAACCTCTCATGGTTGCTTGAGATTTTAGCTGACAGGCAGGCTGCAGATGAGTTTGCAGTGCTGTGGGCTAGCCAGCAAGAGTTGGCATCACTTCATACAAAGCTTCCTATTGTGTCTCGCCACCACGTTAGCTGCATTACGGCGAGGATGTTTGTTGGAATAGGAAGAGGGGAGCTTCTACCGTCAAAGGACACCCGCCATTTATTGTTACAGACCTGGTTGCAGCCATTGATCAATGACTACAGCTGGTTACAGCATGGTTGCAGATCATTTGATCGGAAGGTTGTGGAGGAAGGAATCGGTAGAACTATACTTACGCTGCCTCTGGAGGACCAGCAGAGTATTTTGCTCAGTTGGTTGGGCACCTTTTTGA
The DNA here is from genome assembly GCA_033070095.1 of Escallonia herrerae. Classification (NCBI taxonomy): domain Eukaryota; kingdom Viridiplantae; phylum Streptophyta; class Magnoliopsida; order Escalloniales; family Escalloniaceae; genus Escallonia; species Escallonia herrerae. The sequence goes on along the minus strand of JAVXUP010001152.1, from coordinate 68,550 downwards.
AGGCTGGTGATAATTGCCCAAATCTTCAGAGAGCCTTTGAGGTCTGGTGGCGGAGGACTTTCATTAGGCCTTATGTGGAACAAGAAAGTCTTCACCAATTAGATAGCTGAGCTGAAGGTAGTGGCTAACAGAAGTACTGATACCACACACGAAACTAATGATGACTCTACCTGGAATCATCCTCTGCAGTATCTAAAGTGCAGAGTGGTTGAAGTGACTGTATTTTGAGAACAAGCTGCATATATGTTTGAAATAAACACCGACATGATTCAGTAATTCCTTCACATGATATTTGTTTTGATAGGTATATGCTACGTGAAACTTTCTGTTGGTTTGGTGATAGTGGATTGATTTTCTTGGTGTAGTAGAATTTGTGAAAGGGATGTAATATCAACAGTTGATTTGCGTGGACTTAAAATTAGTTGTAGTGTGTAGATGTATATTATGGAATATTACCGTTAAGGAATGTCTCTTAGTTGTAATAGATATCTAAGTTGTTCCGCACTGATATACCTGATAGGTTATCCTTGTTTATCGTATACGGGTTCATGGAGCTTGTCTGTCAGACTAACCTCGGCACTCAGTATCCGACTTATCTTTGATCACTCGTGTAATTCTTTTACTAAATCTGACATGGTGTCCTGCCGCTGTTGAAAGCACATCTCTCTCTATGAATAGTCATAGTTTATCTCTGCTTCAAAAGATCGAAAGGTACGCTCTTTAAATTGTCCCAGACTTACTGTTGCTTATGATGGTAGCCATCTCTCGGTTGCTGAACGGTAAAGTGGTTTCTGTAGTTTGTTCTCCTTTTTTTTTTGCTATTAATTATTCATTTGTGAACAAAACCTTTAGTTTGGTTATGGTTGCAGATCTTTAAGTTAACCTTTCTTTCTCCAATTTACATGCGATATCTGTCACGTTTCATTTGTCGAAGTCTCTAATGGCTGATAAGTAGTTGAATATTGAACTGAGATTCCATTGGGTGATGAACAAGTATCGGCTCTTAAGAAATTGAAATGCTTCTCTCCATGTGCAAAAGAATTCAGAATATAACCATCTTAACACATTCTGGGGAGATTCATGCTAAACTGGTTTTAAAAGATGTATATGCTTGGCTAAGTTTAGGCTGCTCCTCTGAGATTGGCGGTTCTTCATTATATGTTCTTCTTAATGTGATAATCTTGCCCAGATGCTAAAAGAACCACAGGGCAGTCTGAGATTGGGAAATCGTGAAGGCCCAATACAAAGCCCATTTCTCCTGAGCAGCTCATCCCTCTCACTTCTGTGCATTGACGTATTTGTGTAACATTATTATATTTTTTGCTGTAGCTTTGTTTGCTATTACATTCAACTTTTCTCGTTAATAAACAAGACTAGTGGAAATTCATATTCAAACATATCTGTGAAGAACTTGATTTTATGGTTTCTTGTTTGACGGATGAGATATGATGAGTTTTCACCTACATGGATGAAGCGCCAGCTTCTCCTCCTGCCTCTTGCAACTCGTCCTTCTTGTAAGGTTCTGTACTTCTATGCATCATCCTCTAGTCTGAAAGGAAGTATCACGCACCTTCATATTGAAGTGGAAAGTGAAAACACCTAATTTTCTTCTTTATTAGCGAAAAACCAAAGCCACTAATTCTACACTATGATTGTGATCTTTGCTCGAGAAGTCTGGATTTTGGATGGTTAAAAGGGGCAGTGCAGTCATGGAGCTCATGGTCGGTTAGTTAAGATCAAGTGATGGCGGAATCTGCTTGTTCTTGCAATATCAATTGCCCTAGTTGCTGACTACTGGCCATACACAACCCACTCCTCGGATAAGGTATGCATTCTAAACCCGCAATATATGCATTATAGACATCGCTCTTCTCAGTACTTAGATGGATCTGTTCGATAAACTGAGATGAAATATGCTTCTGGTAATGTTCTTGAAGACTTTATCCCAAATGACACATGTTTCTGAGGTCAAGGTGTATAGCAAGTTCAACCTCAGCCTGCTGATTGGTCTATTACTCACGACAGGCTCTTGAATTTTCTCTGCTAGAATGATATTCTCAAGGCCTGCATACTAGGCCTAGGTTTTGGAGGTAAATTCGAGTTAGTTCAGCTTCATCAAATGCGACAATGAAAGCCTTCATATGCACTGCAATTATTGCCTTCTTTATTTCTCTGGATTGTGATCCACCTAATTTGTGGGGATTATTCGGTATTAAATCATGAGGTGGTCCTCTTTGTAACAGTGCCTGTGTGACATACAATATTGTCTGGATAGCAAAATGTGGTCCTTCCTCTCTGAGGCGATCTGTTATTAAAGGTTGTGGCTAAACAGATCTTTCCCTTAGGGCTCTCAAGATATGATCCTCGACAGAAATACAAGGGCACAAAAATAAAGAAACCAATCAATGACATTTTCATAATAGTAACTGATGTACAGATTATGTACGGTAAGACCCTTCCTGTCTATGGGATGCTTCTATGATCCTTAAAATATGGTGAAAATAACTGATGGCATCAGCCTTTGGGGTATCTGTTTAAAGAAAAGTTGTTTGTGAAAACACAGGTTGATGGAAGTAAATATCTATCAACCTTTCTACATTGATTAGGTCTTTATTAGATATTCACATGATGATATTATTGCATGTCATAAGAACTATAGGTAGCTCAAAGGATCACACTTTTAATTCTTCATTCTTCTTGACAAGATCACACCAACAGAAGGCTGTTTATTTGGGGGTAATATGCATTGCAGCAGAGTGACAGGGGTTGCAAAAAAGTTCATGTTCTCTCTGCTGAAAACCCTAGCTTTTACCGTGCTTTTGTTAGCCACTTCAAGTTACATGTATTGACCATATTCTTTAAGATACGAAGTCTTAGGCCATAAATGTTCCAGAAGGTAGGACTATATGTTGCATAGCAAGATGTGATTTTATTTATGCTGATACAATTAAGTTAGGGAAAAGGCTTCTAATTCGTGGGTTCCAACTGGTGTATGACAATTTTATATTGGCTTCTCAAATCTTATTGTATGCGATTGAAATCTACTTTTTCCCTGGTAATGAGAGAGCTTCATCGATATGAATGGGCTTCCAGATTGTCTATATAGGTGTTGGGGAGTTGGTCCGATTCTATCAGTTCTGTTTGGAGAAAGGAAGGATCCTCTATATATCCGCCAATGCAGCCCCCCTCCCTCCCCCTTGTTGGAACAAATGCACGTAAAATTCAGAAAATAATAAAAAATAATACCCGAATTAGTATAATGAAAGAACCAAGACTTAGAGGCGCGTAAACGCTTCTTGAAGATAGTTGAAGCCTCTCCCACGTGCAAACGGAAGACTAACTTGACAACTCTATCTTCGAGATTCAACCAAGCCCAGATTCACTGTTATCCAAGAGAGTTGTACTTCTCTACAATAGATCGTGTATCCACCTCCGATCGATCAAGCATAAGTTTGAAATAAATTTTTAGTTGAAGTATTTTATTTTCTCTCAAGTGAAGATGGTATCTCTTCTCTTCTCTGTTTTCAACTTCCAACCCTTTATCCCTTTAAATAGTGGTAGAAGAATATATGTTCTTTGAACCTTATCAAGTTCTTTGAACCATACTAATTCAAGATTCATCAATGAATCTTATAAAATACAATGAACTAAAAGATATGTTAATCTTATATAAGGAGTATACATGAACCTAAGTTTATGAATCTTCAAATTCATTTACAAAAATAATGTTCAAAGAATAAAACCATTTAGAAACTTAATAAGTCTCAAGTTCATAGAATTTATCTTTATGAAAATTAGAGTTTAATGAACTTTATTTTATTTTTAAATACAAATAGTCAAATTTGAAACACATTTCTAACAAACCCCCACTTGTTTCAAATTTTTAAAAGATACGCTTGATCGGCACAGTCATGTACATCAGCAAATGGTACATTCTGGGTTTGAACCATTGCCTAGTGAAGTATTCCTTGATTCATCTAGGAACTTAATGGACAAAGCCTTGAATTAAGAACCATGTTAACAAATCAGAAATACATCACATACACTTTTGTTTCGGAGATGAAATACTAAAGCCCGACACATTATGGCCCTGTGTCTTGATCTTAACACTGTGAGTGCTCTAAGGATTATAAAGCCTTAATAATCCTATAGGAAGTGGCCACACTTCCACACCCAGATCGGTGAATCCATCAAGGGTGACCTTGCACACCCCAACACAAAGTTTATGGACTCATTAAGAGAACTAAGTCTCAACCTCCAATTAAACAAGGTCATTCGGTGAATCTATCAAGAGCTATCCTGCTAGCCCCAACCAAAACCCACTGGTCTATAGATTTATTAAGAGATAATCTCAACCTCTATATCATGCAAGAACATAAAGATACATCATAGGGAAGGCATAATGAAAATTCATTTCATTATGTGCATCACTAGTTGTCACATTACTCGTTTTTCCCATTCAAAACCCAGGATAAAATCAACTGGGTTGGGTATCCATAATGTACAACTTAAAAATCAATAGGCTTTAAACCCATCCCTCTCGATGTCTCAGACACTAAGTCTTTTCCCAAGCCTTTTGACAAAGGATTCGCCAAATTCAAACTTGATTTCACATATTGAATGGATATGATTCCATCAGCCATGATCCTCCGCACATGATTGTGCTTTAGTCGAACTTGTCTAGATTTGCCATTATAGCATTCACTACTTGCTCGAAGCAAAGCAGCCTTATTATCACAATATATTGTCAAAGGCGGGACTGGTTTACTCCATATATGAATATCAACGAAAGTGCTTCTCAGCCAATCAGCTTCCTCTCCAGCAGAGGATGAAGCAATAAATTTTGATTCCATGGTGGAGTGAGTAATACAGGTCTGCCTCTTCGATTTCTAAGAAATCGCAGCTCCACCCAACGAGAATATCCATGCAGTCACATATATAGAATCATCTTTATCAGAATTTCAAGTAGCATCACTATATCCCTCAATAACAGCTGGGAAGCTACCATAATGCAGACCATAGTTCATAGTACCCTTCAGGTACCTCAAAACTCGTAATAGAGCATTCCAGTGTTCTTTTCCTAAATTACTTGTGTACTTACTCAGAGTGCCAATAGCATAAGATATATCTGGCCTTGTACAACACATGGCATACATCAGACTGCCAACAACCTGGGAATATTCAAGCTGATTAATAGCTTGCCCATTATTACGTAACAACTTGACACTTGGGTCAATAGGGGTATGAGCAGGATCATCATCATAATGATTGAACCTTCTAAGGATCTTCTTAATATAACTTGATTGTGTAAGAACAATTCCATGCTGAGATCTTATGATCTTGATTCCAAGAATCACATCAGCCTCTCCAAGATCCTTCATACTAAAATTTGAAGCAAGAAAGTTCTTGACTTCATTAATCCTGTCGATGTCGGTACCAAATATGAGCATGTCATCAACATATAGGCATATTAGAACACCAGAACCAGCTCTGAATTTGCTGAATATGCATATATCTCCTCCATTAGCAACATAGCCATTGCTTAGGAGCTTATTTCAAGCCATATAGAGATTTCAATAGCTTGCAAACTTTATGTTCTTGACCAGGAATAATAAATCCTTCTGGCTGCTCCATATATACTTTTCTTCCTCTAAATCACCATTGAGGAACGCTGTTTTAACATTTATCTGGTGAATAACTAGATTATAAATAGCAGCCAAGGCAATAAGAAGTCTGATGGAGGTGATAGTGCAACCGGAGTAAAGGTATCAAAATAGTCAAATTCTTTCCTTTTCTTGAACCCCTTAGCGACCAATCTAGCCTTATACTTGTCCAACGTGCCATCGGGTTTGATCTTGAAGGCTTGAAACCTTTAGAATTCTTTGGCTTCAAGAATTTGTTCTGATTGTGCCTTCCAGAATTTTTCTTCTCATTCTTATCTACAACAACATGAGCTTTGACAATTGTTTCATTCGCAGGCTCCTTTTCAAGATTTCTAGTTTCTTCTTCAATATGTAAGTGTTGCATAAGTTGATCCAAGGAAAGATCTTCTTTATTGTGCTTTAGTTTATTGCGGTACTCCTTCTAGGTTGGTGAAAGTTTAGCAACAATAGCACCTACATGGAAATTCTCATCAAGAACCATACCTGCGGCACATATGTCGTTAGCAATCAATTGAAACTCACAATCTTGAACAGAAACAAGTCTATCATCAATCATCTTGAAGTCCATGTAATTTGAAACTAAAAATTTCTTTGGACTTGCTTCCTCCGCTTAGTAGACTGACTTTAGAGTATCCCACAACTCTTTTGCAGTCTTACTCTTTTTGGAGTATTGATCATAAAAAAAAATTGTCATTTCGCTAAGGAATGAGGAGGAAAGTGTTGAGAAGACACGTGAAAGATTGAGGTGGGATCAAGATGATGAGATATGTCAAGGACATATTCTGAATGGCATGTCCAACACGCTATTTGATGCCTATCATACTGTCAAGACCGCTAAGGAACTTTAGAACCAATTGGAGCGTTGCTACATCACTGAGGATGCCACCAGTAAAAGGTTCATCGTTTCTAAATTTTTTTATTACAAAATGGTTGATGGTAGGTCGGTTATGGAACAGTTTAATGAGATTAAAAGTATTCTTGATCGTTATTCCCAACACAAGTTAGCTTTGGATGAGTTTATCGTCATTACATCTATCATTGATAAGTTGCCTCCTTCTTGGAAGAATTTTAAAAACAGCCTTAAGCATCGCAAGGAAGACATCAACCTTGATGAGTTGGGTACTCATCTTCGGATTGAGGAAGACTTGCGCAAGGAAGAAAAGTCTAAAAGCGAGGGCGTTTCTAAAATCTTGGCCGTGGAAGAAGGAGAATTATCCAAGAAGAACTCCCGTGAGAACAAGAAAAGAAAGCTTCAAGGAAATGAAGACAACGACAAGGACAAGGATAAGAAGAAAAAACACAATGGAAAGTGTTTTCACTGTGGCAAACCAGGGCACTATAAGCGTGATTGCCATGCCTTGAAGAAACAAAAAAAGGCGACCGAAAATAATTTAGTCGCGATAATTAGTGAGGCAAATGTCCTTGACGATGACGATGCATGGTGGATTGATTCGGGTACGACAAGGCATGTGTGCAAAGACAAGAGGTTTTTTACAAGCTATGAACCGGTGAAGGATGGAAGCAATCTTCACATGGAAAATTCGTCAACTGTGCAAATTGCGGGTAAAGGAAATGTCGAGCTTGAGTTTACATCCGGAAAAGCTGTCACCCTTACCAATGTCTGCCATGTGCCCGAAATTAGGACTAATTTAGTCTCAGGTTGTATGCTTAACAAGTTTGGTTTCAAACTTGTTTTTGAAGCTGATAAGTTTGTACTCTCTAAGGAAGGGGTTTTTGTGGGCAATGGATATTTTTGTGATGGATTGTTCAAGCTCAATATTAATAATAAGAATATTATTTCTGCTTATATCATTGAGTCACAATCATTTCTTTGGCATAATCGTTTAGGACATGTTAATACTAAGAAAATTAATGACATGGTTAAATTGAATCTTTTGCCTAGTATGCATATAGATAAAGGATTTTGCAAGACGTGTATATATGCTTACTAAAATCACTAAAGCTCCTTTTCAAAATGGACAAACAGAGTCTAAAATTTTAGATTTAATACATAGTGATTTAGGAGATTTTCACTCCTCTCCTTCGTTAGGAGGAAACTCATATTATGTGACCTTCACTGATAATTATTCTAGGTATTGTTATGTTTGTTTATTGCATAATAAAAATGATGCCATGCCTAGTTTTGTCACATATAAAAATGAAGTAGAAAATTTTTGTGATGCCAAAATAAAAGTACTTAGAACCGATAGGGGATGAAAGTACTATGAGCCACCATTTTTTGAAGAAAATGGCACAATACATGAACTTTCTGCACCGTATACACCACAACAGAACGGTGTAGCGGAAAGAAAAAATCAGACATTAGTCGAAATGGTTAATGCCATGCTCTCCAACTCGGGTCTAGAAAAAGGATTTTGGGGGGAAGCTTTATTAACGGCTTGCTACATATATTAAATAGAGTTCCAACTAAAGGAAATAACGTTACTCCTTATGAGTTATGGAAGAAAAGGAAACATAATCTGAATTATTTTAAAGTTTGGGGTTGTAGGGCAGTTGTAAGAGTTCCGGAACCAAAAAGGAAGAAATTGGGTGAAAGATGTATTGAATGTATTTTCATTGGCTATGCTTTACACCGCAAAGCATATATGTTCATTGTAGTGGAACAAAATGATTATTATTCTAAAAACACTATCATTGAATCTAGATATGCCATCTTTGACTAAAGTAGGTTCCAATCACTTCCTAAGCAAGTTGAGCAAAAGGAAGGTCAATGTGATGTTGAGAAAAACCATAAAAATGAAGTGAAACCTCGGAGGAGCAAATGAATGAGAATTGCTAAAACCTATGGACCCGATTTCTACGTGTATTTGGTAGAAGGAACTAGGACAACAATATACAACTTCATACCGATTGTCTTAAATGTGGAATCCGATCCTAAGACTTATGAAGAGGCCATGAAATCTCAAGATTCTTCTTTTTGGAAAGAAGCAATAAATGAAGAGATTGATTCAATCATGAGAAATGGAACATGAAAATTGGTGGATTTACCACCCGATTCTAAACCCATTGGTTGTAAATGGATCTTCAAGAAAAAGTTAAGGGTCGATAGATCGATTGAAAATTTTAAGGCGAGGTTAGTGGCTAAGGGATTTTCCCAAAAGGAAGGTGTCGATTACTTTGACACTTATGCACCAGTTGCAAGGATAGCCACTATTAGGGTGCTTATAGCACTAGCTTCTATCCATAAGCTAGTAATTCATCAAATGGATGTTAAAATGGCATTCTTAAATGGTGAATTAGATGAGGAGGTATACATGCAACAACCGGAAGGGTTTGTTGTACGTGGGCAAGAAAATAAAGTTTGTAAGTTGATTAAGTCATTGTATGGACTTAAGCAATCCCCTAAGCAATGGCATCGAAAGTTTGATTAAATTGTGATGTCTAATGGTTTTAAAATACATGAATCGGATAAGTGTGTGTACAGCAAGTTCGATGGCGGTAAGGGAGTTATCATTTGCTTATACGTAGATGATATGCTCATTTTTTGTACTGACTTGGAACAAGTTGTAAAGACAAACAAATTCTTGTCCAATAATTTTGAAATGAAGGACATGGGTGTTGCTGACGTGATTTTAGGAATTAAAATCATAAGGAATAATGGTTGCATAACTTTGTCACAATCTCATTATATTAAGAAGGTCTTAAAAAGGTTTGACCATTTAGACAGCACACCGGTTAGTACTCCGTTCAATGAGAGTATTAAGTTGTCTCCTAATGATGGTAGAGATGTGAGACAACTAGAATATGCGAGTGCAATAGGCTATTTAATGTATGTCATGACTTGTACTAGATCGGATATTGCTTATGCAGTAGGAAAACATAGTAGATATACTAGTTATCCTAGTAATATGCATTGGAATGTAATATATAGGGTCTTTAAGTACCTTAAAAGAACCATGGATTTCAGCATATGTTATAATGGGTATCCTTATGTTTTGGAAGGATACACAGATGCCAGTTGGATTACGAATCGGGAGGATTATACTTCCACAAGTGGATGGATTTTTACACTTGGTGGGGGAGCAATATCCTGGGGTTCGAAGAAACAGACTTGCATTACTGATTCTACCATGACAGCAGAGTTTATTGCTTTAGCTGTAAGGGCAAGGAGGCAGAATGGCTAAGGAATTTGCTTTTAGAGGTTTATTTATGGCCTAAGCCTATGGCTCCAATATCGATAAGGTGTGATAGTCATTCAACTCTATCACGAGCATGTAGCGAAGTGTATAATGGAAAGTCTAGACATATTGGTCTTAGAGATAGCTACGTGAGGCAGTTGATTACCGAAGGTGTAATCACATTGGAATATGTGAGGTTATTGAAAAATTTAGAGGATCCATTAACTAAAGGGCTTCCAAGAGAAATGATTATTAGGACCTCACAAGGGATGGGTCTCAAGCCCATGTCAAGGATCACCAATGATGGAAATCTCGACTCAACGCTTGCTAACACCAAGTCTTGAGTTCAACGAGTCAAAAATACATTTTGATGGTGATTGCAAGCACAAATTTTAGTCATCCCAAGGTCATGTGCTTGGTAACCGTAATGAAGGAATATGGAGAGTATTATACTCTTAATAGGTCTATAAAAGGATCATTCTTTGGAGTGTTAGTTACGGTACACTCTTGATAGACCTGACTAGTGAGTGTGAAGTGGGGCCGCTTCTGTCAAGTTTAAAGGGCTTAACTCTAGAGCACTCATGAAAAACAATATACAAATTACATGGCCATTTATTGTATAAGCAGTTTTCTGGATTTGTGTATGGATAGGAGTTTTATGTGTGATATGTGACCGGCTAGTCAACAAGGATAGGTGGTTCAAAGTTTATCTACCACACTTTTTTTAGATTAGTCTTGTTATGTAATCACTAAGTGAAGATTCAAGTCGTAAGACATTTTCGTTTATGCATGTACTTCACTGGATAATAAGATCTGATTTTTTGTTTTGTTTTGTTTTATTTTATATTTTGTAAAATGGTGGAGATTGTTAGTGTTTTTCAAAATATAGTGTCAAGTTTGGTTCATTTTCTTTGTCAAAATGATGAAAGGAATGTGAAGAGGCAAAGAGGGAGGAATCTCACATAGAAGGGAATTGGAAAAGTAAGTGGGTATATAATAAAGAACTTCACTCACTTTAATACTTATGTGGTATGCTAAGGTATATGCATGTACACCGAGTATAGTGTGAAGCACCATACGAGGAACGATCGCACGCGCGCGCGCATGGCAGTGGGATGTGAGGCGCAATGTGCGCTTTGATGGCGCACTTTGCACCTCGCATCGTCGCAAGACGCGGTTTGACGCCTTTAAGTTTTCATGTTACCAGCCCAGATCTGGACCGTTAATCTTAACCGTTTCTGATCCAACGGTCCAGATTGCTTGGGTGCATGATGTAAGGGTGCCACCATTGATTAGCAACCACTAGTGCTTTATAAATAGAGCACAATGGTCAGATTTTCGGACCTAGTAATTAGCCTCTACTCTCTTCGTTTTTATTTCCTTTCTGCAGATCTTTTACAACAAGAACTTTTTGCATAATTTCTTACTTGTAAAACCCATTATCCCGAATTCCATACACAAATATGTGGAGTGAATATCGTATGTACAAACGCTATTCACTAAAGGACTTCGTTGTATCTTGGAGGATATTTACCAGCAACCCGCTACACACCGTTTTTCTTGGTGGGGGCAAATATAAACTTAAGGAGAAGAGCGTTTTACAACGTGCCTCGAAGCCGATCCTTCTTTCAGTCACAAAGTCATACTACAAATTCACCAACAGTGTGTACCCAAATCAGGCAGGAGCCCACTCGTTCTGTAGTCGCCTAATGCATTCTTAACTATTTTGGTTTTCGTACCCTCCATTGATTATTCTGGGTATTAATTTGTGTCCAGAGCAAGACAAAGAAACCATTCTTGAAAGTACTCGGTGAAGCCTACACAGAGAGGTGACCATCTCAATATTTAATATATATATATGTGGATGCATGAGTAGGTTTCAACTCTCGATCAGACCCAGATGTTATATGGACCATATATATGGTCACTAGCAGAAATCAACATTTACAACACATTCAGTGGTAGGCCATGAATGTCTTTAATTCCTCACCTTCATCATTGACCTAGCTATTGTACGTGATCTCAGACGATGAGGTTTTCTCCGTCCATTAAAATCATTGTCATTTGCCGTTCCCGGTAGTTCAAGAAGAGGACTCAATCTTGTTTATGTTGTATTGGTCGGTCCACAGTTTGAAGATTGTCCGATCTCGCAATTTTGTCTAATTTTTTGTACTAGCGAAAGCTGCGGCACTGGTTCTAGGTAAGGATCCAGGACAAAATGTGAGCTTTTGACAGTTGCATTAAAACAAAAAAAATGAGCTTAATACGCGCACCATCAAAAACACATTGTGTTCCAAATGTCTATGTCAATCATGGATTATGGATTCCCATTAAAAAAAACATGGTAGGATCTTAGAACCCAGTTACTTCTCTTGAGTTGAACTTGGAGAACTTTTATCAAGTTTAGTACGTACTTTTTTTCTTAAATTAATTGAATGTCTGTTTATAAGTTCTAGAGAAATTAACCTATCGGCCATCACTACACTCGAAAGTGACCCCGCTTACCACAGCATAGTGGATATACATTGACGAAAAACTTGAGATTAGACAGTTCTCATATATGTGCGGAGATTCTTTTGAGATGACATGGCTGTCATGTATTAGGCAAAAAACCTTCGATAGTAAAGGTTACGGTGATATATATATATATATATATGACACGATGTAACCAAGTGATTAGACGAGACAATAATTTAACGTTGACTTCTTATTGCCCGGAAACTCTTCCATTAGATCTCACTCGTCCGTTAAATCACGTTATATCCATCTATCACACTTATTCTAAAAATTTTCTCATCCATTAGCGACTGCTGCTCATTTACTCGCTTCGCTAGCTGAAATATTAACCTCTCCTATCTATATGTTACAGTACTATCGTATAACACGCATAAGAGAACCTGAATAGCTGACCGTTGTACCAACTTGCAGATAAAAGCAACAACTTGGTTAGGGAATTTGGCCACTGTAAAGCAATATATAAGGTGAAATGTAACTGTTGCTTTGCATATAATTGTTTTGGAATTTAAGGAACTGTCGGAATATTGGTTGGAAGTAAACTACTGGACGTTACACTTGCAAGTTGTCTACTCCATCATTTTTCCTTTGAATCAAACGCAGTGCATGTCAAAATGCAATTATTATAGCTTTTGCCAAATTGCATGCAGTAGGGACGAGCATTTAAACCAAATCGACTAATCTCGGCTAATTGCAAATCGATTTGAAAAAATTATTATTTTTTTTAAAGCTGAATGTTCGGTTATACAATAAAAATACTTACATTTTTATCTTACCCCCGCTATTATCTGATTTTTACCATACTTATGATTTAACACAATATATTTAAGTAGCTTATACGCTAATTTTGATAGATAGATTCCAAAAAACCTGTGATCGTGTATATTACAAAGGCCCACTTGTCAATGGATAGACATAATTAAACAAGTTGGTTACAATCCGAAAAGTCAATCAGTCCAAACCATCCGTTTAATCTGTTCAAGTTGAAATCGAAGCGTTCAATAATGGTTTGATTTGTTATCTTTTGCAAATTGATGGTGGTTGGTTTGGTTTCGTATTCAGCCTCCGAACTGAATCAACCGACCCGTGCTCACCCTTAGCACCTAACAGCTCCTGATTAGTGTATATAATACGTGCTTTTCAAGATTGCTCCATCTCATTTTAAGCAGTACCTTGCCCTCTTTGGACATATGATATTAGAATAATTTCAATACGTATAAGATGAAGAAGATTGCATAAATTTACATGCATTTATACATAATGATGAATGAAACAGCATAAAGTTGATTCATCTAAGTAAAATTTTGTGAAAGACCTCATAAAGAAGAATGTTGATAAACCAGAAAATATATACGCCGAGAAGACTCGAGAGCGACCTTGGTGCAATAATCTTTGCACAAAGTGTTGGAAATAGGCATTTGTATTAAGCTGAACCTCAAATGTTGAGGCTTGTACACTGAGCTGCTCTTTAGCTGACAAACATGTGGCTGATAATATTATCCAAAAACAAAACCTCTAAGCAGAGTAACAAAAATTTAGCTGATAATATTATCCAAAAACAGAACTCTAAGCAGAGTAACAAAAATTTATACATGCTCAATATGCAAAGCTTCAAAATTGTATTGCAGAAACCAAAGAAGTCATGACATGAACATGTGAATAACTTGGCTGTAGAATGGCCCTTTAGACTCTTGATTATTTCTGTCATGGCAGAAGGCTTAAGAATAAAGTAGTGATGCTGAAAAAGATGTTTGAATGACACTTGTTATGAGGCCAAGGGAACTTTCAACCTTGGTAGCAGGATTCCTTGTCCGAAGCCCAGGAATAGTTCCGATACTCGATCTTACTGAAGAAGACGTAGCCCTAGACTTGTTCGTAATATATATTGCTACGTTCTGTCATTCATTCATAACAACCCTAACTTAACCTCACAGTTCTATTTTAGCGGTCGATTTATAATACGGAGTAGTTATATATGATGTTTACTGATACAACTTGCTTACATTTTGTTTAGATTCTTATGCTTTCACGCCAATCTGCATCACGAATTCGAATTTGTGCTTGAAACTGGAAACTATGAGAACCGGTCTCGGTGCATGCATGCTCGGATCTGTGCTCGAAAGCGGAGAAGATGAGAACCGGAACAAAAATCATTGAGCAAGAAGGACCCTTCTCATTGACCTCGCTCTAATTATCTTTTTCACTTTAAATTTCAGAGATCAGAACGAAATACAAAGAACCTCGCATGCTACAAGACAAAAGGACCAAAAGCCAGTGTACTATACAATTCATAATAAACTCCCGTAAAGTAGCTAAATATAATTAATGCAACATTTGTTTTTCCCCACGATGTAATTTTGATAATTAATTAGAATTTCGAAGCAAAAAAGGAAAAAGGGGCCCAAATTATAACTTGTCGTATGAAAATTTGAACAATAAAATATCAACAAGCCCCCTCTAAGTGAAGAAGGACTCTTCTCCGGTAGCTAGGTTTCCGGCGTGACGCAAGCCTAACGTGAGCGACACATCACCCGCAGCACTGGTCCCGAACCTTATGAGTGTTGACCCAATACTGTCAGCCGCGTTTCCCGAGGCAGCGGTGGTCCCGTAGTGGCGACACGTGTCGGGCTCGTTCATGGCCGGGAAGGACTGGGTCGCCTGCGGCATCACGGCGGCAGTGGGGGTGTTGGCGGAGTAGGGCTGGTGGTGCCTTGCTTGGTTTTCCGGGAAGCAGTGCCGATTGATTGCGAGGGCTGACGGGTCGCTGTCGGGGGCATTGATTTCGGATCTTTTGGCTGCGGAGGGCGTCGCTGTCGTGGTTGTGGCAGTCATGCAGCTGGTGGGCATTGGTGTTTGTGCAGCTGCTGCTACAGTTGTTGTGGAAGTGGGATCATTGTGGTTCTCTCTCTCCTCATTATCTTCCTCGTCTTCTTTGCTCTCCTGTTGATACATCTCTTCCACCATGGGTTTCCACAAACGGACCCTGGCATTAATGAACCAGTTCGAGACCTGAAACACACACACACACACACATTGAAACCAACACATTGATTGTCGTAGACAAGACCACTTTTCGTGGCACGCTGTCAATTTGTGAAATTTCTTAAAATTTCAAACATGGTTTACAGCCCAGTTATTCTATTTATATATTTTGATTTGTCTCAAATTTAAACAAGTTTCGTTGAGGCCAAGTGTCATTATTTTTATTAGGTAGCTATTTAACACCATGAAACGTAGTTAAACCAATCTTCAAATTGTACCCTATATATATATATATATATATATATATATCAAAGATAACCAAGACTATTCAACATATGGTTTGAGGGATCAGGTAGGAAAAATGTCCCTAAAGAATTTTAGACTCAGGGAGAAACTCCAAATTCCGTTTAGGTAACAAGCACAGCTCTAACGCGACTAACAACTCCTCTGCTGCTGTTATTCTTGCTTTATAGCAGGCGAATCGAAACTGAGAAATAAAGGGCCAGAGAGAGATTTTACAATCACTTGTTCATAGCGTAAAACACAATATATAAACATAAATGACTCCATACAAGATTAGAGATCAATGTAACCTTAGTATGTAGATAAGTTCAACTCTGGATGATGATTAAGTTCTCTCGTAAAAGCTGTCCTATGACCAAAATATAACGCTATCCCTAATGAGAGAAAATACGCATAATAGCAGTTACAGCATCATATGCCATTACGAGTCCGTTTTGTTTGATAAAAATGTTTTCAGCGGTACAATACTCAATAAGAAATATTTTCTCCCTCCGATCTACATAATGAAATGACATGGTGCCAACATTTCTTTTCTTTTATGGTCTATATATATATATATGCAACTAAATGATGCCATGTTTCCTGTTCTTACAAAGCTCAACTTGACCTGTAAGCTAAGTCAACAGAAACAAATCAGCAGACCCCATGCATAATGATCACAAGAGACAAATAATTGAACTGAAAAGATTTCCCCAGAAAACGAAAATGATTAAAGAAGATCAAGGAGAGCACGGGAAATCTACTGTTTCAGGCACACAATTTTGTTAACTGCATTTAATGACTCTCATTGTGTAGTTGGAGAGGGAAACTCTCATGTCTCATCGCTTCTGTGTACTTTGCCTCTGCTCTCGCAGTCTTACTATTCCCAGAGTTCTTTCAGTGCTCCAGCATTTATGTCTCGGTAGAAACGTATCCAAAGAAGCAAAAGAAAGGAGAAAAAGAGTTTGACCTTTCTCCAACGGAAAGAAGAGAATCCAGAGAAATAAACACCCAAAACCACGCAAGTCCTAGTGACTACTAATTCATGCTCACTTCTTCTGTTCCTCCCTCCCTCTCTTTCCCCTTTTAGATTCAACTGGAAAAGATAAGTTCAGTGGGATGGTACTTAACTCTGAGTCTAACAACAAATATTGATAAATTTGCATGGATCAAACTTTCATTTCTAGTGGCTATCTCAGCTAATTTATATCAGAAACTTCTGGTAATATCTGTCATGTTTCAGTTTATCTCGAGTGCTCGGAAGAATACAAAAGGGAAGATTGCTCCTAATAAAATATTTGTGGTCTAAAAGACGGAAATGAGTCTAGCCCCTTTAGAAAGTGTTGTGTTGAAACTCTAATCCATGGTAAGAGCCTAGGTGAATGAACACTTCCATTCATATCACCTTTTGTCCCAGTCATATATGGATATATGACAACCATAGCATGTTTCTATTTGGCAATAATCACACACACATAACAGCTACTGCAACAGGTGTTCACTGTTAAGATTTCAATGGAAAAGTGCCGTACTCATAAAGAAGCAAGCTCTCTCTCTCTCTCCCTCTCTCTCTATCTATCTCTCTATCGATCTCTCTCTCTCTCTCTCTCTCTCTCTCTCTGGTATGTTGTCTTTTGCAATTATCATATGGATTTTGTAAGTATATGTAGAAGGGTAGAGGAGGAAGGAACCTGGTTTCTAGAGAGGCCAGTCTGGCGTGCTAACAAGTGTTTATCAGCGTCGCTTGGGTACCTGAGAAAGAGACCAGAAAAAAATTTGACATTCAGGGGTCCTCTTACCAAAACCGTATAAAGAGACACATAAAGCTTTAATGTACCCCCCATGCACTGATGAGTTTTGCAGCTTTCTTTCTTTTCCTGCAACTACTGCATGCATGAGAGCGTGACAATCTAAGAGAGCAAATGTTAAAAACAGCTAGGACAACTGCTACCTAGATACTGTTGCTATATGATTATATCATCCAGATTCCAGAGGGGGCTGCATACATGAATTAACTGTTAATAGGGTCCTTCTTTACGTAATGCGGAGGCTTTTGTGACAACCCCGCAGAAAGTAGCGACCAATGAAATCACCCCTTTTTCAGCTTTTATTACTGGGTGAGACAACATCAAGGTAAAAAATTGATCGCGGGTCCTTTAATTGGACGCTAGCTGCTATCCCTAAAATTTATGGACTTCTACGTACAGCTTAAATAAAGAAGCCAAGTGCATGTTCTTTGCTCTACACAACCATGCCTATCAATAAGATAAAGCAGAAAAATGTGATGCAATGCAGCTAATGAAACTCTAACCCCCACTGAATGAAGCCTTATACATCAGATTTAGGTTTTCGATAATCCTGATAATGAGACGTGTTTGAAATTAATTGTACAATCAACTGTTGCATCTGTTACAACTAAGTATTGCAACCAATGCATACAGGTGCAGTCGCTACTTTTTTTTATACTGTATATTTCAAGGAATTGAAGTTGTGGTGTTAATAAAAAGATTCTGTAATGTAAACTTGATCCACTTTTCTTTGTTTTCTAAGCATGTTTATTGAGAATTTATAGAAAGGGTAAAAAAATTTTGAGAGGGAGACGAAAAAAGAACTTACGGGTGTAGGAAATGCTCAAAAAGCCAAGCTCTCAAGATGTTGACAGAGCGTTCGGGCAAGCCTCTTTGGGGTCTCCAAGCTTCTTGTTCCATCATACCCATTTGATGGAATGCCCTCTGCTGTCTTAAGCTTTGCTCCAGCAGCTTCAATCTCGGCGTCTCGCCTTTGGTCACTCCGGAGGTTCCCGCATCTTTCTCTCCCAGCAACTCGCAGCTGTGCTTGAGTTGTGCTGCTATTGCATCCTTTAGGCACCGGAAATGCCGCGACATTGCCTTCTGTGCAAGCGCAGTGTATGGGACTGCTGCACCAAAACCCATCACCAAGTCGAATGAATTCACAACCATTTGCATTTGCTCGCAGTAGTGGTTGTATCTTCGATCCACCTGCAGCCAATGCACTACACTTAAATCCTATATCTACATTATGAAAGAATCAATTGCATTGAATTAAACGTTAAGAAATGCTGTAGAAGTGTAATAGACAGGAAAGACACAGTAGGTGGGCCATTATCTAATATCGAAATGCTTAAGATAGTAACTTTAACTGCAGCCAACGTACGTAACACTTCAAAGCCTTAGAGTCACTGTATTGCAGCATGCAATCCAGAGAAGGTGGTTGTTATATTCATCTAGAAATAACACCTTCGAACTGGTATGATTAAATAATTTTTGAGAATGAATCGCCTGAGTAGAAGCCTGGCGCAGTGACAAGATGGTTAACAGGAGCAATAAAGAACATCCTTGTGCTTCTTCTCTTTTACCGATAAATTATTTAATATGATGAGTCGAGATGAAAAGAAAGCAATCATACTTTTACAGGTCAACTTCAATATACTAAGATCAATTGCTTCTTCTGCAACATTACCATGATAGGCATGGCAGTTTTGTAGTAGCATTCCAACAACAACTAGCTAGTAGCTAGCCACCTTTCCATGCCAGACACTAGTTTTTGGAGTAATCTCATTGTGTGTCTCACCAAACCCAAAAATCTTTGCACCCAGATACCCTACCGGTCGAATCAGTGACAAATAAAATATGGAATTTATATATTGAAACTTAATCAAGCTCGACCAACTCGGTCTAGAACCCTATTTCACCAGCCGGCATTTTTTTATTCTACGATTAAATTACGTACTATTCAAAATCTTGCCGGAATTTAGCTATTGTCCCCATTGGGTTTCAAAGATAATGGAGGAAAGCAAATGATTGGTACTTAACTCAAGAAGAGATAGAAATATGTTTAAGAGAGAGAAATTTACATGCCTCGTCAAGCATGGACAAAAGTTTGACCTTCCTTCTCTGGTGCTCAATTCTATCGGCAGCTGACAAGGGAGGAAGATCCTTGGAGGAAGAGGAAGAACCGCCACCGCCACCGCCACCGCCACCGCCACCGCTACCACTTAGATTGGAATTAGGGTTTGTGTTAGAGCTTAATTGCCTCCCAAACTTGTTCTTGCTCTTGAAGTGACCCCTACCGACGCTACAAAACTCTTCCAGCAGCTCTTGTGCAGCCTTTGCATACTTGGAATTCCTCAAGACATTGACCACTCCTAGTGAAGAAGATGAACCGAAACCGAGATGGACCTGGTGGTGGTTCGGGTTCTGACCCATTACTCCGCCTTGCAAATGCAAATTCTTGTAAGGATATTGCTGAGAACCAGAACTAGGTCCTCCTCCACCACCTTGATTGAAAAACAACATTGCACCATGATCACCCATTCTCAGTTCCTCCTCGGCTTTGGCCGCTTCCAAGTGTTGTAGCGACGAAGATAATGACAACGAAAGGCCTTGTCCTTCGACCACTTGACCAGTAGTTCCACCTCCTTCATGGCTACCAGGAACCCAAGAAAATTGGGAAGGACCGAAATCTGCAGATGTAGAGGATGTTGTTGGGTTGTGGTAGCCTTGAAGGTTGGAAGTAGAGGAAGATGTGGGGTTTGGAAGCAACATGTGAAGTGTAGAAGATGCTGGTGGAGATGGTGAAGGTGACCTTGCAGATTGCTGTTGCTGTTGTTGTTGAGGGTTCATAAGAAAAAGCTGCATGGCAGCTGCTGCTGAGTCAGCATTAATGGTTGAGGAAATCTGCTGCTGGTGATGATGAGCTATGGCAGTATTGTCACGGTCATGGCTCTGGTTCATCTTTGAGTGATCATGACCATCCAATAACACCATCCCTCCTTGTCTGTTTCCATACCAGTCGACGTTGCTCATCCCACCGGTGGCAGCCGGAAGCTGCCGCTGCGCGTGTTGGTTCCGGTAATTCATCTGGCTCTCCAATAATTCTGTGGCCGTGGCGGCACCGGATGGAAAATTGAACATCTCTGACAACATCCCTGCCGTTTCGTACACCGGTAGCCCGCCCGACTCCACTTCTATTCCCACGAGGGGCGGCGGCGGCTGGGGCTCAAACCCTTGCACTATTCTAAGTTTGTTTCTCCGGATCTGCTGTGCTATATGTTGCTGGTGATGATCATGCTGTTGCTCTTGTTGTGATCTCTCGAACCCATTTGAGAAACTAAAAATACTACCCGCTTGGTGATGGTAATCTTGGGACATAGAATTTGCAGAATTCTGAACCTTTGAATGAGATATAACAGATGGAAGTGGAGATGTTGCTATTCCCATATTATTGTCTTCTTCTTCATCATCATCATATCACGCACCCACCTCCTTCTGTCGTCTCCTGAAATCCGCTACCAGCTGAAGAAAAAATAAAATCTAGCCATAGATCCGTCGCACGCAAGCAAAACAAAGAACACCCATTATAAGAAACTCAGAAAAATAGAATAAGCACAGTAAGACAAAAGAAGATAGAAAAGAGAAAAATAAGAGAAGGCATGAAATGGGTTTTGTTTTCTGCTTTTTAGGTGATTTTTGGAAAAAACAATTTCAGCTTTAATCATGTAGGCATGTACCTCTTGGAGTTGCAGCAGCTGGTGGGATTGGAACCCTTTTGAATTCTCTATGTGTAATATGTCTGTGTCGTCTGTAGTATCTGAGGCTGTCGTCTCCCTCTCTCTCTCTCTCTCTCTTTCTCTACTTTTCTCTCTCTTTGCAGTGAGTGTTTTCTCTGCAATCGCCTTCTGGAAAGAGAGATGTACAAGAAACGATGTATAAAAAATGGAATCTTGGACACTGGTGTACATATATGTGTGTGTGTGTCTCTCTCTCTATATCTCTCTATCCCAGAACAAGAGACCCCAACAGAGAGAGAGAGGAGAACAAGTCGCTGTTCTTCTACACCTCCTCCTTTACTCAACAATATTCTATTTTCACCCTCTTATTATTGTAGTTTCTTCTTCAATTTGACAAACAGATTTTTATACGTGAAAGGACGAAGACAAAAGACCTGAATTATTATGGCACTCGTCTCAAATGACAAAAGTAGCCTCGTCTGGAACCCCAAAAGGAGTTGAGAGAGAGAGAGAGAGTGTACCACAAAGCCAATGTCTGTACTACACTTTGCTTTAATCAGGCTTTAGGGGTTAATCGATCCGGCGGTGAGTCAAAATGACCAAGATGCCATCTGAAAATGTCGGCTGTAATTGTCATTTGTTGTGGGCCTATTAAAAGGTCGTCAGTACGAAGTCATCTTAGCCAGTGAACTGACCCCACGGCGTCCTCCCCTCGAACGACGGTAATACCCTTGCCCCCTTGCTTTATTTTTGTCTTTTTTACGAATTTATAAAATACATTTTGATTTTTTACAACTTATAAAATAGATTTGGTTCTAAGCTTATTGTTGTCATTTTATAGCTTAGACTTATCAAAGGATATGTATTTAATTTATGGCTATCTTTTTTAAGTCCAATTCAATGTTTAAATTGGTACCAAAATTTAACCTGATTCTCTCGACCTAATCACCTCAGAATCAAGCAAGCGTGAATCCAATACAAAACCGCGGGGGGGGGGGGGGGGGGGGTGGCATCTTGGCCTTCCCCCTTTGGGAGTGTCTAGATAGGGTCAAGCCCCTTCTTGTGAGGATTTGCTGTTTGTTTTGTTAGTACGACATGTATACTCAAAATTATGTCGATCTAGAACCCGTTGTTGCGATGCACTGGGATGGACTTTGGTGATGGTGTAATATCAGTGGTCAAGGGTTTGTCCTAGCTTGGTTTGGTTACTAAATGACTCTAGAAGGGCTTAGATCCTGTAGTGGATGTTGTTTATTTCGAGATTAGAAGTTATTTACAGTTTGGTTTGCTCTTAGCTTAGGTCACAATTATCACTCGATCGGTGGTCACTTGTGACTTGACTATGGCTCAATGAGTCATGTCAATGAACTAGGTAATTGGCCTATTTTGTGGGATTTTCTAAACGTGATTAGGATATAACCACACTTGGAAGTGATTTCTTGATTCGAGTTCTGCCATTTGTTGGAAGTTTGTCATCACGGTATAGTGCTTGGAATAACTCTCTTTGAATCAAAAGTATGTAGGTAGACCGGTAGCGTGACACTTAGGGCAACTAATTAATCTGGCAACGTTGCTTGTAGCGTCAACGCTTCAAGTTCTCCGGTTATATATGTTGACGACATGGGTGTTAAAAAAAATTCAATTGATTATTTGATGTGCAGTGTGTTGATTTTTGTCAATTACGGTTGTCAAGCTTATGATGATGTTTTGTTGGCCTTAGATGCCCCAGAGTACATCATATGTGTCGTTAGGAAGCCTTGGCCAAAAATTCCACAGCTATTGCATAACGAGGAAGATCAAGTTGGGTAAGGGGTATTCTTGAACATTGAAGATGATATTTTTAGGGCTCTTTTCAAAGTTGTAAAAGAGCCTCATCACGTTTGCAGGATTCAATTGAAAAAATATATATATGAATTCAATCGACCAAAAAATTAAGATTGAGGTTTAGATAAAATATACATGCAAATTCTAGGATTAATTTGGCATTTGATACATTGGTTGCTTCTCACATATTTATTGTTAGAGTTTAAAATTAGTCTTTCACAAACTATATTGAAATTAAATGCACATAGTAATAATTCCCTTAATCATCACCCCCAGCTATCTCTAATTTATATAAATTAATTAAAGAACTTGAAACAAAAACACAAACCTCAATTGGGGGAGACAAGAACATGCCACCGCAGTTGCGTGGGTTATTTTGGCCATCCCAATAGCTTTTGAACATTTGTGGAACAACCAAACATAGGTAGCCAGATACAAGGACAAGGCTAATAAGGAAGCCCCAGAGATGCTTTCACTAAGGGAAAGCCCAGAAGCAAAACCTGCAGGAATTACATTAGACAGGTAGGTTTTTGTAGCAGGAGGTGGGGTGTGAGGTCTGAAAACCACACATAAGTGATTTACGGTTTGGCGATGCCGAGATAAATAGGAACATACCCAACGTTGAAACATGAACTAATCAAAGAAAACGGTCCTCCTTTCACTGATTTCCCTTTCCATACTTTTGTTTTTGGCCTTATTGTACGTTTCCCATGTTCACCCTCACTTTGTTCACCTCTGAATGTCTTCTTTTAATTTTGTGTATTTTGTTTCGCTTATTTAATTTGTGTTGGTTTCTTGTTTTGTGGTTTACTTTGGTTACCAAAAAATTACTTAGGTGTTAGAGGCACCCTCCTATGACATAGTAAGAGACTTGGGGGTGTGTTTGATAGTGTAGATAAGCACTTAACATTGAAATTTTTTGATAATTTTTAATTAACTGTGCATGATAATTTTTACTTACTATCATTTGTAAGATAAATTTTTGCTAAAATATAGAGTAAAATTTTTAGCCAAAGGCCCGGAGACTTACTTATCAATTAACTTGTGAGGGAAAATTAATAAAAAAATTCAGAGGAATTCTGAGCGACAAAAAGATAAAAATATAAGCAATCAACACAGCCACCAATACCACGTCGTCCACCACACCTCCACGATCAATACCACTCCACCGCCGAAGCTACCTCCACCAAGCTGTTGCGCCACCACCCTTCGCAACTAATTGCCACATTCACCACTACCTCGTCACCACTACAAGAAAAAAGGCTTTCAGTGACGAGGAAATCCGTCGCTAAAAGCCTAAAATCCGTCGCCAAAAAAATTAGCGACGGATTCACCATCGCTAAATGTCCCTCGTATAAAAGCCCGTCACTAATAGTTTAGCGACGGAATTTTTGAAATCCGTCGCTAAATATGTAATTATTTGCGACGGATTTATTTTTAATTCGCGACGGAATATTTGTCGCAAATTATATTTTTAGTATTTTAATTAATTTTCTTTTTGTCAAATTACAGACGGAATAATGTTTTAGAGACGGAATATTCCGTCGCTAAAAAGCTTATTTAGCGACAGAATATTCTGTCATTAATTAAGCTTTTGTATGAATACTTTTAGCGACGACATTAATCCGTTACCAAAAGTCAAATTTTTTTTGAAATTTTTTTTTATTTTTCAATTACCCCAGACCTGTAATACAATTTTCATTTCTCAACAACAACGCGCAATAATCAATACACAAAGAAATATATATAATCAATCATAAAAATATTTATTATAAAAAAGACTCATTATGTACAAGCCGGGAACCGGATACAGCCGGTTAGGGGTGGGGAGAAGAGTACAAGCCAGGCGCGGGGGGGGGGGGGAGCTAGAAATGGGCAAGAGAAGGGGCTCATCAGGGGTTGCCGAGTCCCGAATCTGGATCCTGCTGATCCGGGGCCGGCTCGGCATTTCCAGCAGCGCCCTACTCCCTGATCATCCTCAGCACCACTATAGCAATGCGTTGGATCTCCTCATCGTCCAACTGACGCTGAGGAGCTGGTGTCTGTGGAGGGGCAGCAGGGGGTGAGGACGCTCTTATCACGACACGAGTAGTCGTGCTAGGCAGGCCGCGTATGCGGCCTTTCGGTCGATTCACGACCTCCGGCGTATCCAGCCATCGCCTCAACCCCCTAGTACTCGCAGCCGTACTAGTGGACACTGATAGCTGTCCAGACTGCTGCTCGGACCCCCTTAGCTGTTCATATGAGGCCTGCAAAAGCAGTGGTTTAATGATATGTTAGGGCATTAATTAACGAAACGGACATTGAGTCTTAATTCATCTAGGATTTCAAAAAGGCGGGGTTCTAAGAGTCTTGGTTCATCTGCACAGGTTGGTCTTTTTTGTATCTTTTACATCTGTATAGCACCGGTATACCCATAAACTTAGGTTTGTAGGTACTTAGTTACAATTTTTTTCATGTATTGTTTGCAAATTTTTGCTGGTGCTTTCCCTGAGGCTTATGAACCTCCAAATGGCTTCTATTTTGAAGTTAATGACGATTCACCCATTGTCCAGGTAACTACTTGAGGAAAGCAACAAAATGTTGAGGGGCTCGATTTTTTTCCTAAACATCACTCATGAAACCAAATGAATGACAACATTTGTTTTTGAACTGAAGGATGACATCAACCTATTTGACTACAATGTCCAAGACCGTGTTCAGGATTTTGTAGATACTGCTTTAGCACAGGTCAGCTGAGTGTACTTGCTCACTTTTCTCAAGCCTTAGAAAACGCATGAGTAATAGTAAGGGTGGTGTCTATGCCATATGTATCATCTGCGATACATTTAGGGAAGTACTTTAGCTAGTTGTTAGTTCTTTATGAACCATTGTTCTAAGACAACAACCACAAATTTAGATCTATATGGAATGCAATGTAGGACTATGAATTGGAGTTTCAAGCAAAGAAATTGAACAAACATCTATCTGCAAGAATAAACATCTATTTGCAAGAACAAAGTCTGCAAGAATAGGCCTTATGGAACATGTAAATGAGGTTTGGGGGTGTATGAGAGTAGTAACACTAAAGCACTCTTACCATCCAAAATATCACTAACCAATCAAACCATATCAAACAATCTCATTAACATACACCCCAATCAGAGATCCCCTTCTCGATTAACCATATCAAACAATCTCATTAACTATATCAAACAAAAAGCTTTGTAGGCTGATTAGCCAGTTTGAAACTTACCGAAGTTGGCAGGAGCTCAAAGATCTAGGCAGACTACGCTAGATCGATCTGGTCGTTGAAGACTGGCCGTGATGGCCGCTAGAGGTGGCGCGACGTCGAGGGGAAGATAGGGGTGTCGCTGGGGCTGGGTTGCCGTAGAGGGGGTCACCCGAGGTGGGTTGCCGTAGAGGGGGTCGCCGGGGCTGGGTTGCCGTGGAGGGGGTCGCCGGAGGTGGGTTGCCATAGAGGGGGTCGCCAGGTGAGAACGCCGGTGGGTGAGAGAGAGAAAGAGAAACGGGAGAAAGAAAGCAGATCTCGGAATTAAGGACAGACCTATAGCTACGGCATTATTCCGTCTCTAAATTTTTTTTTAAAATCATCAAAAATTATAAACTTTCTAAAACTATTTAGCGACGGTTTTTCCGTCGTTAAAAGTCCGTTGGTAAAATTCTGTTGGCAAATTATTTTACCGATGGAATGGTCCATCGGTAAACTTTTTTAATGACGGATTTATGCGGACGGTAAATACCGTCGCTGAATCAGGCTTTTAGCGACGGAATACCTTCCGTCGCTAAAAGTTCGTCGCTAAAGCCATCTTTTCTTGTGGTGCACCCCCATGCACCACCATGTTGCTGCCCCTTAACCATCACCATCATTGGCACGATCAAGCAGCCTCTAATGCCATCGCTCTTCCACCACCACCCCCAACTTGCTACGACCACCGCATTGCCACCACCTCCACTACCAAGTCGCCATAACTACTACCCACTTGCTGCCACACCACCACCATTATGCAACTAGCTGCAATAACTTTGGTAACAAAAGAATGATTTTGTAAATTCCAATAATTTACATACACATAACCTTTTCATCAAATTGCTGAACTTAGTTTTTTGTGCTAGGAACACTCAGCAGCTTAATTAGAATCCTCAATGCAACTTGCAAATTTAGCACTTAAGTTTCAGTTTTATCAATCAATCTTTAATTTCTAGCTTAACCTCAAAGTCAGACTCTATATTTGGAGAGTCCCAAAGTAAACGATATTTTTAAAACTAGGGCAAAAGAGGCAATATCCTGATTATCCTAAAATTCAAAAGACTCAAATACCATGTTCTTTATACAAAGCAAAACTTTTTCGTAGAGTCAAACGTAATATATGACTCAATAAGCCAATTGTATGCCAAAGTCCGCATTAATTATGACTCGAATCACTAATATTTTTCATATGCAGTCAACAGAATCTATATCTGTTACTAAAGTTAAAATTTGTTGTTGAATATACATGGTAGACTATGTAAATAACCAAAAAAGTTATGTAAATTGGATCACTCTTTTGAATAGTGTATCTATCTTGCTGATATTAATTGCAATCAAAGTATTTCCCCATTAATTAAGAGTAGAAGAGGAAATGGAGTGATTTGGTTGCAACTGGATTGAGGGGGAGGAGAAGAAACTTTCCAACTGCAAACCAGACTGATTGTTGACAGCCCAACCATCGCCCACCTGTCGTCTTTTGGGCGATGTCACGTGAATCTCACCCTCCCTCCCCTCACACGCTTGGCTGGACCACTCCATCATTGAAGGTACGTACCAATATCTTATCTGCACCTCACGTGCTAAAGTTCGCTCCACACGTCCCCCCCCCCCCCCCCCTCCTGTTTTTTCTAGAAATTTTGTCCATCAGTTATGTTCATTGGTAAATCATAAAGGAGCTTGTACCTTAACTCCACCTGCACCGCTTGTCTTCGTATAATTATAATTCCTTCCTTTGTAAATTATTTAATTATGTTTGACTTGTACGTTTATTTAAGACTAGTAGAATGCACGTGCGATACACGTAAATACTCACATGTCACAAATTAAGATTATAGTATATAAAAGTCATAACCCCATGTATTAAATAGACTAAGACAATCAATTTTTCGTTGTTCAAGTATATGTATTAAATATATTGAAGTTAGAAGTGCAGGTTGAAATTGAGTTGTATATTCATAAAGATTACTCAAAAAACACTATGAATCCGTATAAAGAATGTTAATAGTCTCTCAATGACCTTCATCTCGTACAACTTCTAGAGAACGTAAAAAGGTGTATGCCGATTCAAATGCCAATGATGGCCCATCTCCTATCGTGGCCTATACTATAAGGTTTAAAGTTTATCAATCAACAAATTCATATTTATGTCTATGCTAGCATCTATATTGCCGCGGTTTTCCGAATTTGACTTTCAACCATTTTTAACTTTTTTATATTTATATTTTTTTATAGTCCAGCCTGATGAACACAGTAGTAGTTGTAAATATGTCACAATCGTTCTTAGTCATCTTATTTTATAAAATATTTTTCGTTTCTAATTTGAGAAAGATGTTAATTATAAGCTTAATATTTAACGTATTTACTCTTTAACAATCACTGCAATGAAAGTTTAGTAACTTCTAAAGCACAAAACATAAAAAAATTCCTATCTATTGCAAATACAGGACAACTTTCGATAATTAATGTTGTTATTAAGAATTTTCTTGTCAAACGAAAAAGGATATGTTATGCGTTGTATAGTAAACAACAACCATACTGTTAATCGCTTCCAATTTTTACTGGCGAGTAAAGAATCCTTTACTCCCTTGCTTCCAATTATTACTGGCAAGTGAAGAATCCTTTAGTCCCTTACTAATATGGTGGTAAATGTAATTTTGGCTATAGAAAGATGCAATACCAAAAGATAAAATAAATAAATAAATAAGGAATGACTCGTACTATTGAAATCAATTTAATTCTTTCTCTTCTTTTTTTGGAAACATTAAAAGTGGTACAAAGAGGAATTTTAATTATTTTTAAGTTAATTTAAGAATGCAAACACATGCAACCATCAATTTATGTAGTATTCAATTAGAAATTATCTAAGCGCGTCGTAGCATACATAAACTGGTTCTTTATCGTGAGAGAAACCGTTATAATCTAGTGGTCATTTTAAAAAAAATTATTTCTTCTACTTATGCCATAAGAAGTTATCATCACCAAGGTCTTGCTTATCCTAATCTAAATAAAGCATCAAGTTCTAGATTACAATGAACATATTTCCTTTTTATTAATGACAAGTTTTATGAGAATGAGAGAGACATCCATGTATTAATCGTAGCATTTATGAATAATGAAAAAATGAATTTGTTAGAAGAGTCTAGATTCTAAGCATCTTAATTTTGTTTTGATTTTTGAATTGCAAGAAAGTGATTTTTAAATATAAAAAGGGTATTGTGGTCTAAAAAATGATTTTCAGGGATCCACACTTTTAGAAGTAGTATAGATAACAATCATAATTTATGAGTTTATAGCCTATCTGAAAGAGAAAGGGGAGCGAGAAGGAAAAGAGAGAAAATAGGTTGGTGGAGGAATAAATGCACACACAGAAAGAGAGAGAAAAATAAAAAAAAGTTTAAAAAGAATAAAAATGAAGAAATACCTACAAAATCTTTATAAATTTAGAAAATAGTCATTTTTAATGGACAAGTCAAAAAATATATATGATTAATTTTTTATGAGATGGAAGGAAAACTAGTTATTGAAGTATACCTCAAATCTGAAAGACTATGGAGTAAAATTTTACAAACTTTTTAAAGGATGAAAAATTAAGAATGTAGAAGTATATAAAATGATACTTTTTAAATGCAAACATTAATCAAATCACATTTAAGCCCTGTTTGTTTAACAGAAAATGCTTCACGGAAAATGCAATCTGGAAAATATTTTTCCGGAGTATGTTTTCCGAAAATAGCAGTTCCTGAAAACATTTTCAGGGGGTGTCATTCAATGATACAAATATCTATAACAAAAAAAGATATATTTTTTTACTATTTTCGCTGTTTGGGCATATCTGTGTGTTTGTGTTTAGGGGTGTGTATGTGTGTGGGTGTAGATGGATGGGTGGGGGTGGGGGTGTGTGTGAGAGAGAAGTGAGTGTGTGTGTGTGTGTGTGTGTGTGTGTGTGTGAGAGAGAGAGTGTGTGGGTGGGTGGGTGGGTGGGTGGGTGTGTGTGTAGATGTGCTCACTGGTCCGGAACATGACTTACCGAATTTTAAACGGTAAGTGATTTTTTGACATTTTGTTCTTCAAAATAAGTTGATTGAAAATCATTTTTTTGTTGAAAAATCTTATGCATGCATCAAACACCGGAAAACGATTTCTATGCACCAAACACCAGAAAATGTGAAAAATCTTTTCCGAAAAATGATTTCCGTGAAACAAACAGGGCCTTGAATTCCACAGCAGTTACTTGATGGGATCAACATTGGTGTGCAATTAATAATGGTTCGAGGAGAGAAAAGAGGGAGAAAGTTATTCTGCAAGTGGTAAAAGAGATGTAGAGGATCAATGAGTTATACATGAATTAGTAAAAAGCATAATAACATTGTTTGGCAAGGTCATATTTGGTCCCCTTTTTTGATAGTGCAATTTAATTTGCATTTTGTTTATTAGTACACTTGGTGGTGGGTACACCTTGATATGTCTCTCCACGTGGATTGTTGCACGTAAAGAGGGGCTAAATAAAGCATGTAGATTTTAGTTCATATTCAAAACTTTTAATTCACCATTGCTAAAAATTTTCAGGAATCGGGAGAATGATTTCAAGAAATTAAAAAGCATAAATAAGAAGTTCAAAAAGGTTTCACCAAAAAAGGTTTCACCAAAAGAGTACTTTCTCTTAATAATAGTATATATTATATTGTTATTAACAAAATAAAGTCTAAGCAATGAATAGTGGGGTGTGATTTATAATTTTTTTTTTTCAGTTTTGAAACCTTGCATTGAGTTCGGAGTGAAACGAGTTAATGTGCTCTCTGTGTCCTTAAAGACAAAGCCTTGATAATGTTAAAGGTCCAACTAAAAACTTTTAGAATGCTGAGAGCATTAAATTTCGAAATAGTATCAAAGTGCTAGTCTCTCTCTCTCTCTCTCTCTCTCTCTCTGCAATTTGGGGTGAGACAGCACAAAAGTCCTGGTTTCAAGTTATTCGTCTTACTTTTTCCAAAAATTAAATAAATAAACAATCAATCTATATGCACTTGACTTTTGTTAAAGTCATGGGCAGTTGACGAAGCCCTTGGAAAAAGCATAAACGTAAAAGAAAAAAAAATGATGGCTCCAACGTTAGAGTTGTCAAAGGGCCGGGCTTGGGCCGGCCCAGCCCAAGCCCATCGGGCCTGCTGTGGGGCCGGGCCGGGGCCGGGCCAGTGGGGCTGCCAACCGGGCCGGGCCGGGCCTGCCGAAGGCAAACCTAGGCCCAGTCCAGGCCCTGGCCCTAGGCCCAATATCTAGGGCCGGGCCCGGGCCCTTTTTTTTTTTTTTTTTTCTTGTTATTCAATTTTAAATTTCATCTCTAGGCAATATTCACAATTTAACGAACCTAATCTTTATCCTTTTATTTCATTATAAGTAATATACATATATATGTATGTATGTATATACATATTTATTTGTTAGCCATTATATTTTTTATTATATGTTAAACATTTTCATACTCTTCTCGGTGAGCTTTATTAATAAAATCTTAACACATAACAATTTATATAGAAAAATAATAAATGTGTTCATAGGCCCTCCTCCTTTTATCCGGGCTTGGGACCGGCTGCTTGTAAACAAACAGGCGAAGTTACCTATTTTTTTATATATACGAAAAAATATATATCTTGCTTGTAAAAATTTATTTTATATATATGGAAAAAAAGTAAATTTTGTGAAAAAATTTATTCTTAAAACTCTAACAATCAAAATAATAATGCATGTCTATCCAAAATATCAGCAATCAAAGATCACAAAAGACCAAAATACCCCTACAAACTATCCGTTTATAGTTGTTGGGGAGGGTAAGAGTGTAAAGGAGTTGAAAAATATAGGTTAGACTAAAATACTCCCCAAACTAGCCGTTATATTGCTGTTGGGGTGGTAAAAGTGGAATTTTGGAAAAGGGGTGGAAGAAAGGGGGGAAAAGCAAAAAATTCAAACAAGTGGTGGGGCCAAAACCGGGCCAGACCCGGGCCGCAGACCGGGCCAGAACCGGGCCGACTTCGGGCCGGGCCAAACCCGGGCCGGGCCGGGCTTTTTCGCAGAATCTGAAGGCCTGGTCCAGGCCCAGGCCCCAAGCCCGCTTGTGCTGGGCCGCTACTGTTCATGGACGGGGCCGGGCCAGCCCGGGCCAGAATCGGGCCGGGTCGGGCCAGCCCACGGGCCGCCCAGCCCGTTTGACAACTCTATCCAACGTCACCTAAATTTTGCTCAATCTCAACCTAAAGTTTGAATTTTTGAAACTAGAATATGTAGGAAAATATTATTTCACAAAACACGATTAAATGTAGTCTCTAATTTGTTACGTGAAGTTCATCATCTTAACACAAAGAATAAGTGGTATTTTATTGAAAAGTATTGCAACATAAGAAGGGCTCAAATTAACCAAATTACATGTACATGAAAATTGATGATTAAGACAGTACACACACATGGATCATGAAAAACCTCTTTGAGTGAGAGGGAAATAGCGATCACCCTTCTCTTCCAAACTTCTCACCTTCAGAGCTCTGTTTTCGTCACCACCATCGATTTTCCCAGCAGGTTGTGACGTGGTAGCTTAGATCTTTGTTCCTTAGGGTTTATTAGGGTTCTCGGTGGCTGCGGCGCGATGATGGCTTTCGAGCTTGTGATGGATTGCACTTTGTTGATGTCTTGTTTACCGGCACTGGTGATTGGTTAGAAGTCGTGTCAGGTTTTAACTGTTGGGTTCCTTGGGTGCTCCTCGGATAGGTTGTGGTGACTGTAGGTTGGGGTGGCCGTAGGTCTTCTGATGTTGATTTTCAATGTTCTCAGTCGGGGTTTGGGTGCAGAGCTTTTTTGGTTTGAGAGGGTTGGTGAGTCTAGGTTAGGGTTTTTTCTTCTAGGGTTTTTCTTTTCTCCCTTCCCCTAGCCTTAGAAAGGTTAGTTGGTGAAATTAGAGGTGGAGCTGAGTTTGTGCCTTTGGTAGTTATTAATTTAGATTATTTTTTGGCCGAGGTTGCGACATCGATGGTTGAAGCAGACGGTCGATGGTGACCTGAAGATTTTGGGCTTCCTTAGGTTAGTTACCATGAAGATGGGTCTCAGACAGGGCTACCTCTAGGTTTTCGACTGGTTCTTCAGTTGGAATTAGGTAGATCGGGGCTCGGTAGTGGCGAGATGGCCGAAGAAGGCGGGGATTTCTGCGCCAGAGTTAGTGCACGACGATCGAAGTGATGACATAATGCTGAGATATGTGTCAGTTTGTTAGGGTGGTGGCTGGCAGTGTGGTGTTTTTTTTTATTTGTTGGTTTTTGTTGGTATTATCCTCTTTAGTATTATCCTGTTTTAGTTATCTAGCCCTAGTTAGCTAGTAGTTAGCTAATTACTTCTTTAGTTAGTTAAATCTTTTTTTTAGGTTTTGATTAGTGATTATTTTAAAAAATATATACTAGATATATCATATATGTTGTAGTTTACTAGTTACTGTAGTTTGTTTTACTTTGTCGCTTTATGGTTATTCCTATCGGATGAAGTTGTCATCCATAAGTCTTTTGCTTGCCTGTTTTGGCATATTTTGTAACTCTCTCAGTTATTTTCGTGTGTGTGTGTGTGTATATATATATATATATATAGGACCGTGATCCATTGCTAGCGCTAGCAGCGCTAGCACCGTCCGCTATATAATGTAGCGGACGGCCAATTATCGTCCGCTACATTATGTAGCGGACGGCCAAACAGCGCTAGCAACAGTGCTAGCGCTAGCAATGGATCACGATCCATATATATAAAAGTCGAAACTGAGAGAATGTTGTTTAAGTCATTGCTTACTTGGACACTCTCTTAATTTGTCATATGATCTTTCATATTTTGAAATTTTAAAATATTTTAAATTTGCTTACATTTTGTAACCATTGATTTGGATTCATTCTCTCTCTTATTTGAATTCCTTCTTTTCATTTAAAATTCAATCAATTATATAGATTTTACATTTTTATCTCTTCTATGTCAACAAACCAACTCAAAAAATTTATTTATATCTTTACAATTCCATTAATTCTTAGATTTTGACAAAAGTAATTCTCTATATATTCCTTTTCAATCTTAAATCTTTTTTATTGTTTATGAAAACACAATATTCTCCATCAATTTTTCACTTAAACTTTCCTAATCTCCTTCCTTTTATTTTATTGCAAGTTTTATACGGAGTATATAGTTTACGCTCCCTTTTTTTTCAAACATTTATTATGTACTGTTACTTTTTTCTTAGTGGTCTTCAGTAATACAACTTCAACACGCGGATTATTATTATTATTATTATTAATATTATCACTGCAATTGCTATTAGTTACGAGAGATTATGTCTATTATTTCATGCACTATTATTCATCTTCATTTGTCATTAAAAATGAATAATTATTGCTCAAGTTCATGTCTAACAATAAAAATGGTAGGAGAACTCCTTTGAAAAGGTAAAAATTAAGTTTTGATTATATTATTGTCACTATCAATTTTGTAATTGTTATTATGCATACAAATATAAGATCTCTCAATGAATATTTTGATAATTATTGTTTCTGTACGCAACGCACGAGATTAAAATTAATAAATTTTTAACTCTTTCAATGAAAAGGGATCGGAGAAAGTTCTTCGGACTAGAGTTAAAGCAAATTTTCCTTTTCCATGGCTTAATATCAGGGTGGACCACTCTGATGAGAATGTTATACATTTTGCATGGTTTGATGACAGCCATTAAGGTCCTAGTCACTTATCAATTATCATAGAATCATCATCATTCAATTTTTCTCAAGTGGCCCTAAGCCTAGAATATGTCAATCCATATTTATGTTTGTGTATCTAGAAGGGTGTATCTTGAGAGTTTATGTCCATTCATACTTATGTTTCTACGTTTGTTTGTTTGTTTGTTTGTTTGTTTATTTATTTATTTATTTTTTTGGTAATGTGTAACTTGACTGTTTTGTCGCCTTCTCTGTATGTATATATTTTTACTATATGATGATAAAAAGGGAGGGTGTGTTACAAAACAAAAATCATGAAGACATTTATTGTAAACCTTTAACTTATTTCCATTGACACAGTCAAGAGAAAAATACTATGGTTTCATGTCGTTTAAGCATTCAATTTAATATACACCTACGACACTTATGCATAGAATACCATACAAGATTGACTTTCTAGATCTTGGTATGAATCCGTCATGATCAGAATGGTGTCTAACATTGCCTAAATTTTGACTTTCAAAGGAATGAATTGTAAGTATGGATGGTTATAACTTTATTATTCATGTGGCAGGCTCAATCATCAATTACTAATGGTTGTTGTGCACGCATATGAAGATGCGAGATACCACCCTGGTGACCCCTTAACATTCTTCCATAAAATAGGTGGCCATCGCAGGATAGTAATTGGGCCTGTGAGTTCGAGACACCTTTGATACAGGGCAAAAAGGAAAAATTGCAAAAAAATTTCTCTTTGTTTTTCCGTCAAGAGCTAATACAAAGAAATTGCAACAACAAAACCCAGATAAACCCTTCGCAAAGGGTGCAACAACCAATTTATAAGCGTGAAAGCAACAATGACCGTGATGATGCCTTAAAACCCTAAATCATACCAAGATTATACACATCCTACAAAGCAAACTTCGTGGCTATCAAAAGAGTAAACAGAAGAAGCACACCAATTCACCAAAAGCACCGCAGTGACATAATCTTCATTTTCAAACTACATCCCAAATTTTACCAAAGGACATCAATAACTGAACTATCCATTCTCCGATTGATAGAGGCAATCATAAAGAGACCACAAACCATATTTACAATCATCACTGATTAGATGTGAAAACATCATCCGGTTAAATGTTGAAACCCTCGAGCACTTGTGAAGGTAAACAATCATCACTGATTAGATGTGAAACTAAACATCATGCAGCAAGTGTTTAAACCCTCGAGTACTTGTGAATTAAACACTAGTTTGTTTTTTGGAGGTGATTTAAACACCTTGCTTTTCTTGCCAAACTCTAACGCGCATATTTCAAGCGTGTTTAGAGCAACAGCGACCATTTTAAAAGTAATCGCAAACACCTTTTAAGGTATTTAGGCATACGATACATGCACATCCTAACATCCAAAACTTAATATTGCATATGTTTGTGTATCTTGTATATTATGCCATAGATATGGTGGAAGCTAAGAGATAAGATAAACCATCACCTTTAAGCTCAAGACTTTATCATTTGTGCTCCGGCCACATGTTTATTTTGCGACGATTACCAACTCTTTAGTAACATTTTTAAGACTTTAATCAACGACAAAAGTAAGGTTCAAAGTGAAGCACGACTATACACATTTGCAGGAATAGTGAGTGAATTAAATAGGAAGCTTCGTTGGAATTTCCAAAAAAATTACTTTTTGCACCCTTATCTATATCAGTCCAGCTCCATTTGGCAAAAACTGCAACTAACCTTGCTATAGAGTTTTTTTTCTTAATGATCAAGGAGGTTAGTCATGCTATATCATCCAAGAACATAAAAGCTAAAGGGCTTGGTTTGGTTGGTATCTACGTATGTGCACATGATTTTGTTATGTACCCAAAAAAAGAAAGAATAAATTAGAATTGTGCAGATGAAGAATGCTAGGAAGTCAATGACCAAGATGAAGTTGAGCACTTTAATTTAAACCGTTTCTAGTTCTTTTGCAGTGGATTATGTAGGATTAATTTTACGCTACACCCCATACTTAGGGGTCAGTTGCACTCAGTACCCCGTGATTCTAATTTTGGCACACAACACCAAAATTTTGAAAAAATTGGTATCCGGTGCCAATTGAGGTCAAGATGGACTTTGACTAAACGGGTGTTAGTTTTTTAAGGATAAATGTGTCTTTTGTCTTTTAAATCTATGTGTCATCCTAGTCGGCGCCACCTTATATACACACACACAGCCCTTTCTCCCTCTATCCCCCTCCCTCTCTCCCCTGCCCTCTCCTTCCCCTTCCAAAAAGTCCTATTTCTCCAAAATCCTTAGCAAACCTCCCACGACCTCCCTTCTGCCCCGGCCTACATTCACTGTGAAATCAACTCTTTCGGCACCAAAATTGCCTACGAAACAATGTTCCCCATTGCATCAACAGTTGGAGGAATAAGCACAATTGGGTATTGAGGCAACACAGCCAAAACTGACTTGCCAAACTCGCACGTACCGAAATACACTGCATGAAAACATTGGACCCACTATCTGGCAATGCCACCGGTGCCGGCGCTGACCAAGGCACGCTAAAACACATAGAGGGTCTTGAACAGGGGATGGGCTATGGGAGTGTCTTTTGTGGTCGGTTTGAGCCAGTTCTAAGAAGTGGGTTTCGTGACTTTTGGATTTGGGGCGGTAGGGTGACCGTGGTTGAGGAGAATTTGAGATTAGTGGTGGGGTTGAGTTGGGGTTTATGGGCTTGCTCTGCTTTGTAGGTTTGGTGATGGTGGCTAGGGCTTGTGGAGCGGGTAGAGAGGAGGGTACTGAGGTGGGTGAAGCATTAAAGTCAGTGAGGCTATGGAGTGGTGGTGGTGGTCAGCGACTGGAAGGAGGAGGCAGAGGGGTGTGTAGATCGGAGTCGATCTCTATTTGGAGGTAGACTTGTCAACATTGAATTTGGTCTCTTGATTCCAGCCTCCAGGTCACTACTGGAGCACACAATTCAATCTAGTCACTAGGATTTACTGGGTAAAGAGACCAATTTGGCCTCAAAAAATTAAAAGACGTCCATCAACGGGTATTTTGACTGTCAATTGTACTAGATACCAACTTTTTCAAAATTTTGGTATTAAGTGCCAAAATTAAAATTATAAGGTGCTGCAGGATGCAATCGATCCTTAAGTATGCGGTGTAGCATAAAATTAATCAGATTATGTACTCTCTTTTATTGAACTGTCAAATTGAAAAGAACGGACAGAACATTAAGGATGGAATACACAATTATCAAAGAAGAAAAGAGTTGAAGGAATCATAAGTTGATAACAGTGAAAGGAATGTGGTAAAAGGTGTTCAGCTAGGGCTACGGTAGTACGAGGAAGCGTCAGTGCCCATTTCTACATGTCTCTTCTGCCTAAATGGAGCTATTGAAAAGGAAATGATGCAAAGCAAAAGCAACTGCAACACAAACATTTCTCTCTCTTCCTCTCACTCTCTCACACACACACACATACGCACACACAACACACGATCGACAAGCCTACTCCCACTCATAGCTCACAAGTCAAGTCAAGTCACAGATAAAACACACAGACAGACAGTGGAGGAACATCAAAGATAAACTACACCAGATGGTAACAGTGGAGTGAAACTGGGAATGGTACTTTTGCTTCAGTTCGTCCCTTTTGACATCAATCAAATGGTTCCTTTTCTTTTCTGGATTCTTCTCTTTTCTCTTCCAACGAACACCCCCATTAATTACTTGAACAAAGCTTGCGGTTCTTGCTGTGACCACAATCCCACTTTGAAGGCTTTTGAAATGAGGATTAATCTTTTACCCCCTAGCTTTTTGACGTACTCCATGGTGGATGATTTCACCAGTTACTTATTGCATAAACTTTCTGCAACTAATCAGTTGGAGCCAGCACAGCTTCCGTGCCTTTGCCTCAGCTAAACAAGACCAAGTTGCTGACCTAATATGCCTCATTTTCTTATTGGCGGCGGTCCAACCTTTTTTTTCATTATTTTGCACCATTGGTGGTAAATAGATAATGTCCTTCGATTAAGTATTGCAGCCTATTCTATTTGGTTGGGGAAGAAATGACAATTAGGAATTAACAATTACCCAATACCCTTCCAGGGTGTGAGGGACCTTAAAGATGACAGTGTCCAAGCCACATAAAAAATGTTAAACGACCAAGTCTTTGCATCGCCTGCTGTGGAGCCATTGTTTCTTAAAAAAGAAAAAAATGAAAAAGAATTAAACGCACAATTTAAAATAAGAATTAATATTACTGTGAGCACTAAAAAAAAGACATGCTCATATGGACTTGAAACCAAAACCTTAATTAGATACCAAGGTGCAATCAAAAGTCACTCGCTAGGAAAATCATGTTCACATTGTAGGTTTTCTTTTGCAAACTTGGTACACAAAGGGATCCATCTAAGGATCAAGATTTTCTGCTGTAAAGCAGAGGTGCTGTACAGTATTTAGCGACAAAAGATTGCCATTCAAAGTATTTTGTCGCTGTTACTAAAATTTATAGTGACAATTTTTTGTCGCTAAAAAATATTTAGCGACATTTTGTGAGTACAGTACATCTGCTGTACAGCAGCAGATCTTGCTCCATCTAGTTAATAGTTTCAAGTAATCTCAGACTTATTCAACAAGTATTAATTGGGGTGACATTGAATATATTATCTCGTGTTGGCTTGCTCAAGTGGACCTTTAAAATCTTAAGAAAAGTTGCTGTCATGATCAGCAGAAAAAGTGCACGGATTTTCCATCGATCTGATGCCAAATAACCACACAGCCTGATCAATCAGAGTCGATATATGACACAAAAGATGCTATTAACACTGTCACATGAAAAATCATGAACTATGGTACTTTGTGCATTAATCAATAAGTAGGGAGCGTCATCGACTCAGTGCTAGAGACTCTAAAAGAAAATTTTACTGTAGTGGTTATAGTTTTTTCTCATCATCTGACATTTTCTCCTTTCATTGAACGATGAAAGTACGTGTTTTGAACACAATTTTATTGTTAACCCACTCATGTCCTCCAATAAGTTGGCGAGTCCATGCCTCTGATGGTTTATCCTCAAAAAATAACACCAAAAAACTAGCAACTTAATAATTAGGTGATGAGAATACACATATCCTTCGTAGAATCCTACAAGTAGTATTCATATCCTAATCGATACTTGTTTGTACAAGAAATTATGTAGAAAACACTTTTTTAAAGGTACCTTTCACCTAATGATGTGAAACATTAACCAACCAGTTTTCAACAATATTGAAAGTGGGATCTCTTGATACTATATAGAAGATGTTCCAAGCAACCGGAAGCCTCGTCTATATTTTACATCATATTTAAGGCTCGTGACTTTTGTACCCCTACCAAACATTGTTTTTATAGACAGACACTGTGCTTTTTTATTGGTTGAGCTTCCTCCTCCATTGGTCCAAAAGGTAGGTTGAAATCCATCCATTTCGAGACGTAAATTATGATAAAATCATTACACTAATGTCAAAAGTAATCTATTTCAAAGGTGCCGTTCATGTCACACACGAGTGACTTGAGATTTCTTGTGTATTTTAATGGAGCAAGAAACACAAACTATACTTATAGTCCTTGTGGAGGGACAAGTTAACAGAGCATTATTTGGTAAACAATGTCGTCTCTCTCGTAGACCTGACTCCTTAGTATCACAAAGCTTGTCATATTTTATGTCAAATGAAAGACATGGGGGACAACCTCAATGCTCCTAAGCTACCTTTTCTGCTTTCATGGCCTGGTCACCCGTGGATCGGAAGGAAATTTTACTGCTTATTTTTGTCAGATTTTGATGCAACATGGAAGTCACTAAAATGTGCTTAATTTGTCTCTTTCTACCTCATGTTTTTCATTCTTTAATTTCTCTTGATTTTGGTTACGAGAAAAATATCAGCAAGAAACTAAACGATTCGTATTATTCAAACTAACATTGTGCACGCGTAACTCCGAAGATGCTCGATAAGAAAATCATTTTACTAGTAGAACACAATTAAACAATTTCAGTTAGGAATAGCAGTCACTACGCTTTAAAATAAACTAATTAGATTTATGAGGGAGGGAGGGAGATAACAAGGCAGCAGCCGTACCCATGTCCTTCTCATTTAGGGTCACTTTCCTCTCTGATGATTACATTAACTAAGGAACCAACATTCTCATGGTATGGCTCCACGGTCCACACTTTTCAATGTCATTTCTCCTCCTTTTTTTAACTTTTCTCTTTAATTTTCACCTATTCATCTCTGCGCCAATTAATTATAGAAGACAAAAACAATAGTTTAAACAGAAAAAAAAAAACCTCCACAAAAACAAAAGGACAACAACTAAAGAAGGAAAAGAGGAAAAGGGCGAAAAAGCAGTAAAACAAAAGGTGGGCAACGAGTCTGGAGGGTGTAGCCTTGTATATCCCTTTAAGGTATGGCCCCCCATTGACGACAGCGACATGAAATAATTGAAACCCCAAGCACTTCACAAACAAAATAGTGGGGAGCGTGCCAAATTTTTGTATACTAATATTATTATACTAATACTATACTAATAATAAGAGGGTGGTCCTTGAGGAAAAATTGGTGAG
This sequence comes from Escallonia herrerae, assembly GCA_033070095.1. Classification (NCBI taxonomy): domain Eukaryota; kingdom Viridiplantae; phylum Streptophyta; class Magnoliopsida; order Escalloniales; family Escalloniaceae; genus Escallonia; species Escallonia herrerae. Next base: position 27,054 of record JAVXUP010001152.1, on the reverse strand, counting down.
GGGTCCACCTGGCACAAGGCCGGCAAGGTGTGGCCAGTCCACGAGGGAAATGTGGTCCAAGTGTGCTGGGAAGGGCACACGTGTCAGATAAAGAGATGTGACAGGCTGTAGAGCAAAGAGCATGCATGGAGAGAGAGAGAGAGAGAGAGAGAGAGAGAGAGAAGGGTTGGTCTTAATCAAGAAGATGATGGTCTGCAGTAAAAGCGGGCAGAAGGGGAGTCTGTCTGTCTGTCTGGATCGGCCTTTGCACTTGCATGGTGACCACTTCTATGGCTCAGGAACTGCACAATTCCCTTTTCTGTAGATAAGACAGAGATAATTTCGTCAATTTTAATGACTGATCAACTTTCTATCTAGAGATTTAGGTTACAAAAAAGAAGCAATAAGGTAGTAGTTCAATTTGTAGTTCACATAGTAACGTAGACGGTACCCGACTTGTTGTGCGGTCTATTCCTATTTTAGATACTAGCATAGATGTTAATATATCGCGCTTTAAGCGAATCATGATAGACCGACATAAATGCTACTTGGATTCTTCGAGAATTGAGTTGCTCAAGCTGAGTTAGCTCTCTCGAAATAAGCTCGTAAAGAGAAGTTTGGGCATTTTTTGAAACTCGCTGCTCTGCGAATGCGAAAACTTAATAAAGGAGGTTATGTATAATATGCGCAGGTTATTGTTTTATTTGGAACTTTATGCGTAGGGATTTGGTAAAACTGACTTAAACAACTTGCATGGCATGCCATCCATTCTTAAACTTTACCAACCATATACCTGTACAGCTTGAAACACTAACTTTTAGTTTAATTAGTACCGTCATTCAAGGGGAAAAGACTCCGATTCTTGACTAACATTTATGTTGGGTTACATCTCAAACTGACCTGGACCCATTGCAATGCCTAGCTCTCATTCCTGCCGCCATTTAGCCCAATCATCATCAGTTCTTGATGAAGTAGCTGAGTGCATTAGCCGTAGATCTCAGGGAGATTTTTCTTCTGTAACTCCATTAGCTGGGGTGGCGAAGTTAAAGAGTTTGTTTAAAATGGATGAAAAATAAGACTCACGTATATAAAAAGACTTGCGTCAAATTTAGACCGCATAATTTCATGTCACTGTTTAAAAAACAAATAAAGAAAACTACATAAGCCGAGGACTTCCTGGACGCCGGAGCCCATGACTCTCTTAATGAACCATATCGGCCCAAGTCTTAGACCAATTACCCACTCATAGATGAAAGGCTTCCGCTGAAATTGAGCCCAATTGAATCAACCCTTCTTTTGTGTGGCACTGTGGCCTAGCTTTGATCTGTACGAGCTAAGCAAGAACACAAACTAACTAAATCTGAGAAGGAGAGAAATTCATAACCCACATTCTTTTTTTTTTCATTCACAAACCAAGAAAATTAGATGGTCTCAAAAGGTCTGAATAAACAGCGTTTGACAAGTTAAACGCGAATAAAAATAAACTAGCGACATCAACTTGGAGAACTCACCTAAAAATTCGAGGGACCCTGTACATATATAGGGTGGATGAAGGAAAATTCAAAGAATTTGGTTCAGATCCTAGAATCTATGCAACAAGTTACTTGCGAACATCAACGTGCACACAGGCAAAAAGAAACGTAAAAACAGCACATATTGGGCAACGGACTAAGCCACTGGCTGGGGATGCAGACATGCGGCCGTTTCGCTCCTTGTTTGAGCTTCTCTTGGCCCACCGCTTCTTCAACTGGCGCTTGATTTCTTGAGACCACTTCTCTGCTTTGCGCCCAGTTGCTTCTTCCTCGCTGTTGAACTTGTAACTTCTGAGGTACCTTTGCCTGGAAGTAAAGCTCACAGGTAGAGGAGATGGTGGTGGTGCTAATGACGACGTTACTTTATCCTCCCCCTTCTTGTTGTTGTTCATGATCAGCATTGTCACGTAATCTTTATCTGTTTTTGCCCACTCCCTTAGTCTGGTTTTCTTTGCTGAACTTGCGTTCAACGGGTTTTCAGCATCCAGGCAGCCTCCAACCATACGACCCGAATTCATCATCTTTTTCGGTTTAGTATTCTTGATGCCTCGAAATCTCCGTGCATTCTCCAGATTTTGCTTTGCTCTCTATATATAGAGATACGAACATAGAGGGAGAGAGAGGATCAAAGCCCCCATAATCCAAAACCGCAGTGGAGAAGGACTGTTCTTGCATGCATCGGTGTTGCTTTATGGTAAGTTTCTATGTTTTAGAGGTTACCTTATTCGTTGTACTCGCCAAAAAAGTACATATTTACCGTTTTCGCTTTACAGAAGAAAATTGTTATTGAAAATTTGTTTCTTAAGACTTGTGGAAGGGAATTTTTTTTCAACCATTCGGATTATAAGAAGATACCTGCAATTCTTTATATAGCAATTATCAATGATCGTTAAATATTTTTAGTGACTTTTCTACTTACACTTTAAACAACAATTCTTAATAACACTTTTTAACACTATTAAATAAAAGTCACGAAAATATTTAACGAATGAATTGTCGCTATATGAGGATTTTAAGTATCTTCCTACAAACCCGAGTAGCACTCAAAAAAATTTCTTTTAAAATATGGCCATTAGTTGTGTGACATGCTTAGCATAATTTAAAGTTGGTCTTCTTCTTCTTCTTCTTCTTCTTTTTGGGTTAAAGTAATGTCAACTTTTAAGATATGACCTTGTTACAGTCCCCTTGCGTTGCTTTGGTAAAAGAGATTATAGCATTACTATGTCAACGAAAGAACTAGGTACCAAACCTCAACTACGTGCTCTTCTTGCTTGTGAGTGGGTTAGGAATGGCAATGGGCGCGGGTCGGATGCGGATCTTATGAAATCTGAAGCCGTCCTGGTAGTCCTTATACACTGCCTGGCCATCGGGTCAAGGGATGGAATACCATCCCCGATCGATGCTTTTAAAAAATTCAATCTCTCCCCAATCCGCTCCAAGCAATCTACAAAATTGTATTACAAAAAAAGAAAGTAAAACGAAAATTAAATTACTATCCAAAATCCCTAAAATGGTTACTAAAATTATTGAATTGCTCAAATAACTTACAGATTCATCTGCATACAAATTAATGAAATCAATACAATTACTGAAAAAATTAAATTATTTCCATTACCCTCTAGATTTTACATGCATACAAATAACTGGATATTTAACAAAGGTTTGCCTTGTACAACACAGGAAGCACAGATCGCTTCAAGAGAGAAGCTTCCAGATCTTCTTCCCTCTTATAGTATCTTCCCTCCTATATCAAGAATGGATCTCGCGAAAAAGTCCAGATCCTACCATGTAATGGCAATACATCATGTGAAAGATAAAAAAATCATATTGAATCAAACGTGATCTCAAGATGATTTAACACGAAACGATAATTAATCAAAAGCTAGATCACATCAAACCGTCAAGTGGGCAGCATTGTTTTCCTTATAGTGGACCTTTAGAAGGTCGCATCCACAGATTGTGCAGAGTACGGTGGATGGAGAAGTGGAGGTGGTCCGTGGGGGGATGATGGTGTAGGGGAGAGAAAAGGCGTTAACCGTCGCAACAGAGAGAGAAGAAGAGACATCGGTGTGGTTCAACGCCGCGCAGAGAGAAGCATGGTTCAGCACCGCGATAGAGAGAAGCATGGTTCAGCACCGCGATAGAGAGGGAACAATGTGATAGGGTTTCTTTTTTACTACTTATATGGCCAAGATGGACGGCTGTAATTGTATATTAGTTTAGGGTTAGGATTAAATGAAAACGAGATGTGATGGGGCATGTCGAATATCGGGACGGAGTAAAGTATATACCAAATTTGAACCATATCCGCCCCATAACTCGGTCAAAGTCAAAATAACATGCTTCTATCAGATAAGGACGAAACGGATATCCGCCAGGTGCAGATCAAATTGTCATCCTTAGAGTGGGCTAGGGAGTACAAGGAGGCAATCCTTCCTGTAGGAAGGACACAAGAAGTTTTTTGGGGGCTACTTCTGTAATAATGTAGATTTTTGGTCTGGGGTTCTTTGTATACATGTGAGTGGGAGAATGACACCATTGCAAGGATAGGAATTGCAATTTGGTATGCACTAAGAGCCTTTTTTTTTCCCCCTTCTTCTAAGCAAGATATATAATATATTACTTAAAAGCAAAGGAAATTTACAAAGATCTAGTTCCCAAATTCTTTCATTGACAAAAAGGGGAAGATGGATGAAGGATGAACTAGGCCAAAAAAATTGTTTATGTCAGCCCATCTAGCCAGGTTCTGAACCCATTTTTTTTTTATCACTTCTACTATCTTTAACAAAAGTCCAGTTACCAAAGGGATTTCAGCTTATCCTTAGTTTCCTCAATAACAGCAAAGCTAGTGCAGCTCGGGTTGAGTTTGCGCTATTCAGGATCGGTTCTCACCTAAACCAAGAAATGGAGAATGAAAAGGCGAGTAAAGGCTATCCCTGCTTTGTAGCCCAGACCCAAAGTGACCTTCGATGGACCAAAAATATCTTCCATTTCTCTCTCATACTATACAAGAATTATTGGACACGTGGGCCTTGACCACATTTAAAAATTCAAATCGAGACCTCTGACCTTAGCCTTGAAAATTTGGCCGAAAAGAAGAGGGAAAGGCTTGCATCGTTCATCTGCTGCACCTAACCCGATACTGAAGCCCAGGCCCACTTTCTGACGGGCTAGGCCCGACTTCTCTGTCATGGTTTTAGAGAGGAATCCAGTTTTCACGTGGAAAATTCGAACCTTAACTTATTATTATAATAATAATAATAATAATAATAATAATAATAATAATATTTCTAGCTTTAACAGAAAAGAAGTCACTTATACTTAGCTCCTATTGGCTAGCCAGACTAATTGAGTCTTCATACTAATTCCGAAAAAAAAAAACATTATTCAACTCATTAAATGACAAAGGTGTCGAAATCGTTTAATGACACGGAATGGTTAAAATTGATAACGGTCTATTTCTACTTTTAAGCAGCTTCTACCATTTCTTCCCCTGCTTTGCATGATTGTACAGTAGGCAATCACGTGCATGAAGTAAGGCTACTTCTAAGAAATTATAAAAATGTATGTTTGTTCAGTAAAATTTATGTAGGTATAATATTGGAGTAACGGATTTTCGTGCATTTTTAAAGTAGTCCGTATTACATTGATTAACCACGGTAAGAAGGCTTGCTTACCTTGAAAAATCTCTTGCATGATAACTTAAATTTTTGGGTCAAGTTGGGAGTTAGCGTATGTATATAAGCCCTCCATAGCATAACCATTCACCACATATCTTCAGTATAAAATCACCACTATAGTTGAGATAATTATAGCAAGAACTGCTCTTGCCATCCTTCAAAGAATGATTCTTAATGTTGCCTTTGCTTCTCCCCCCACAAACCACATAGAGGGGAAGGGTCTTCATCATGTTTCTCTTGTTCCATTGCCAAAGGTATTCTTTTTTCTTTCTTGACGAGACAAAATTAGCACTGCACTAAAGGATCGAATTAAAGAAAAAGTGCACGACCAAATGGTTGGCCTGTAAAGACCGTGCCAACATGAACTTGGAGGAAAGCAAATAAAGATAGAGGTTTTCACTGTTTAGGATTCCAGTAACAACCAAGCAGAAATATGCAAAATTGCATCAGATATAAGGGCCGCTTATACGAGTAGTTCAATTATCTTTGTTGTTGACATATTAGAGCTTACAAATAGGCAGGATCCTCCCAAGGCCAGGTTTATAAGACTCGTAACTCGAAAGGAATTGTGATCTGCCTCCGCTTTTAGATACAAGAAAAGTGACCAAAAAAGGGAGCAGAACAAAGAAAAAATATATTTGGTGTTTCGCCAAAAAATTGACAGTCGAAAACTTCATGTCAAGTAGCGGAGAAGGCAGAGTGAATGAGGGCCTAAGTTACCGGATCTATGACTTTAAAGGCCCGCGCCCGGAACTACCCCTCCTTCTTTGCTTAACCCAAAAGCTCTACTTGAATCAAAACTGCAAGAAACTTAAATATGGGAAATGGAAAATATATAAAAGGTATTAAAACTTTTAGTTAATAATGTACGTCGTTAAGTCGGTAAGGTGCATCTTTTGGGCATAAGACTCGCCTATTGCTTATAGCAAGGTTGTTGTTTCAATGATATTGCACGAGATCGATCCTTTTATTCCAGTCCTTGGGCATATGTGTGAATCGATGTTATGTTCTTAACGTTATGTCGAGATTAGTTCTACGGGCCTTTCAACATTGTATCGAGATTAGTTTCACTAGCCAAACTAAATTCATTCCTTAGAAATTCACTTTGGCTGTATTTGTTTAGCCACGTTTTTTATTGAACTTGGCTCACGTTCTTTAACAGTTCTTGATTTTTGTTCAATCTCGTGTTTACTAAATAAAATGAAAATTGGTTACTGAGCTCGGCTAGGTAACTAAAATTTTCATGGTTTCAAACACATTCAAGCCTTACCTTGACTAAACAGTTTTATACTACACTATAAATTACAAAAATAGCATAAGACAAGTTAAATTAACTGCACTATTCACAAGCTTATTCACGAATAACAAAGTGATATCCAAGCACAACTCATTCATCATAGGAGCTCTAACTTTTATATTAAGTTTGGTTTGTTTTATAAATAACGTACACGATATAACCCGCCGACCCACAAGTTCGTCCATAAAGAACTCAATTCATTTACAAAAGCGACGTGCAGCCTTATGGAGTACTTCACAAAGGGAAAGGAGCGATTGGCATCACTCGTGCAGACTTGGAGGGGATTCTTAGCATTTTTCTGGGTCATAGCCTTTGGCAGTTGCCAAAAATGGAGGAAGTACGTTTCATTTTTTGGTAAGTAAATGTAGAAAAAGGAAACTAGCAAGAAAGAGCAATGAAAAGTAAAGACCAAGAAAATGAACGAACAAATCCCAATAATTGCGAGGTGAGCTACTTTGTTATTCCAATGTAAAATATATTGTTATTACATGTACTGTCCACATAGAACCGTTGAATATATAATAAAATAACTCTTGTTTCCTTTAGCCCCTCATTTAATCACTCAGTCCTCCAATCTAATGGTTCTAAATAGTTGAGCTCAATGGTCAGGAACCATGTAATATTTATTTATCTTTGTGTGGTAATTAAGGGTAATGACTAACCTAAGTTTGACTGAGTTTAGGTTTTTTTCGAGTTTCTTTGAATTAGCTATTAACTAATTTCTAGCATATGATATATAACTAACTTTAGTTGTATTGTGGTGGCTATCGGAGTGCATATCTATAGCTTGTTAAAAAGAAGTGTGCAGAAATAGCTGATTCCTTATGAGAGTGGTGTAAAGAATTATTTAAAAACCTCCCTTATACAAAGAACTGACCAGTGTACAATGACGATTGAATTATCTTCATGGGACAACTAGGCGAGGCCAACCGTAGCTGAGTTCAAGTTTTGCTCCCTTGTACAACCAAAGGTCTTAAATGGTTGAGATACTCGATCATGCAATATTTTTTCAGAATGGTGTTTAAGGGCAATAATTAACCTAAGGTAACGTTTGAAACCATTTATTTTTTCAGTTTTTTGTCCAGTTGTAGAAGCTGAAAAAATATTGATGTTTGGTTTACAGTTTTGGTTTTCTTTTCCCTTCAGTTTTATAACCTAGTTTTCTTTATTGGGCTGTTTTTGAAAATTCTATTTTTGAAGTTTTTGGCTTTTAGTTTTGATTTTTTTATTTAAGATCCCGCCTTCAAACTTCAATAGAAACAATTTAGAACTCACTTTTTTATTTTTTTTTCATTTCATCATGACAAAGTTGTTGCCACTGCACTGCCGCCACCAACCGCCGTCGACAACCCTAAAATCGAGACCAGCGTCGCCACTCACATTCCTGCCCCCGTCACTGCTATCGCATCGCTAAATCTATCCCACCGTCGCAGGCTCCACCCAAGGCCACTTTGCATCGTGACTTAACTTACCTGCCCAACTATCACCTCCGCTCCAGAGATCTGCCCACCATTGCAGCCCCCGCCATTATAGATTTGTTCCACCCACCGTCGCAATATCTGTTCCACCCATCTTCACTACCATCGCCCCATCGTCGTCACTTAGATCAGATACTACAGCCATATAAAATGAAGATGAAGCAGGGCATCAAGACCAACACCACCAACTCCAAGGCGGTGACGAATGGCCACATCACCAAGCCCACGATCTATAAGTCTAGCTCCGTACACGATCGAGAAGCATAACTAGATTAATAGAATTTAATTATTGATAGTGGGGGTGTGATTTGATAAAGGAGGAGGAGGTGGTGGTGTGCAATTTTAGTGGTGATATTGACTGGCAGTGGTGCGATCTGGTGGTGATGTTGACCAGCGGTGGTGCGATTTGACCAGCTATGGTGCGATTTGGTGGTGATGTTGACTAGCGCTAGTGCTTTGTTGTTTGGGTCTGTTGGAGATGAAGAGAATTTAAAAAGAAATGAAAAAAAAGGAGTAGAAAGAAAACTCAAAAACAAAAATTGTTTACCAAACATTTATCTGTTTATATATGTAGGGAGCTGATCCGTTGATAACGCTAGCAAAATGGGAGATCTTGCTAGCGCGATCTGACCGTCCATCCCGAAGGGATGGACTGCCCAGATCGCGTATTTTTGCGGCGCTGTCAGCGGTCCGCTACACAGTGTAGCGGATGGACCTTTTTACCATTTTGCCCCTGCTCCCCCCTCCGCTACACTGTCTAGCGGAGCACATAATTGGGCCCACGTTGACAGCCAAAATGTCATCCGCTAGACAGTGTAACGGACGACTGACACAATTGACACATTTTCACGTGTTTGTACCTTTATTTCTACACACGACGGGTTGTCGGAATTCCTCAAGCTCCTTCGGCTACAATTTTCTTCTCCTCCTTCGGACTCGCTTCCATTTTCAGCTCCCTTCAAGCTTCGAGTAAAACTTGCTTCAAGCTTCACTCAAGTAAGGTAAGTTTGCGAATGGTGAAGTTTTCTTTATGGATTGAATGGTAAAATATAATTTTATTTTGTTCGGACAAAAACGTATAGATTTTTTTTATGTTCTAGAAATTTGTCACTCTATTCTTCAATTTGTGATGTTCTAGACATGATGTTCATAAAAAAGGTGTAATTTGTTAACTCTAAATAAAATTATAGTTTAATTCGATTTTTTGGCATGATGAATTCGTCTATTTATCTTAGTAATTTTGATTTGTTATGTTCAGTAAATTAATAATTGTTAATTTGGAGACACTTTCAGGGGTTATGCATACGGTATGTTTGTCATCCTAAATTGGTCTATTCGCCAAGGTAATTTTTAGGTAATATTTTCAGTTAGAAATGCCATTTGATTGTTAAGCGTAGTCTATTTCTACACAGGTCTTGTTTCACAATGTCTGATTTCGTGTCGAGCTCCAACGTCCCCGTAGATGCTAGTGATCCGTATCTAGGACGAACGTTTCAAACATTGGAAGAAGCTGAAGAATGTTTTCGAGCGTATTCATTGAGGGTTGGTTTTGGCATTAGAATAAAGACTACAAGAACAAGCAACGTAACAAAAAAGATATGCTCTCGCTTATACGAGTGTCATAGGGGCAGAAATCCACAGCAAAATGAGACACGCGTAGGCAATGATGACAGTGATGACGAAATAGGATATTCGCGTAGAAGACGGGACTGCTTTGAGCGCACAAATTGCCAGGTCAAGATGTTCGTAAGCTACAAAGCCAATCATGATCATTGGCTTATTACCAGCCTGGAACTGGCACACAATCACCCGTTAGTAACTCCTTCTAAGGTGAGTCAGATGCATCAACACAAGAAGATGGGTAAGGTCGCGAGGAGCCTAATTCACACAATGAGCAATGCGCGAATTGGACCTACTGAGATTGTTAATGTTCTTGCTGAACAGGCTGGGGGAATTCAAAATTTAAACTTTAACACGACAGACGTTCGTAACGCGGTCCGAACCCATAGACGAGCCGCGTATGACCTCAATGATGCGCAATCGACAATGAGCCTATTGAAACGGATGCAGATGGAGGACCCGCAGTTTACCTTCGACTATAAACTTGACGACGAGCATCGAGTTAGTACAATTTTTTGGGTCGACGGTCGTTCGAGGCTAGCTTATAAGCATTTTGGGGATGTCGTGACTTTCGACACCACATACCGTACCAACAAGTACTCGATGCCGTTCGCTCCTTTCACCGGCGTCAATCATCATTATCACTCCATCCTGTTCGGGTTCGCCTTGTTAAGGGACGAGAGCGAGGGTTCTTTTGTATGGTTGTTTAGGACGTGGCTGGAAGCAATGAACTTCAAAGCACCCAAAGTGATCATCACCGATCAAGATTTGGCAATGAAGAAGGCTATTGCGACCGTCTTCCCAGACACTGGCACAACTTGTGCACTTGGCACATAAGCAACAAATACCCTGAACGTCTGCATCACGTGTACGCAAAGTATCCAGACTTTAAACAGGATTTTGACAAGTGCATTACCAAGTCATTAACGATTGAGGAATTCGAGGAGAGGTGGGAAAAGCTTGTTCGGGATTACTCATTGCAAGACAACGAGTGGCTCCAGCACTTGTACGAGCGCAAAGAGCAATGGATTGGCGTTTACACGAGGAGGTATTTTTCAGCGGGCATGAAAACGACGGGCAGGAGTGAATCTATGAATGCCACGTTCGATAGTTATGTGGGTACAACTACCAATTTGAAGACTTTCGTTGCATCCGCACAAAAAGCGGTAGCTTCGTTGTTCGTAAAAGAAAGGGCTGCCGACTTTGCAACAACGTACAAACAAAGGAGAAGGTTGCTAGAGACCCCGCTGGAGCTGAACGGTGCCAAAGTCTATACGAAGGAGATCTTCTTGCTATACCAAGTAGAGCTGCGAAAATCGGGACGATACAGTATAAACAAGGTGGCAGAAATGTCTACGCGTGAGTACAAGGTTTATTCGCTCGTGAATGACCTCGTCCCTGAGAAGCTGCGCAGAATTTATACGGTGAGCCACGACACATTGACGGACTCGGTGACATGTGTTTGCAAGAAGTTTGAGTTCCATGGCATCCTGTGTAGACACATTCTGCGGTTTTTCACCCAGAAGAATATCAGGACAATCCCCGATAAATACGTCTTGCCACGGTGGACGAAAGGTGCAAACAGGTTGCACGGTACCATTTCCTTTCCGGAGCACCCGTATACTGACTTTGAAGAATCAGAGACGTTGCGGTATAATCATCTGGTGACGATGTTCACCCGTTTGTCCGTAAAGGCTGCTGCTACAATGGTCGGATATAAACATCTCCTCGAGGTAGCTCAGCAGCAAGAGCCCATCGTCGACCACCAATGCGGTTGACACCGAGCCTACGACGGAATCGAAGATGACGAGCCGGGGGAGGAAGACGACAATGATATCCGGCCGTTGGATCCAATTATATCGCAAACGAAAGGCCGCAAGAGATCTACGCGGATGAAAAGCTCAATTGAAACGGCAACTCAACCTAAAAAGCTGCGAAGGTGTGCATTGTGCAACAAAATGACCGACCACGACAAGCGGAACCATTACAAGGCACTGGGGATAAGTCCAGGGGGTTTGCAAGATGGGGAAGAAGATGACGCCGAAGATGAGGACGGACAAGCTGCAGTGGACCTTTAATTTTTTGTATAAGTTTGACATTTGTAATAATTTTTATATAAGTTTGACATTTGTAATAATTTTTTCTAATAATTTTTCAACCGAATACTGGAATTTTTTTTCTTCTGATGTAGCGATTTCTGATGTAGCGGACGGATATGCATAGTCCTAATTTTTTGGTCATCATTTATGTCCGCTATACAATGTAGCGGACGTCATCACAGAAAAACTTTTGGTCTTCATTTATGTCCGCTATACAATGTAGTGGACGTCATCGCAGAAAAACTTTTGGTTTTCATTTATGTCCGCTATACAATGTAGCGGACCTCTATCCTATTGTATATATTAATCAAAACGGGCAATCAGCTTTTATCAGTCCGTTATACTCTCTCTCTCTCTCGAACATCTAACCCAAGCCGCTACCCCATCTACGGCGACCCACATCTCCGGCGACACCACCGTCCTCCCCTCATCGCCGACCTCGATGGCTTCTGGATCGGAGACCACCTACGATTTTATTGGCAACTTGCACCTGGTAGGCAAACACTTTTTCAAAGTCATGATGCCGGGATTTGAGAATGAACTTGTAGCCCATCCCTCTTTCTCTGTATTTTCGTGTGTTAAAAGTTTGATCTTTTGGTTAAAAACTAACCTATTTTTTGTATTGTGTTTGTTAGGACATACCGGAAGCCTTTACCAATCAATTTACAACAATTCATGACAGTTCAAGATTATATAGCCGCAAGGGGGCCTGGCAGGTTGAAATCAAGCTGAAGCCCGGCCGAACCCAAAAAAGCAATTCGCAGAGGGTTGGAACGTCTTCGTGCGCCAGCATAACCTCGAACTCGAGGACTTTGTAGTGTTTGAACACCTTGGCTGGTGGGATTTTCAAGTTGTAATCTTTGATCGGAGCGCTTGTGAAAAAATTTCTTTCCCCCAATGTGAACCCTAATTTATTATTAATAACCAAATTTATTGTATACATGTTCATTATGTTTTCAAATTTTTTCTCGCTTAATTGTGCCGTTTGAGATACCCTCAATATATTGAGATCGTTGATTGTGAATCGTACGTTATTTATTGTTTATCGATATTGAGATTGTTGATTCCGTCGCTAAAACAAGTCTTCGGGCGCCAATTTATTAAAACTGCATCACGCTATATTGTCTTAACCCAACACTTAGAAAATTTTCACTTCCCCCACTGTCCGCCACATTGTGTAGCGGACGGATCAGCAGAATATCTTAACCCAACACTTAGAAAATTTTAACTTCCCACCGTCCGCGACATTGTCTAGCGGACAGACCAGCAGAATGCCTTAGAATATTTTCACTTCTCCCACTGTCCGCTACATTGTCTAGCGGACGGACCAGAATGCCTTATATCAACACTTAGAAAATTTTTCCCACCCCCACTGTCCGCGACATTGTCTAGCGGACGGCCAGCAGAATGCCTTATATCAACACTTAGAAAATTTTTCCCACCCCTACTGTCCGCGACATTGTCTAGCGGACAGGCCAGCAGAATGCCTTATATCAACACTTAGAAAATTTTCCCCACCCCCACTGTCCGCGACATTGTCTAGCGGACGGACCAGCAGAATGCCTTATATCAACACTTAGAAAATTTTCACGTCCCCCACTGTCCGCGACATTGTCTAGCGGACAGACCAGCAGAATGTCTTAACCCAACACTTAGAAAAACACTTAGAAAATTTTCACTTCCCCCACTGTCCGCGACATTGTCTAGCAGACATATTTTGTTTTCCACCTTTCAATCATTCTCAATGAGAGCCAAAAAAACCAAACTCAAATCATCTTCAACGGAAATCAGACAAATCAATCAATCAATAATCTTCAACACAAATCAATGAGAGCTTTCTAAATAATCATAGTTTATTAAAAAAATTTGAAAGTGTAATGGTACAATGTCAACTGGGGGAATCATGTTGGGAGGGATTCTCGGCATTTGCCGGATTTACAATATACGTAACCGCTCTAGGCCGGCCTTTCATAATTTGCCAAGCCATTCTATATCTAAAGGTGTCTACTTCTGCTTGGCTCCACACCGCCGCCTTGAGGCTCTCGGACCGGCAAATGTAATCCATGTACATGCAAAGGAAAACGCCGCAGTCCGAAGTGTTACGTTGCTTGGGCCTCCTCTTCTTCAGTCGCCAATCGAGCTTTGGCCGCGCCGGTACAGGGTTACCACGGACACCATTGACCATTGCACAAAATATATTCTGCAAGAAACACAAAACGGCGTAAGACACGAGTTAACATTTATGCCAAGTTACAATAACTGTTAAACAACAATCGTAATATTACCATTGAGTCCAACTGGGCTTTGTACATCTGCAGCACAGGCATAAAGGCGGTATCGTCGTGGAGACTGTCGATCACCGATACGACTTTCTCCACCGGTTCATAGCAAACCAAGTACCAGTGGCTTTCCCCTAAAAATGGGATTAGAAACACGTCGGCAACACTTGCGCTCACTGGACTATCCCTAGCAAGATACGCTCGTAGGTTAGCGGACGGTCTCCACTGGCTCAACTTTTTCTTCCGCCTTTGCTCGACCCACTCATGCCATTCAGACACTAGGAGGCTATGAAAAAAGGCATCAACCAAAAAAATGGCCGGGTACTCGTTCAGCCGCTCCCGACCCCTTTCCTTCAGAATCTCCACGTATGTGGAGATGACACCGTTGTCTAACCAACTCCCCGGAGCCAGGGAGGCCATTTCTCCCCACTCACAAGTGTAATCCATGCCCTCCGGATGATTCACACTATACAACGCTTTGTCCCTGGGGAAGCCGCTAAAATAACGCTCTCTGATTATTTGGCATTTATGCGGCTTTAGGGGCTTCACTGGATGCCCTTTGCGATATTGCCCTCGGGGGTCGACGGGGGATATTGCACTCCTTCCAGGGGGATATTATCCCATGGGCAGGATGGTCCTGCCCATGGGACAATAGGCAGTGTCTCCGACAGACTGATGTGTCCGAAACCCCAGTCTTGCGTGACTTGACTCTGAGAGAAGGGTTGGGGTTCCGAGTCCAATAGCAAAGAGAAGGAGGGCACACTGTAGTCTTCCCACGGCGCTTGAGCCTGGCCCATGGTGCTTGGCTGTCCCCAATCACCACCCATTCCCGGCACAGAGGGACCACCATATCCCTGGCTCACTCCCGAAGTCTGTCCCGAGGGATCGGTGTATCCCTCGCTCACATATGGGGGCTGCCACCCCGGATAACCCATTCCCGGGCTGACGCCGAAAGGCTGGCCCGATGCTTGGTGTAAAAAATTCCGCAGCCATACGCCAACGCATCAGCCTGTTGGCGAAGCTCCTCGCCCATTGCATCCACCAAATCCTTCCGCTCGCGCAACTTCTGGAAGAAGGCGAACGAGGCATTAACCTACATCCAGAGAGATAATAAATAAGAAACCTCATACACAGTTAGAATCATCAAGTTCAATTAAAGCACTTATTGGCCAACTTACCAGATTGTATGCCATGTGCTCATCGATCTGACCCCTAGGGTGGTACTTCTCCCCGCGTTCAAACCTTACTGGAGCTACTCTCCTCCGGGTGATGCGGTAGTACCACCCATTGTACTGTTCGATACTGATCACGGGGTCAGGCTCCGACACAATGGCCGCCAGCGTGTCCTGCCAGGAATCCCAAACCTCAAGTTCTCGTGCGCACAAGTCGTGCGCATTTGCCTTGCCAAACCGAGGGACACCCGGTGGGTTCCTGTTAAGCCTCATATCCGTCCGCTACACTGTCTAGCGGACTGCTGACAGCGCCGCAAAAATACGCGATCTGGGCCGTCCATCCCTTCGGGATGGACGGTCAGATCGCGTTAGCAAGATCTCTCATTTTGCTAGCGCTATCAACGGATCAGCTCATATATATATATATATATATATATATATATATATATATATATATATATATATATAGGGAGCCGATCCACACCCACTAGTAGATATTATCCACCCAACCGCAACAAATTGTTGCGGTTGCTAATCATTTCCCCCCTCCCCCCACCCCCCTCATGTCCTTCCCCCGCCCCCCTCCCCCCCCCTAAAAAAAACCCAACCGCAACTAAGAGTTGCGGTTGGCCTCTTATCCATGGCCCCTTCCCCCTCCCCCCACGTGGTGCCCCCTCCCCCATGGCCCCACCCCTTCCCCCTCCGTGATGCCACGTGGTGTCCTCCCCCTAAAGCTTTGGACGCAAAGTCTTCTGCAATTTTTTTTTCTTTCGCAGCCTTTGACTACTGCTCACTCACGGACTTTTTTTTTCTCTGTCTTCTTTCATCTCTCTCCCTCACTTTTCTCTCTTTATAATCCCTTCTCCCCGAACCCTTTCTTCCACTCTCCATCATCTTTACCGACTGTCTTCTAACTCCATATCTCACCTACATAATCTCCACAACAATACAAACAAAAAATTTTACGCTAGAAGATCGGTAGATTTTTTCGCTAGAAGATCGGTGGATTTTTCTTTAAATATATCAAGTCAAAACAAGTAAGTAATTTGAATTTTCTTATAATTCAATGTTAATTTCAAATTGTTCTTACCAATGGATTGTTTAAATTGTGTTATGCTTAAATTGTTCTTACCATAGTCTAAAATTTGTGTTTTTTGACAGTTTTTCATGAATTTATAAAAAATAGCTAGAGCTACATTTTGCCAAAGTGTAAAAAAGAGACCCTAGTTATTCTTAAAATATCTATATCAGAGAAAAATTTCAGATTTTTCCAAAGACTGGAAAAGGGTTAACTGATACAGGGAACCTTGTAATTTTGCAGTGTAATTTAAAATATCAAACTAGAGCGATTTCGCGCGAAACTTTTATAAGAACCCTAGGATGTTGGGAAGTTCCATTTCCTAGGAATTTGGACCATTCTGAAGTCATTGCCTATTTTTTGGCCGAAAGCTTTTACGCGTTCGATCCGGACACCAGGTCGGGATTTTTTGGCGAAAAGTTCGTAAAATACTTTTTAGATCAAGAATAAATTCAGGAAGCTTAAAATAGCATTTCAAAGCACTTTTGAGATTTTCTGATGCCAGGGGGCATTTTGGTAAATTGCCACCCCGAGAGGGGTATTTTGGTAATTTTACGGTATTAAGGTTTTCAAAGGACTTTTTAGTCCAGAAGTGTAAGTCAAACACCTGAAAGGTTGTTTTCGTTAGGGCGATAATGAACCCCCGGGGGCATTTCGGTAATTTGCCGCTCATCGGGGGTATTTTGGTAATTGAACATTGTAAAATTTTACGGTCAATGAAGGAAATAAATTTTAACGCCATGTGTGTTCCTAAGGTGCAACACTATGTTTGTTTAATGTGAATACGAAACGTAATTGTCGCTAAAGGTGAAAACTTAATTAGACAGTTTTTCACGAATTTATAAAAAATAACTAGAGCTAGATTTTGCCAAAGTACAAAAAAGAGAGCCTAGTTATTTTTAAAAGATCTAGGAATTCGGGCCATTCCGAAGTCGTTGGCTAATTTTTTGGCCGAACGGGCTTTTACGCGCTCGATCCGGACACCGGTTCGGGATTTTTTGGAGAAAAGTCCGTAAAATACTTTTTAGATCAAGAATGAATTCGGGAAGCTTAAAATAGCATTTCAAAGCACTTTTGAGATTTTCTGATGCCAGGGGCATTTAGGTAAATTGCCAACCCGAGAGGGGTATTTTGGTAATTTTACTGAACGCGAGAGGGGTATTTTGGTAATTTTATGGTGTTAAGTTTTTCAAAGGACTTTTTAGTCCAGAAGTGTACGTAAAACACCTGAAAGATTGTTTTGAAGCTGGTTTGGGGCGTTAGGGTGATAATAAACCCCCGGGGGCATTTCGATAATTTGTCGCTTACCGGGGGTATTTTGGTGATTGAACATTGTAACACAACTGGAGGAAATAATTTTTATTTTTATTTTATTTAATTCTATGACTTGTTGAGAATGATATACATTTTTATTTTTTAGATTTCAGTATCAATATGGATGCAACTGGAGGAAATACTTTTTGTGAAGGTTCTGATCCACCTTACTTGGGTCAAGTTTTTCAAACACTGGACGAAGTTGAAGCATACTATAGAGCATATTCGAAAACGATAGGTTTCGGTATTAGAATTAAGACGAGTAGAAAACGGGCGAATACAGATCAAATTTGTGGAAGACTATTTGAGTGTCATAGAGGAGCACCGTATGTACCCCCGGTTGTTCAGGTCAGTGACGAAGGGCCAACAAGACAAAGAAAACGGGACACATTTCCGGGTACCGGCTGCAAGGCCCATGTGTATGCAGTACACCGGAGAAATGAAAGCCATTGGGTTGTGACGGGAGTGGAGTTGAGCCATAATCATCAGTTGATGACCCCTAGTAAGATTAGTCAAATTCATCAACACCGAGAAATAAGCGCGGCACACAGACAACTGATATTTACAATGGACGAGGCTAAAATTCCACCTTCTAGAATGATGGGGGTTTTCTCAAGCCAGGTTGGGGGGATTGACAAGTTGAGTTTCAACGAAGTAGACCTTCGAAATGAACTTCGTGTTCAGAGGAGAGAGTCTTTCGGTAAGAGTGATTCTCAAGCTACACTTGATATCTTTAGGCACCTTCAGAGTGAGAATTCTGGCTTTTTCTATAGTCTCCAACTGGATGATGAGAACCGCATTAGTACTATATTTTGGGCGGATGCCCGTTCTAGAGCTGCTTACCAAAATTTTGGGGATGTTGTGACGTTTGACACCACATACCGCACAAATAAGTACTCTATGCCTTTTGCTCCGTTCACCGGGGTGAACCACCACTATCAGTCAATCTTGTTTGGCTTTGCCCTGCTTAGGGATGAGACGGAGGAGTCATTTACGTGGTTATTTGAAACGTGGCTTAAAGCAATGTATCATGTTCCTCCAAAGACCATCATCACCGACCAAGATCTGGCAATGAAAAATGCAATCGCTAAGGTCCTTCCAGATACTCACCATGGCCTGTGCACATGGCACATAAGCAACAAGTATCCCGAACGGCTTCACAATGTATATGCAAACCATCCGACATTCAAGACTGACTTTAATACATGTGTGAAGAAATCATTGACGGTAGACGTGTTCGAGGAGAGGTGGGCCAAGTTAATGGATGACTACTATTTGCACAATCATGAATGGTTACAATCGTTGTATGAGATCAAGACACAGTGGGTCGGTGCCTACACCAAGCAGTTTTTTGCAGCCGGAATGACTACGACCTCGAGAAGCGAAGGTATGAATGCATTCTTTGATGGGTACGTAGGCCATTCTTCTAGTATACAAGAGTTCGTACTAGAGATGCAGAAAGCTCTTGACAGGCAATTTTTCCTTGAGAGAGAAGCCGACGCGGCTACAGTTTACAAAGAAAGAGCCATAGTAGTCTTTTCACCTTTGGAGGCTCATGCGGCTCAAGTCTATACGAAGGAAATGTTTAGACAGTTTCAAGAGGAACTGCTAAAGTCGAATCAATATAGCATGACAAAGTTGCATGAGTATTCCACCAGAGATCTCAAGGTTTATGCGTTGACAAATGTGACGAATTTCGCCAATCCGTGCTCTTCGTCGGCTCCGAGGAGCAGAAGACATTTTACCGTTGCAGTTTGTAAGGACACCGGGTTGGTTAATTGCAACTGTCAACTGTTTGAGCATAAAGGTATACTTTGTCGACACGCGTTGAGGGTTTTTAGCGCCAAGAATGCTCATGAAATCCCTCCACAGTATATCTTGGAACGGTGGACGAAGGAAGCCAATAGAGTCCACGGTCACATTCCTTACGTGCCCAATGTTTCAGTTGATTTCGAGCAATCTGAGACGCTGCGATATAATCACCTTTGTAACATCATGCACGGTTTATCATTGGATGCAGCGTCAACATTCGATGGGTACAGGTATCAAGTTGAAGCAGCCGCACGGGATAAGGCTAACCTTGCACAGTTTAGGGCGGCATTACCAGAAAGAAGAGACAGACCGCTCAATCGAGCTTCACAGCCAGTCATTGACGGCACTAGCCTGCAAGGTGAGGAGGACGACATTTTTGATCCGATTATTTCTCAAACAAAAGGGCGAAAACGAGCAATACGCATGAAGAATCCGATTGAAGAAGCAACGGGTCAAAAAAAATTGCGAAAGTGTGCGTTGTGTAATAAGATGACTGATCATGACAAGAGAAACCATTATAAAGTGTTAGGTATCGAACCTGGCAGTATGGTCGAAGAGGACGATGATGATGATGAGTGTTAGGGTTAATGTTTCAGTTGTATAAATTGAACTTTTATAATGATTAAATTTGTGATTTGGTTTGTGGAATCATAACTTCCGAAAAATTACGTAGTTTTTTTTGTCACTTTTTTTTTGCTCATTGCACCTTTGGCACGCTAGTTAGCCCATTTGTATCAATTTCGGGAAAAAACGAGACACATTATTTTTTGGGTTTTCCTACGAAGGCCCTGTTCGGGCACACTTTAGGGCCCAATTCATAACTTCCGAAAAATTACGTAATTTTTTTTGTCACTTTTTTTTTGCTCATTGCACCTTGGGCACGCTAGTTAGCCCATTTGTATCAATTTCGGGAAAAAACGAGACACATTATTTTTTGGGTTTTCCTACGAAGGCCCTGTTCGGGCACACTTTAGGGCCCAATTCATAACTTCCGAAAAATTACGTAATTTTTTTTGTCACTTTTTTTTTGCTCATTGCACCTTGGGCACGCTAGTTAGCCCATTTGTATCAATTTCGGGAAAAAACGAGACACATTATTTTTTGGGTTTTCCTACGAAGGCCCTGTTCGGGCACACTTTAGGGCCCAATTCATAACTTCCGAAAAATTACGTCATTTTTTTTGTCACTTTTTTTTTGCTCATTGCACCTTGGGCACGCTAGTTAGCCCATTTGTCCAAAATGCACCAATAGTAATAGTAAGGCTAATTCAATTTTCAAAGCTTAATATCCAAAATACAACAATAGTAATAATAATCCATACGAACGTCTATTACATATCAGGATAATGGTAAGGAAGGCGTCTAGCTACACCCTTTTTCAGCTCCCAGGCTATCCTATATCTAAACGTCAGGGCATCGTTTCGAGACCACGTATCATATTCGAGCACATCCGAGCGAGCTATGTAGTCCATGTACTTGAGGACGTAAATCCCGCAATCATGACTGTTATATTGCTTTGGTCGGTTTTGTATTGTCACGACCGTCCAAGGATCAATCATTGTTTTGCTCGTGATGGCTTCCCCCTTAAAATGTCGGCACGCTAGTGGAATGATAGTAGTCTGCATCCAACAATAAAAAAGGATATCAAGCCTATATAACAAGAAGAATAGACAATGAGCGAAGGTCAAGAAATATAAACTAACCACCGCATTGATGTACGTGGAGTACACCTGCGCCAGCTGCCGACCAGGTCCGTCTTCCCTTAGGCTATCGTATATGTGGACCACTTTATTCTCTGGAAAAAGAACTAATAGGAAGAAGTGGCTTGCATGAAGAGCAGGTAGCATGATTAGGTTCGCCTCAGCTGCGTGACATTGATAGTCCGCGTTCAAGTAGGAAAGCACGTTTGCAGATGGTCTCCATTCACCCTTGCTTGTCCCTCGCGTCCTCCTCCATTCTGTGAACTCCTTCATGCTATTCACCATGAAGGGGATAACAAAAGAGGCATACATGTTGAGCTTCAAAGTTTGGCAGGTGTTATAATTTAGCTCTCTAACACGGAGCAGATCTATATACGCGTCAATAAGAAAATTTGAAATATCTGTGTTTGGCGCCAACAGTCTTAGATCAGAGTGAGCTAGGAATCCTGAAACTGGAAAGTCTGCTGTAGCGATTGGCTCATGCCCAAAGTAGTGCCGGTCGATCCAATCCCGTTTGGCCGGACTCAATGGCTTCGTCGGTTGTCCTTTATCCGACCGGATGCTTGGGCGCGATGCCTGGATTCCTACTTGGGTCACCTGACTCTGGCGCTGATAGTCTACGCGTCAGGAGGCAAGCGAGTAGATGGCTCCCACACCTGACTCTGGGGCTGATGGTCGTACGCGTCAGGAGGGAAGCGACTAGACGGCTCCCACACCTGACTCTGGGGCTGATGGTCGTACGCGTCAGGAGGGAAGCGAGTAGACGGCTCCCACACCTGACTTTGGGACTGAGAGTCGTACGCGGAAGGAGGCAAGCGAGTAGACGGCTCCCACACCTGACTCTGGGGCTGATAGTCGTACGCGTCAGGAGGCAAGCGACTAGACGGCTCCCCTTGGTAACCCCGGTACGCAAGACTAAAGTTTTGAACTTCAGTCTTGTACCTCTCAATGGACCTCTTGAGATTGTCAGGAGCCTGCGCGACAAACCAGTCAAACCCCTCCAGCTGCTTGAACACCTCAGTGCCCTGGTCAACCTAAAAAACATGCATACAAAATATGGCTAATCATTTCAGGCATGGTAGATAAGGTGCGCAAATAAAAATTGAAACAACACTAGCCTGACTTACAATGTTTAATGCCCAGAACTGGTCATAGATCTCACGTGGTGCATACGATGTCTTCCTCGCCTGGGAAGGGCGATTCACCCTCGTGCGCGTCACCTTGAGAAACCATTGCAGGTACTCCTCAATGCTGATGCTGTCGGCCTTCAGCGATACAAGGCTATCATATGTTTCTTGCCAGGTATTCCACTGTTGCACCTCGTCGCTCAACAAATTCAAGGCATCAGGCACCTCGAAGTTCGGCCCTCGACCACTCCTGTACGACCGCATGTCTACAGCGGGTTTTGGTATCCCTTGTAGACAGCCAGCTTGCCTCATAGCTCGATCGGGCATCTGAAACTCACATACTTCGAAGTGAATAAGCGGCACCCGAACCAAACCTGCCAGCACGTACGACACCGGAAGTTGCCAACACCACTCATCCAACCGATGCATCACCTTGCTATATGGCTGCCATGTCACCTGGGATGCATTGAGTATCTCTAGTTCCCCCCGATAGAACTTTAGATGGTGGTGCGGGTCTACCCGTCTCCTCCGGTTGGTCGTAGGCCCCCAGGCCCACACCCTAGGCCACGTCTCATCAGAATATTCCCGCGGTTGTGGACGACCCGTGGGTAGCCTCTCGTAAGACCAAACCTGTGAATGCAAACATTATCTGGAATTAGCACATTGATGCACGAATATATTGACACGTCAACCAAGACAATAAATGCTCAAACCTGTAATAGAGTGAGGCAGGCGGCAATGGACTTTGCACTCTTTCTCGATGCTTTGTGCAGTGCTCGATATAGGTGCGCAAGGACAGCTGAACCCCACGAATACGAGTATACCTCCTCAAGATCCTCCAAGAACACCATATACTTCGGATGCACCGTGTTTTTCGAATGCGTCGGAAGTAATATGGCTCCAATAATATACAGAAGGAATGCTTTCGTATACGTCACGAAATCGTGAGGAGTGTATTCATCCGGTAGCACGCCATACTGCTCTCTTAGCCATTTAAGTTTGATGCCGTTCGTTGTAAGAGCTTCCCTCGGAATTCCCGGGAAATACTGCCTAGCCATCTTCGCTATGGATGCAGACGTTTTGCTCGAAGTAATGGGTTTGCCGTGACATGGGATTCCAAGTATAAATCCGACGTCCTCTAATGTAATAGTCATTTCACCAAACCGGAAGTGAAATGAGTTCGTCTCGCTCCTCCATCTTTCAACTAGAGCGGATATAAGGCAATCGTCGTGTCGAGACCAAATCCCGGGATCGGTGAACATAGATAGATTTTGACGGTGTAATAGTTGTATTTGTTCCTCGTTTAGTACCCACTCATCGTGGTGACTTGTGCTTTGAATTGTTTCCAAAACACCCCTATCGACACCGTCAAATACGTGCCTCGCGACGTGGTCATCGTCATCGTATAGGATTGATGTATCATGAGGTCCGGCGTTGAAATCCATATATCTAAGAACAAAATATAATCGTAAACCAACTTAGTATCCATAATATTTACATTCCAAAACTATAAATGGATCTTTAACCTAGCTTACCAACGCATTACCAAAATGCCCACTGGCATCAGAACAATCTCAAACGTGCATTGAAATGCTATTTTAAGCTTCCCGAATTTATTCTTGATCTAAAAAGTATTCTATGGACTTTTCGCCCAAAAATCCCGAACCGGTGTCCTGATTGAGCGCTTAAAAGCCCGTTCGGCCAAAAAAATAGCCAACAACTTCGGAATGACCCAAATTCCTGGGGGATGGAACTTCCCAACATCCTAGGGTTCTCATAAAAGTTTCGCGCTAAATCGCGCTGGCTTGATATTTTAAATTACAGTGTAAAGTTTCAAGGTTCCGCGTATCAGTTAACCCCTTTCCAGTATTTGAAAAACTCTGAAATTTTTCCCTGATATAGATCTTTTAAAAATAACTAGGGTCTCTTTTTCGCACTTTGGCAAAATCTAGCTCTAGCTATTTTTTATAAATTCATGAAAAATCCTAATTTAGACGCCCTAAAAATCGCTAGGGAAAATATTTTTCATCAAATACCGCTGCTGGCTGTGCAGCAGGATTTCCTACAATTGACGAGCCATTCCTAACATAAACACAATTAACATTTGGTACAGACAACAGTTATAGCATAAAGTTAACGTTATACAAAGATATACATCAACAGTCAACGCTATCCATTCCTACACATCAGTAGTCAACTTTATACATTTTTACACATTACCCCTCCCTCCGTTTCCTTCTCGCTCTAATCTGGAGAAAATCTATTCCGTTCTTGAGCGAGTGCCATGTACCAATACTCCTCATCGAGGAGCATTTCGCGCCGATCCCTCGGCATCGGCCTCGCCGGATGAGTTTCTCGTAACCCATCCTGCATCATCCGAACCACCCTTCTCCCCGCATCAAAGGTATACTCTTCCCTTTTATTCGCTCGTGCCAACTCCTCACGACGACGTCGCTCTAACTTTTCTACCTCCTGCCCCTCCATGGCTCGCATCTCCTTCGCCTGATACACCAGGTGATCCCTTTCCCTCACTACCTCAATATACCTTCGTTTCCAAAAGTTCTCCACATGATGTGTCCGGTATACGGTGTTACCAACCTTCACAAATCCCACCGGCACCTCAGGTTCAGTCTCTTCCTGTTCCTCCTCCCCATCCTCTGGTCCGGACAAATCTATTTCCTCGGGCTCCTCGTCATTTGGCCAGGGGTCCTCCTCGGGATCTTCCTCCTCTTCGTCCCCGGCCATGACGTGCTCATCAATCCATCCAGCTCCAGCCATAATCTCCTGCAAGGCATATGAACTCACATCAGACTTACAACACGGTATAAGTAACTTCAACACCTTTCTGCCCCCGTACACACTTAATATTTATGTCTAGTTCTACGGACTTTTCGCCCAAAAATCCTGAACCGGTGTCCGGATCGAGCGCTTAAAAGCCCGTTCGGCCAAAAAATAGCTAACGACTTCGGAATGGCCCGAAATCCTGGGGGATGGCTTCAAAACAACCTTTCAGGTGTTTGACTTACACTTCTGGACTAAAAAGTCCTTTGAAAAACTTAACACCGTAAAATTACCAAAATACCCCTCTCGGGGTGGCAAATTACCAAAATGCCCCTGGCATCAGAACGATCTCAAAAGTGCATTGAAATGCTATTTTAAGCTTTCCGAATTCATTCTTGATCTAAAAAGTATTCTACGGACTTTTCGCCCAAAAATCCCGAACCGGTGTCCGGATCGAGCGCTTAAAAGCCCGTTCGGCCAAAAAAATAGCTAACGACTTCGGAATGGTCCGAAATCCTGGGGGATGGAACTTCCCAACATCCTAGGGTTCTCATAAAAGTTTCGAGCTAAATCGCGCTGGCTTGATATTTTAAATTACAGTGCAAAGTTTCAAGGTTCCGCGTATCAGTTAACCCCTTTCCAGTATTTGAAAAACTCTGAAATTTTTCCCTGATATAGATCTTTTAAAAATAACTAGGGTCTCTTTTTTGCACTTTGGCAAAATCTAGCTCTAGCTATTTTTTATAAATTTGTGAAAAATCCTCATTTAGACGCCCTAAAAAATCGCTATTTTGGAATCTATAAATGTAATACCGCTCATCCGATCTCGGATTGATCTGATTTTTGTTTCCTTCAATTTGTATTTTTCGTTATCTTTGATTTGAGTCTACAATGACTATTTTTGAACTTTGAAATTAATATTGAATTGAATTATAGGAAAACCCAAAAAATACTTACTTGTTTTGACTTGATATATTTAAAAAAAAATCTACCAATCTTCTAGCGGTTATCCACCGAGCTTCTAGCGTAAAGACGATGGAGAGTGGAAGAAAAGTGGAAGAAAGGGTCAGCGGAAGAAAGGGTCAGTGGAAGAAAAGTGGAAGAAAGGGTTCGGGGGAGGAGAGTTTATAAAGTGGAAAAAAAATCCGTGAGTGACCACGTGGCATCACGGAGGGGGAAGGGGGGGCATCACGGGGGGGACACCACGTGGGGTGGGGGTGGGGGACCGCAACAAACAAGGGAGGGGGAAGGGGGGCCATGGGGGGCATCACGGGGGGGGGACACCACGTGGGGTGGGGGTGGGGACCGCAACAATTTGTTGCGGTTGGCATGCCAACCGCAACAAAGTGTTGCGGTTGGGCATGGTGGGGGGGACGGGGCCACGTGGCGGGGGGAGGGGATGCCACGTGGCGGGGAGAGAGGGGACGGGACACGTGGCGGGGGAAGGGGACCGGGGGACCGGGGGAAGGGGCCAACCGCAACACTTTGTTGCGGTTGGGGGCATGGGGGGGCCATGGGGGAGGGGAGGACGGGGGGCCATGGGGGGAAAGGGAGGCCACGTGGCGGCCGAGGGGAGGACGGGGGAAGGGGGGCCATGGGGGAAGGGGGAGGCCACGTGGCTGCCGAGGGGGACACCACGTGGGTGAAGGGGGCCAACCGCAACTCTTTGTTGCGGTTGGGCAGGGGGTGGGGGGTGGGGGAGACGGGGGGAAGGGGGAGGGGGGGCCATGGGGGGAAGGGGGAAGGGGTCCATGTGGGGCGCAACCGCAACTCTTTGTTGCGGTTGGGCAGGGGGGTGGGGGGGGGGGGAGAGGGGGGAGGGGGGCCATGGGGGGAAGGGGGAGGGGGTCCATGTGGGGCGCAACCGCAACACTTTGTTGCGGTTGTGTATTTACAATAAAAAATACCAACCGCTACAAAGAGTAGCGGTTTGAAAAATACCAACCGCTACAAAGAGTAGCGGTTTGGTGGTAAGCAAAAATACCAACCGCTACTCTTTGTAGCGGTTTGGTGGAGAAATTTTATTTCTCCACTAGTGGGTGTGGATCGGCTCCTATATATATATATATATATATATATATATATATATATATATATATATATATAT